>QNUK01000675.1:320000-322500 GCA_013621035.1 Clarias magur
AATGTACAGTTTAGTATTTAATTGCATTTATTGGAGGCTAATGGCTAATAAGCACACATGATCTCATGAGAGGATGTTTACCAATATTCATTTCATCACATCAACATTATTAAAAAATGACAAATATGTAATTTATTCACAAACTCTGAATAAGTTCCTGACTGTGTGTGTGTGTGTGTTACTGTAATAAACTACAGTGTTTTGCAGATGAATAATCACACAGGTCCGTGTCAAGTTTTCCATTGCTGTTTGATTAATTTTGCATCTCTAGTGGTGATAAAACATTGTAACTAAACCACTAAACCTGTTTAAATATCGCTCTAACGCTGGCTTTATATGTATCTCTACAGTTAAACATACAGTATAATAAATATAAAGCTATAATTGTAGCTGAACAGAACTGTGTAAAAGTCAAGTTAGTTATGAAATAATTAAATCATTTTTAAATAAATTATATTTCCATAAAAAGCATGTTCTTAACAAATTAGCACAAATTTAATATCTATAAATGTAAACTGCTGTGAATGTCAAGTCTCACAAGTGTAGAAGCACAAGTACATGACACACACACACACACACACACACACACACACACACACACACACACACATTCACGCACACTGAGCATAGATTTGTGTTTCACACATTAGTTTAGGCGACACAAGTACACAATTTTAACAGTGAAGATTAATAGGCAGGTGACACACACACACACACACACACACACACGCACACACACACTTCAACATTGACATTTCTACTGTGGCAGTTTGGCAACAGGTAACAAATATAGCAGCAACATTTAACAGTCAATAATTAAAACACACACACGCACACACACTCCTTCTGGAATGATTGGACAACATACACGTAATTTTCCCTTTTTTCATTTCCACTACAGGGGATACAGTCACTTGTGTGTGTGTGTGTGTGTGTGTGTGTGTGTGTGTGTGTGTGTGTGTATCCTAGTCCAGGAGAAAAGTGTTTAAGTAGATCTGTCTCCTGATCCACTCAGTAAAGTGTGTGATGTTGGCGTTACCTCAGACTAAACTTTTGGAGAAACACAGATCCCATGAGGTCAGACTGTTGGCTGACCAGTGACCGTCAGGTCCTCACGCAACGGACCCCTATCACCCTGCACGTACAAAATATAAATACTGATATTAATACTCAAATACGGTTGATAGGAAATAGGCGTGTCTTCTTTCAGGGTGTGGGTGGGGCTGTAATGCCATTAATGCTGTGTCCATATTCAACCACCCTTGTTAAATTACATGGTGGTATGACAATTACACAGGTGACAACACACACACACACACACACACACACACACACACACACACACACACTCACCATGCAGGAGTCTATGGTTCCAGCCTCGTAACCTGCACAGAGCATCCTGGAGGTGATGGTCTTCATATCGAAATACGTCTGACACTGAGAGAGAGAGATCACTCTGACCACGCCCTCCTGCAGCTTAAGGGCGGGAGACACAGAACAGACACATAGGAACATGAGAAACAGAATAGAAGCGTGCGAGAGAGAAAAAAATGCATGCTTTTATGTGTGTGTGTGTATTGTGTATATATATATATATATATATATATCTCGATGTGTGTGTGTGTGTGTGTGTGTCTCGCGTATGTGTGTGCGGATCAGGAGTAGTTTGCGCACGCATTGACGGGATGTTACAAGCTTAGTATCACAGCAGGATTATTCGCGCCAAGGAGAAGAGACGATGTTTGGGCCCATTTTTATGAGATGCCGTACACGGTTTAAATCAAACTTCACTCTAACATACTGTACACATCTCATAGGTGTGTGTGTGTGTGTGCACATTTCATATTTCATATGTAGTAAAGAGCTGCAATGTAGTAATTTCATCCTGTTTGAGCAGTTAGTAGTATACTGTGTGTGACTGTTTTATATACAGTGGAACCTTGGATTACGAGCATAATTCCTTCAGGAAGTGGGCTCGTATTCCAAAACACTCATAAACCAAATCATCATTTCCCATAAGAAATAATGAAAACTCAAATTATTCGTTCCACAACCCCAAAAAATAAATACATAAAAATAATTAATACAATCTATAAAATAAAAATAAAACAAATTAATCTGCACTTTACCTTTAAAAAAAAGTACAAATAAATACTGACAGATAAGTGTTTCCGTTGGTGCGCGCAGGTGCCGTGTGTGTGTGTGTGTGGAATTAGCCCCTTCCCTCGCCTCGTTTTACACAGTAACACTCCTCCTCCCTCTCCCCACCTCGCTTTTTAAGATTCACAACAAACACACACACAATGGAAACACCGTTTTAACAGGAAAAAAAGAAATCTTTCTGAGACTGGCATGAGCGTATATTAACAGACTCACTTTTTAAGTTTCACAACAAGCGCATAAACACAGCATGAGAGTGACGCTCGGTGTCAAAATTAGAGTCGCATGTGTTAAGCATGATACTCGGCGCTCGTAAACTAATACTTGCTCGGTTTCCGAA
>QNUK01000676.1:5000-12500 GCA_013621035.1 Clarias magur
ATCATTTATAAATGTTAGATTTAAATGAATCCCGAGTTTGATTGACTCTCTGAACTGACTCGCCTCGTGTTCTTTGAACAGATCAAATGGGGAGCCTGCGGGTTGGTGATGGCGGGAAACAGCGTCATCTTCCTCACCATCCTCGGCTTCTTCCTGGTGTTCGGCGGCGGCGATGACTTCAGCTGGGAGCAGTGGTAACGCCGCGTCCGGGGACGGGTTGCCAGATCCAGAGGAAATCCCAATGTCTGCTTTTTTTTTTATTTTTTAGAGGAGATGGAAGTGGGTACAATACGGGGACGGGGGTAAGGGGCGGTATTGGGGTTGATGGGAGCGTCTAAGGCTGAGCTTCATTAGTAACATTAACGGCGGTGTTGTTGAGGGGAGGGGGTGGGGGCGGGGTTAATACGGGCTGGGGATTCGTCAGGGAGAGGAAGAAGGAATGTCAGTGTCCTTTCACTGAATCGCCAAGTCCCGCTTCAAACCAACACACACGCTTCTCATTAAAAAACTGACGTCACATAGTAGGGTAGTGTAGGATGTGCGCTTTACGTAAGGTTTTCACTTGATTCATGCTGGAGTTATAATCAACACTAGTTTAAAAAAATGGTTACAAACAGCTGGAACATTCCAGAGGAATTCTTAACTTATGGAAATGTGGGTATGTTTGAAAAGAAAAAAAAAATACACTTGCTGACGTGAAGCATAAAGCGTCTCTGTGTCTAGACAAAGCGTCTGTCTTATTAATATGTCAGAAAAAAAAAATTCTGGACCCCTCAGTGGCCTTTAGCGATAAAGAACTCTTTAATCCTGACATGTCTGTTTAAACAAAGCTGTTCATTTAGGTTTATGATTAATGATCTGCGCATATTCTCTCGCCACAACACACAGCCTGGGCTTCTCCTTAGTGAGTGAGTGAGTGAAGGAGCCTTCCTCCTCCTCTTCCTCCTGCACGAATGTAAAATATAAGCGAGCCGTCCGACTCCAGATCGAGGTCCAGCTCGGAGATCCTCATCTTTCGTGTGACTCAAAAGTAAACTATGTGTATTAATTCACACTACAACTCGTCATCATCACAGAATCACACGCAGATGACTCGGTGAGACTCTGATTCTGTTCGACCGATTCGTATAAACAAGTTTTTTGTACGTCATGTTTATACATATTTAAATTGACAGACTCCATGAACGAATCCTGAATGACTCCTATATGGCAAAGGGGTGGGCGGGGTTCGGGTGGGGGTGGGGCTTAGTGAATGAAGGATGCTTTGTTGTTAAAAGCAGCGTGTATACGGTGTCGGAGTCATTCAGGTTTGAATCATTGAGTAAAAGAATCGTTTATCTCGAACATTAATCAATTCTGCCCGACTCATCCGGATTTGATTCATTTACAAAGTATCAGAGTCATTTGCATTTGATTCGTGTATTCAGTATCCGACTTGTTTAGGTTTGACTCTTGTACACGCTATCAGAATAATTTGCATATGGTTCATATAAACAAACTCAGATTCATTTAAATTTGATTCATGTATTCAGTATCAGAGTCATTTGCATTTGATTCATGTACACAGTATCACTCATAAGAAACTGACTCATTTGAACATATTCGCTACAGACAGATGAATTCTCGTACATCATCACGCCAAGATCACTCAAACGCCTAATGTCTTTATCCTAACCTTAACCACAGACCTTTAACATTCTGGATTTACATTTTTTTTTTTTTTTTAGATAGTAAATAAATAAATAAACCAAGCTCAAGCCTTCATCCCTCATCATCATCATTAAGTGTATTTAATATAAACAGATGAAGCGTATCGGATGAAAAGCCATAGCAGTGTATTCGTTTATAGTAAATTTCCTGGGTGTCGGTTTTCACTGCAGATAAAAATCTATATGTGTATTTTCTAATGTTTTTGTTTAACCGCAGGTTTACACACTTCCTGTCTGTGTATCTGAATATTATAAACATATAAACTACATGAAGACTCATCTGTACCAGGCTAATCACAGTGTAATTATTATTATTATTATTTCCTCATTTCCTACACCGTGTGTGTGTACGTGTGTGTGTACGTGTGGGTGTGTGCGTGTGTGGGTGTGTGTGTACTATTAAGCAATAAAGCACTTGTACTTTGAGTTTTGCTCTGTCTTGCTGTTGCATTCAATAAAAATAAGAATAATGAAGTAAAATCTCCCGTTCTATAAATATTGATTTTATAATTTTTTCGATTCAGTTCTAGTGCAACTTCTGCTGTTTATATGAGAAACGCGTTTTTCTCTCACCTTAAATTCCACCCACATCAGAGGACATCTATTTCTGAGCTAAAAAACCTGCAGCATGAAACATAAAACCTCCCACACACACACACACACACTGTCCTACTGCAGTTTCTTGTCCTCCAGCCTTTTTTCCCCTTCATTTAGATCTGAACAGATAAAAACACTTTCCCTGTAGCTGGACGATCGTATGGAAATGTACGAAGCGAATGAAAGACAGAAGGGAGCGGTCATGTCTAGAACCTTTAAGAATTTAAGACGCACTGCATGTTTTTCCGTGAGAGACAGGCGTCCAAGCGCTCAATCAGGAGGCTAAGAAACCTTAACCACAGCGAAGAAGCTCGTAAAGAACTGTGTGAGGGATAAAGAAGGAAAAATAATAGAAGGAAAGAGCAAGGGAACACAACGAAAACTAGAGAGGTACGGGTACATTTCCTGAAGAAAATGTGAGCGGTGCTCGCTGCGGCAAAACTCGGGCCTCAGTATTACAATGTTTCCTTTATTTCTCTGTGAAAATGCAAAACATTCCAAGTGCTTTCAGAACAGCATGATTAGCATGTCGCTAATGTGATGCTAGCATGTTGGCAGCGTGACGTTGGTATGATTAGAATGTTGCCAGCACGATGCCAATATGATTAGCATGTTGCTAGCATGATGCTAATATGATAAGCATGTCGCTAACACGAGGCTAGCGTGATTAGCATGTCGGCAACATGACGATAAGATGATTAGCATGTTGCCAGCACGATGCCAATATGATTAGCATGTTGCTAGCATGATGCTAACTATATTAGCATGTTGCTAGCCCACCCCCATGTCTCATGAGTTTAGTTCAGTTTCAAAGTTCCTATGGAGGTTGTGGTACTCACTGGGGAGTACCTTCACTGTTATATGATTAGAATGTGGCTAGCATGATGCTAAGATGGTCAAATCAGGGCACCTCCTGCTCCCCAGGGGTACAACTTATACCCTCTTGCGGTGGTACGTTCTGACACACTTGCAAGCCTCTTCAAATTTGAGAATTCTACCAAATTCTTGCTCTGCGCTAGAATCCATCAAAGTTGGTCTCAATGTTAACTCTATGGGATTTTTGGTCCAGTAAATTAAGTTTTTTTACAGGCCTATCTATAAACACACACACACACACACACACACACACACACACACACCTGGAGTATCTGTTTAAAGTTGTCATTTTTATAATATCCAGCTTTTTCCATTTCTATTACGAGTTTCATTTTATTTATACATGCTGTCAGTGTGAGTAATGTCTTCACCGGTACACACACACACACACACACACACACACACACACACACTGTGTCCGGTGTCCTTGTAGAAAGTGCAGGAGGACATAATACATAATTTAGGTAAGAGGTAATAAATGCTAATTCTGTGTGTGTGTGTGTGTGTGTGTGTGTGTGTGTGTGAGAGAGAGAGAGAGAGAGAGAGAGAGAGTGACATGGAGTGGAACATTCCATATGTTCTGCTTCATACGGAGTCCTGGAGGTCACCTAGTGGAGAAAAATAACTAAATCTGTGGCAGCGGTTTTGCAGCTCATGCCCTCAGTTTACTGACTTATGTTGTGAAATTTTAATTATAAAATATTACGTCTTCATTTATGTCTTAAATACGCTGACCTCGTTAGGTCACAAAAACAGTTGGAGTTCGATGCATGTAACGGGCTTCACTGGTTAATGGTATTATTAAATAACTAGACGATTAGACTGCAGTCGGCCAGAGAGTAACATGTAGATCATTTGTTTTGCATTGCTTTTTAGCTTTTCTTCTCGGAACGCTGACAGAGTCGCGTCATCCAACTCTCTGTCGATTTTGAGAAAATGAAGGAAATTGTCCATTTTGCAATACAGTGTATCTGCCGGGAAAGACCGGGGCCAGGTTTATTAAATAATAATAATAATAATAATAATAATAATAATAACAACGCGCTGATTAGCACAGCTTTTCAGATTTGCAAGGTTTTAATGCAAATCATTCTTATTAAATCGTAGTATTCCACCCCGAACCTTCTCCATTTGATAGCTAGAGAATCACTGTAAGCTTTTACTGCATGCAGTTAAGACCGTTTGAAGTATTATATAATTAATAATTCACAATAAAACAATATACGATAATATTCGTTAAGACGTACCTGGACGCTTCCTGTTCCTGTTCTAAAAGGAGTCTGTGTAGAAAACTGTGGGAACGGATATGTGAAAGTGTGCCCACTGATTATGAATTTGTTGGTGTGGATTACGAAATCGGAGCGCACAGGTGGATAAACTGAGGGAACGGTTTAAAACATTGTGGGAACGGATTATAAACTGAGTGCATGAGCTGCAAAACCGCTGCCACAGATTTCTTTCTTTTTCTCCTCTAGGTGACTTCCAGGACTCGAGGTTAATATGAATCCCATTAAAACGCTTCTGTAATTAGTCTGTAATAACTGCTTTGTGAATCAAACTCTAATGACTCTACAGTGCTGGGCAGATTTACAGTAAGAATCAAATTCACAAGCGTCTGGTTTAAATCATCTTCATACAATAAATCAGATTCTAGTTCCTTTTACGGATATGAATTTTTACACCAGGAATCAAATTCAGGTGACTCTTACACACCGTGCCTTTACGCAGTGAATCAGTTACACAGTAATTCAGTCTAATGCAAAACGTTGTTTACGTCATGAATCGGATTTAATCCTGTCTCAAGGGATCCTTTGTCATCCCACTAATCAAATGTAAATGTAACCTATGAAGCAAACTCAGCCGCCGTCTGACTCACGTCATGTCAGTTTCACTATGAATCAACTTCAAATGACTCAGTGTGCCTTTACTCTGGGAATCAATTTGAAATGACTCCCATACAGTGTTCCTTTACTCCATGAACTCAATTTCAGTTCATTCCAATCAAGTGTATGAACTCCAGCACAACGAGTCAAAAAAAAAAGTCAATTCAAATGGACCTAGTAGAACTGGCTCTATAAACACCGAATCAATTTCAAATTACTCAGATCCAGTGTACACTTACTCTATGAATCATTTTAAACAAATTTGAAATAATTTGATCTACAACTCACTTTCAAGCAACTCTATTACATTTACACCAATGACCAAATTCAAACTAATCCGTTAGAGTTTGTTACCTTTATTTAATGAATCGTTTTCGGA
Organism: Clarias magur; assembly: GCA_013621035.1. Lineage (NCBI taxonomy): Eukaryota > Metazoa > Chordata > Actinopteri > Siluriformes > Clariidae > Clarias > Clarias magur. Next base: position 10,445 of record QNUK01000676.1, read on the forward strand.
TGACTCTGAGACAGCGTCCTTTTACTCTGGGAGGTGGTTTCAAACAAAGGACGTCTTTAAAAATCAATTTAAAAAAAACTTAAATTTCAAAAGACATTTAAAGTGCTTTCAAAACAGCGTGATTAGCAAGTTGCTAGCATGATGCTAATATGATAATCATGTTGCTAACACGATGCTAGTGTGATTAGCATGTTAGCAGGATGACAAGATGATTAGCAAGTTGCTAGCATGATGCTAATATGATAATCATGTTGCTAACATGATGCTAGTGTGATTAGCATGTTAGCAGGGTGACAAGATGATTAGCATGTTGCTAGCATGATGCTTTCAGTGCTTAAAGTGCTTTCAGTGTACCTTTACTCTAGGAATCAGTTTCAAATGACTCCAAGAGTCGATTTCACACGACTCATTAAATGATACTGTGCGTTTTATTCTACAAATCAAATCCGTTTCAAACGACACAGAGCACCTTACTCAACTGAATCACTCTGTTGCATGCCAATGCTAATGTCCTTCTGGCTAACAAGTCACTTAGCACTAGGGTGGAAAAGAGCGCAGTAATTCGTGTAATTATGGATGTGCTAATCACAGTCGACACCTGAGAGACAGGGGAACGCGGCCCGGGGGAAACTGGCACGACGTTGCTATAACACCACCATTAATGCCACATTTGAATGAAAGCACGCTCTGTTGATGCGCTTTAATTAACACGGCGACGCGCTTTGAGGAAATGTGATTTCCACTGTTGGGCTAACGCCTGTGGGGCTAACGCCGCTGGTGTGTCGCTAACAGCCTCCGTCCTCGGGGAAGGTTTCTGTTGACGAGCAGAATAAAGTGCGGGGAACATAAAGAGAAGACGGATGACGCTGAGGACGGATGACGCTAGGAGACGCGCCTGGTTCTCACACCTGCTGACTTTAATTACACGATAAAATACTTTATCTAGTGCTAGCGAACAGGCTAGCCAACTTATCACATTACTTTTATAAGGTCATAAAATTCTGGCTAGTTGATTTTAGTGACTGGTTTTAACCAAATGATAAAATTCATCCGTCAAAAAAAAAAGGAATTTTGGTTTTAAATACGCCGTAAAAAACAATTCCGCTCCAGTCAGCTAGCATGCTAGTCAGTATTGTTTTTTAATTACTAAACATTATTGTTCACTTGTTCACAGTGTAGACGCTAATCTAAAGCTCTGAGCTTACTTACACCATAAATATCAATTTAATACTATATTAATATAATACTATTGCTAAACATGACTAGTTTTTAAAAATTCAAGGAAGAACATAGGTAGAAATATTGACTTATGTTTCAGTTACATATCATTTTTTAGTTTGTTAGAGGTTAGCTGCAATTGTAGGCAAGTTATGCTAACTTTAGGTAAAGGTCAGAACATCTAGCTTGTTGCCAAATTCTGAAGATTTTCCTGTAGACAAAAAAAAAACCCACAAAGCAATAGAAAAAAAAAACAAACAGAAGTGGTGAGATCACATGATCGAGTTTGTTTTAGAATTTAGAGGGAAATAATCCACCTGAGATTATTGGTATGACTGAGAGTTTGGTATGCTAGCCAACACGCTGGCTAATTACGCTCCGGCAGGACGTGTGTCCATGCAGGGACAAGTGGCCCTGAGGTGTGCCGTGTGGACCTGATGAGGAAATTTACCCAGGCTGAAGAGCTCTGCCTCGGGACGATCGATGGGAATGAATAATTCATAATTCATGTAGAGATGTGCAGCGTGCGCGCGGAGTCGACGGACAGGTCGAGCGAAACGGCCCTTTAGTGGACGGCAGCCGAGGCTGAGCGTTGCCTGGAAACAGACTTTGTTTCCTTGTGTTTTTCTGCCGATGAGCTCGGCCTTGAACGCCGGCCATGTAGACGCTCCGGCTTTATCCGCATTGTTCGCTCGTGCATCCTTCGCTCGAGACGCTTCTCACTGATGCACATCCAAAGCTGAGAGCGAATGTTTAGGACAAAGAGGACATGTGTGATGAATTACATATCAGAAATGATTATTAGAAACTAGACTATACAGTGAATGCTAAAAACTCT
>QNUK01000676.1:17500-22500 GCA_013621035.1 Clarias magur
CACCGGCTGCTTTAAAAACCAAACTGAAAGCGGCTCCCTTTTCATATTGCTGCCGTCCTTGCTGATATTCCTGGGAGCCGTGCCTTCACTAAATCTTACACAAACTGCAAAAACAAAAACAAAAACACACACACAACCAGCTCAGTCGCTCGTATACCAACGACGCTGCATTATATGAGCGACTAAGTGCACAAAGTAAGTGCAGTATAATAAAACATCAATCTCACATCACTCCATCTCCCGGCTTTAATCATACGGCACGGAGAGAGTGAGACAGAGACAGAGACATTTGTGTGTTCTTTCTTTACTTTTTATAGCGAAGCAAAGCAAAGAATCACCGAATCCATTCACAAGTAAGAGCTGGCAAAACCCGAGCAAAGAAAAGGAAGAGAGTGAAAAAGAAATGAAGGAAGAATAATAAGAATGAAGGAAGTAAGGAAAGAAAGAGATCATTAAAAAAAAAAGGACTAAGAGAGACGAAAGAAGGAAAATAAAATCAAAAGGGGGAAAGGATCAAGAGACAGGTGGAAAGAAAGAAATGAAGGGGGAGGAGCTGTAAGAGGGCGGAGCGAGGAGGCGTGTCTACGCACAGGGACGAGTGTGAGACCGAGACCACGGCACAATCCTCATTAAACACTCTCATTTCTCATGATGTTGTATTGTGTGTGTGTGTGTGTGTGTGTGTGTGTGTGTGTGTGAGAGAGAGACATTAAACACACTCGCGGCTCTGTAAAGTAAATTGCACGGAGATTGGTTTGTGTTCGACCTCCATCTAGATTGCTTTTAACACACACACACACACACACACACACACTTAGGTTAAACCATCAAACACAAGACATGTGACTCAGCCGAATCTCATCAACATGCAAATTTCCCCATCAATAAAACAACACGCGGAGAGAAACATCAGGCCGTTCAGAGGACAATTTTACACTCAGGAGTAACACACACGAGTGTGTAACAGCGTGCTCCTGTGTCTGAACACACCGCAACACGCGAGAGGGGGCGGGGAGGGGGAAAGAAATTGAGATAGATAGAAGGAATGAAAAATTAATTAAAGCAATAGAGAAACTGAAGCAAAGAAAGAATCATAATTTAAAAAGGGAAGAAAAGAGGAACGAGAATGAATGAATTAATGAAAGTTAGAAAAAAGAAAAAGAAAGAATAATAAACAAAATGAAGAAAAAAATATTAAAGATGAAAAAGAAAGAAAAAAAATTGAGGAAAATACAAATTAAAAAAAGGGAGAATAAATAGAATGGGAAAGAAAGGAAAAAGAAAAAAAGATGAAAAAGAAAAAAAAACTTGGGAGAAAAAGAAACTAAAACAGTGGGAAAAGAAGAATGAAATAAGAGGAAGAAGAAATAAGGAAAAGAAAATATGGATAACATCAGTCAGGAGGGAAAGGAAAGAGAAAAGACACTGACAGAAAGAAAAATGAAAAGCAGCTGAATGAGAGAGAAGAAAGATAGAAGGGGAATTGTAAGAAAATATAAATGAATTTGACTTAGAAGGTTCGATGAATGAAGAATCGTTTTGAATCACTGAATCGATTCCCAGCTTCACTTGAATCTAATCTGAGTGTCTAATTCTCGTTAGAATGAAATGTAATAAACTCTGTGCTGATCAGAGTCTGACTCTCTGACAGCGGCTGATTCTCTCTCTCTCTCTCTCTCTGGTGGTGCTGAAGGTCTCATCTACATTCATCACACACTGCCCGAGGATAAAGGAGGACGAGACGAGGAGGATGAGGAAGAGTCGGAGCGTGCTAGCAGTCACGCCTGAAGAGGTGAGTGTGAGAGAGACGGAGAATCAGACACTGTGGCTGCTTTACAGCGCGGACATCACATTACTGCCCTTTTCAGTTACTGACGCCAGGACAAAGGGACAGGAACCCCGTCCACTGAAGCTATTTATATTGGAGTAGCAGTGAGAGCATCGTTATCACTATCGTTAACGTCGCACTGGACATTAGTAATTTCATAACTAATGATGGATGGTTTTAGAAAGTTACTCACGTGAGAGTTGGACAATCAGACATCGCATTGTAGTTTAACATTCCTGATAGTGGACATTCAGGATGTTATTACATGATTAAGAATGGACATTAGTGTTTAGTGTTCAGTAATACTGGACTGGTTGGATAGGTAGTGATATTGGACATCGGTGTTGGACACAGGAAATATCAAACATTATAGTCATTAGAATGTAACTGATAACAGACATTGCTGATAGACATAATCATATTGGTAAAAAGTAATATTGGACATTACTGATATTGGACATGAGTGTTTTGGACATCGATGATAATGGACACCAAGGTTTCTCATACACTGAATCTTGTGGTTGACACTCTACGTCTCCTACGTCCAACACTGGTCTAGTGTACTCAATGTCCAGTATCACCAATGTCCAGTCCTAATGTTGAATATTATCAATGTCCAATATCACCAGTGTCCAACTATAATGTCCAGCATCAGCAATGTCCAGTATCACCAGTGTCTAACTTTTATGTCCAATAGCAACAATGCCCAACTCTAAAGCCTTATTTCATGAATGTCTAGCACTGTCCAACATCAAGAATGTCCAACATCACCAGTGTCCAATTCTAATGTCCAGTATAAACAACATTTAACATCACCAGTGTGTAACTTTTATGTCCAATATCAACCTTTCTAATATCACCAGTGTCCAAATTTAATGTCTAATATCCATTATGTCCAATATCAGTAATGTACAGATCTAAAGTCTAATATCAATAATGTCCAATGTTAAAGTCTAATATAAACAATGTCCAGTATTACCAATGTTTAGCATCACCACTGATCAACACCAGTGTCCAATATCAACCATATCCAGCACTAATGTCTAAAATCTACACGTGTCCAGTGTTACTAACGCTCAGTATCTCCAAAGGACAACACTAATGTCTAATATCAGTAAGGTTCAACAGAAGTTATTGGCCTTTTTATTTGATAATGTAATTAGTAATGTACACACACACACCCACACACACACACACAGGTACTTCAACGGTGTGTATAGAACAGTGTAGCTGGAGCAGACGAGTGTGTAAGACTGTATGAGCAGTGGAACAGATGGAACAGTCTTACAGCGTCAAGCACAGAGACATGAGGACGGGGACTGACCGCGGTGTCCATCTGTCTCTGTGTTCTGTATCTGCCACGTCAGAGCCGCGTGATCAGCTCGGATTGCTCATCAGTTACTCACCGTGTCCATGATCAAATAAAGAGGACGCCTAAATAGAGGAGCAGAAGTGTGAGAAATGCATTTGGACTAAATGTGAGTGTGAGAAAAAGCTTCTGAGGGATCGTTTTATATTACTGATTAATCTCAGAATGCTAATTAATCGGATTAATTAATATTAATTCTGCGCTAATGACAAGCACACTTAAAGTAGCGGTGCAAATATTTTGTAACTGATCTCTTTGGCTTCCCAGAAAAGTCATTTCTTATTATAAATAATTATTTTAAAATATTTTTAACTGAAAACGTAAGACAGGTATATGAGACGTAACATGAACTGAAGTAAACACTGCAGCACCACTGAATTCTGATTGGTCGGAACGTCTTGAATAGGTTATTGAAATCACGGGTTTATGTAAATGTGCATTTTAGAATACATTATTGTTTCCATAGTAACAGCTCTTTCAGAGGGACAAGTACAGCGGCAATCTATATAAGTTGTATCTAACTGTTGCTGTGTAGAAGTTTGTAGAAGAGCTGGTCTGTGTCTGAGTCTGTTAACACACGTCTGGTCTGTGTTTGCACTCAGTAACACCAGTGTCTCCTCTGCATCCGCACTCTTTAATACGGACGTCTGCTCTGTCTACACTCATTAATACGGACGTCTGCTCTGTCTACACTCATTAATACGGACGTCTGCTCTGTCTACACTCTTTAATACGGACGTCTGCTCTGTCTACACTCATTAATACGGACGTCTGCTCTGTCTACACTCATTAATACGGACGTCTGCTCTGTCTACACTCATTAATACGGACGTCTGCTCTGTCTACACTCATTAATACGGACGTCTGCTCTGTCTACACTCATTAATACGGACGTCTGCTCTGTCTACACTCATTAATACGGACGTCTGCTCTGTCTACACTCATTAATACGGACGTCTGCTCTGTCTACACTCATTAATACGGACGTCTGCTCTGTCTACACTCATTAATGCAGACATATGCTCTGTCTACAGTAATTAATACAGACGTCTGCTCTGTCTACACTCATTAATGCAGACATATGCTCTGTCTACAGTAATTAATACAGACGTCTGCTCTGTCTACACTCATTATTACAGACGTCTGCTCTGTCTACACTCATTAATGCAGACGTCTGCTCTATCTACACATATTAATATGGACGTCTGCTCAGTCCACACTCATTAATACAGACATTTGCTCTTCTGCACTCATTAGCATCAATGTCTGCTTTGTGTCTGAGCTTGTTAACACGGATGTCTGGTGTGTGTCTGCACTCACTGACATCAATGTCTGGTCTGTGTCAGTGTTCATTAGCATGGATGTCATAGGTGTCTAGTCTTTGTCTGCGCTCATTAACATCAATGTCTGGTCCATGTCTGTGTTTATTAACAGGGACGTCTGCTCTGTCTGCACAAATTAATACAGACATCTGCCCTGTCTGGATTATTACTGCAGACGTCTGCTCTGTCTGGATTCATTAACACAGGTGTCTGGTCTATGTCTGCGCTCATTAACACAGACGTCTGCTATCTATCTGCTCTCTGTGTCTGTGCTCTTTGTTTGAACTCACTGATATCGGTGTCTGCCTGTCTGATCTGTTCCTGCGCTCGGCCGCAACTGAGACCCAAAAGAACACAATCGATCTGTGAGTAGATGAAACAGAGCAGACAACATCAAACAGTGGGAAAATACACACACGCGCAGAGAGGACTGGCAGGAGTCATTAGTGTCCTATTACTGGACCAATAAGACTGTCTTATA
>QNUK01000676.1:25000-27500 GCA_013621035.1 Clarias magur
GTGTGTATGTGTGTGTGCGTGTGTGTGTGTGTGTGTGTGTGTCTGTGAGAATCTGAGGAAATAACTTGAGCACGCCGTGGGTTTTGGGCTTGGCTGAATCTGCGCCGCCTGTCAATCACAGCAGCATTAGCCAATCCTGAGTGTCTGTAGCTACATGTATGTGGAAGAGGGCGGATAGCGCTGCGTCTTCATTTTTTAATAGAACATAAGGGATAATTGTGTGTGTGTGTGTGTGTGTGTGTGTGTGTAGTTTAGAGGTGGAGAACGGTCCATGCAGTCCTGTGGAGCATCAGGTTTCTCCCGGTTCTGCTTTGCTCCTCCCTCACGGTCAGCGCCGCGAGTCGTTCCTGTACCGCTCCGACAGCGACTACGAGCTCTCGCCCAAATCCACCTCGCGCAACTCCTCCATCGTGGGAGAACCGTGAGTTACAGACACGCACTGTGCTCGGAGACACCTGTCTGTCTGTCTGTCTGTCTGTATTTCTCCATCACTTCATCATCTATCCCTCTGCCTCTGCATATCTGTCTCTATTCGTCTGTCTCTACTGTCCCTGCTCATCTCCATCCGTCTCTGTTAATTTATTTAAGTGTAGCCTGCTTGTCTCTCAGTCTGTCTGTCTGTCTGTCTTCCTGTCCATCCCTTACGCAATCTCTTTATCTGTTCATACATCATTTTATCTTCTTGACTTATAAACAGTTTGTTTTTTATGTGCGTGTGTGTGTCAATCTTTTCTTTCTCAGGCACAGTGAAGATCTCATCGTCACACCATTTGCTCAGGTAAACACAGCACAGCTGTGTGTGTGTGTGTGTGTGTGTGTGTGTGTGAGAGAGAGAGGTACCTAACCTTTATTTCTGTCCTGCAGGTCCTCGCCAGTCTTCGCACAGTCAGAAGTAACTTCAGCGTTTTGGCCAACGTGCCCACACCTTCCAGCAAGTACGTTCTTCCTCTGGAATAGTGCAGTGAGAAAAACAAACAAAAAAAAAAAAAAAAAAAAACAGGTCGTCCACCAGAGGGCGCACTCAGCTAAGTGTTTGAAGCTTAATGACTCGTATCAAACACACATTCAGAGAGGACACCTGAAGCTGAAGCCTCACTGGTCACTGAGTTTTATATTTAACAGTGAAATTTGAACAGAAATGTATTTAGTTTGAATATGTAAAACTGAAGTCGTGTATTTCAAAAGGATGTTGAATTTACTTCATGATAAGATCCGCTGTCAGTCAAACCAAAATTTGGCAGGATTAACAGTAAGCACTGGTTTATGGAAGAGCAGTGGGCGGAGTCAAAAGTCTCGGAAAGTTAAAATAAACTCTCTGAGAGGGGATTCCGAGCGAAATTCCGTTTCGTCATGAAGGAAAGCTAACGAAGTCAACCGCTTTAGCTTGCGATAGTAGAAAATTCAATAAAGCTAGCTGAGTAAAAGTACGCTAGTTACAGGTGTTGAGATTAGCAAGACATTGACACAGAGGAATGTTAGCCAGCGAATCTTCCAGAGACTAGATTTCGCAGTGAATGTGTGTTTTTTTAATTTTGTTATTGTTGTTATTATTAAATGTTATTTTATTATATAATTATTTTCTGTCTTCTTTTTCTCAGGAGATCTCCAGTTAGCATGCAGCCTCCGATAAACAGAGCCTCGCTATCAGGTAAAAGGCTGCTACGCTACAATGACAGGGTTTTTTTGTTTGTTTGTTTGTTTTTTTAAACTCACTATTTATGCTAGCCATCCGTACCGTCATGAGCTGTTACAGTCGAGTCGTTATTTGTTCTCACAGGACCACGAAAGAAGCTTAATTAAGTGATTAAAATAATTTGTTTTACAAGATTTAAAAGATCGTAATTTGGGTCACGTCTTACAATGCAATTGAACTAACAATTTGCATAAAATTATATCAAATCAGTGGGCGGGGCTAGATACGAGGTTATTTAGTTGATGTCATTACAGAGACCAGTTGATAGCAGGACTTTTTCAGACACGGACCCTGCTCAGTTACCCAGCTAATTAACAGAGGTGATGTTAGTCATGAGATAGTTGTCATGGCGATGCTACATTTGTCTTATTAGTGAAATGAGTGTGAATATCGAAACCGATACTGCAGTCCCCCTCACATGGACCTGAGAGAAATGCACGCTAGTTTGTTCACATTTAGCTAGCCTTAGGCTAACGGGGGTGTTTATGTTTGTTTATATTTTCATATCATTTTCATGATGGGTAACAGTTAGGGGACACGTGTGTGTGTGTGTGTGTGTGTGTGTGTGTGTGTGTGTGTGTGTGTGTGATGTCATGCAGCAGACCACAAGGTAAAGCAGTAATGTGTGTGTTAGCCCAGGTGGAGGTGGCCGCTGTAGACGCAGCAGGCTGAGAGTTGAGTTCAGTTGAGGGGAGTGAAGGATTGTGGGATGTTTTGCTTCCTGTTTTGCGGGTCATTGACGTCAGCCGCCGCCCCTCAGCTGGCTCACTTCCTGTGTAGTGTGAATGGTCGTTCCTCATGGAGGAA
>QNUK01000676.1:30000-112500 GCA_013621035.1 Clarias magur
TTTGTTTATGCAACACACTGTATACTGTATACACACAGAAATCACACACACACACACACACACACACACACACACACACACACACACACAGATATGCATACAGTAAGTAGACCTATTACTAAAGAATTGGGCCACACAGGAACCTTACTGGAAGAATTACACCTACATTGTCCCCAGGCTAATTAGTGTTTTGATCGGTAGGGTGTGAGACACACATGTGAGGTGGTTGAACCTGTTTACTAAAGGCTTCCTCATTAATAAACTGACATTGCAGTCATTACACTATAGTGGTATCTGGGTAAATTATTGAGAAGTGGGAATTAAGCAGTCTAACAGGTTCACAAAGACGTCAGACACAATCCACAATCTCCCTCTCTTTCTTTCTCTCTCACACACACACACACACGCTCACGTGAGGTGTGTGCAAGTTCAAAACATATTAGCTTATGTCAGGAAAAAAATATCATCTCAGAGTCTATTGATCATCAAACATCAAACTGACACTAGTGAAAAACTTCTAATCTTTCAACACATTCACACTCAGACGTCACATTAGAAAACTAGCTAGCATTAATAATAAATCAATCAATTCATTAATTCATCAATCATGTCAAATTATCTCAAATTGATTAGCAGCCATTCAGAATTCCTGCTGTATCTGCGACCCGCCCATATAAAAATATGTTAATGTATGGTGTGTATGTATAAGCCATTTACTGTATAGTGATGTATAAGCTGGCGGCGCCGTAGCATCGTAGCATCGTGGTTAGCACTGTGTCGCGTTTACGTTTCTTACCTCGGACAGTCATGTTTGCACTTTTTTTTTTTCACTCTACTGTTTACACTAAGATCCAGAACCCACTTCACATACTGTACATGCCATTGTATATATTGTTATATTTATACATGCCAATTACCTGGTGTTTATTCTTTATTCGTTATCTTTTGTTTATTGTTTTGTTTATTCTTGTGTTTATTATTGCTGCTGGTCTCTGAGACAAGTACAGTGACAATAAAGTGGGACGCTAAAGGGGCCGGGTTTGATCCCGTCTTAGTGTGTACTGTATGTTCTCTCTTGGTGGGTTTCCTCCAACAGTTCAAAGACATGCAGATTAGGCTAACTGGCGTTCCCAAATTGCCCATAGTGTGTGAATGCCAAGTGAATGTAGACTGGAGGTCCCAGTCATAAAGTGGGAATAAATACAATGACAATCACGGTCCCTAGTTGGACTACAGAGGCTCATGGATGGATGGATGGATGGATGGATGGATATATAAAGTACCAGAACAATGTGGGGTACTGAATATACAGTGGTATCTCACAGCTGGTCATAGCTTTATATACACCACCGCTCAGAGGTTTGGGATCACTTAGGAATTCTATTGTTTTCCAAGGAAACACACATGAAATTAGTGTGAATAGAAAATATAGCAAAAGAAAAAGACATGACAATGTCAGAGTTAGAAATAATGATTTTGATGGAAGTGCTGAATCTTTTCTTTAAACTTTGCCTTCATAAAATTTTTTGTTTTTAAAAAACACCTTTTTGCAGCCTGGCAGACATTGTAGCTGTCAATTCTTCAAGATAATCTGATGAGATTTCACGCCGTGCTTCCTGTATCATCTCCCACAAGTTGGATTGTCTTGATGGAGCCTTCCATCCTTTAGTCGGCCTGTATTTTAACGTGTATAGTTGTTGAATGTTGTGTACTTGAAAACTGTGAGACTGTGTGAGACTGTGTTCGTCTCAGAAGCTAGCTTATGGAGTTATGGAGCTTATGGAGCTTATGGAGCTTATGCTAGCTAGTGGCGTGGGATCAGCAGCGGGAATGTTTATGGACTTTTTACATTTTTCAAATTATCTCTAATTAACTGACAATTAATTTGTATGTATGTACTGTATGAACACTGATGAGAAAACAACCTTCCTGTTTCTGCACACGAAGCCACGCCCGCAGTACGTCCCATATATGGTCTTGTCAGTCAGTCTAATTTCCAAATATGGAGCGAAAGATGCTTTTGTGTGCACAGGACGATGGACCGGTTTTCCATTCATTAGCACTCATTTACCGTCTTCGTTATCATGTTCAGGGTTATAGGTGTGTGTGTGTGTGTGTGTTAGTCAGGAATGTGGCACTGTGGTGGTTAGTTTATGCTGCTAGCATTACAGAAAGAATCAGTTTACATTAAATAAAGTCTCAGTAATCAGACATTCGATAGATTTGAGCTCGCAAACTGTGAAGTCGTTATTTTAGCTTTACAATTTGCATTTTCTTCAGAACAGCAGTTATAAAAGTTTGTTAATGTTGATATCGAGGCAAACAATGTTAAGACGTTTGTACCCTTGGCCGGTTATTTTCTTGTTAGCTATTTGTTAAATTAGAAACTATTGGATACGTTTTATAAAAATGTAAGTGAAATGAGCGCTGTGTAAACTCATTCACTCAAACTCACTGTTGTTTGGGTTTTGTGGCTTTTTTGTGACATTTCATCATATAGTAATAAAATCAATATAGGAGAACACTATGCTGGAAGTTTTGGCGCTCGTTAGCTCTTAGGCGCTGGGATAAATGACTGTTTTGTTAAAGTATTGTATTAGTCAGATAGCGGCCTGAGTGTATTTGGCTTATTTTGCATGTTGGTATGAATTCATTTTCTCATTCCAACCTAAATCACGCCAGACCACTCAGACGGTCCTGAACCGGTTCTTTTGATCCGAGTGTGACGACGGCCGGGTTTTCGATTGATCAAAGAAAGACGAAAACTCACCAGAGGTCTAACGTAGTGTGTGAACGCATGCTAAATCGTTCGTGGGTTTTTTGCTTTAATGCTTTTCTGGACTCGCTTAGAGTTTGCATTTTGTTGAAAGCTCGACTTCAACACTGGAACGAATACCAGTTAAAAGATTTGGCGCCCGAACCCGTCTCTCCTCTGATCTCTGTCCGTTGACTGGGCCGGCGATTTTGGCTGGTTTTCATGCAGCATGCAAATAAATAAATAAATAAAATGAAATAAAATAAATAAATCTGGAGGCATTCTTAAGTGAATGAGATGAAATTCAGTTTTTGCATTTCTCAGAATTTCCATTTACATCAGCTCCGAAACAGCGCTCTGGCACCGGGCTCGGCCGCTCACCAGAGTCCGATTCTATGAACTAAATGTACGGAATTAAATACCGTGTTCATAATGAGGGCATGACACCGTGTGCTTTTCGTTCCACAGATGGCATGAGGAACATTCTGGCCTCGAATAAGGCAATCACTGGGAACACTTTGCTGCTTTCAGACCAGCTAATTAATTAAACGAAGCAGATTCACTTCGTGAGAATGTCACAACCTTTTATGGGTTGGAGCTCAGTGCGCTTGAGGTCACGTGCAAGATGGTTGCGAGTTCAAATCCTGACACTTTCGAGCACGGATACGAATAACACGAAGGTCTTTAGGTTTGTCCAGAAGAAGCAAAGCGAGCGGGTTTTTACACGGAGTCGAACCTGCGGTTGATTAGAATGGACCATATATACGTAGCTAGACGCTGTTTCTTTCTTAGTACGACGTTGTAGAATTTCTTTGTTTTGCGGACGATAATAATAAGTTTCTGCTTTGAAATTTAATCTCCAGACTCATTTATTTCGTTGCAGTTCTGGAGCTTTATGATGTGCACAAAATGTTTTAATGCAAAACACAGACCTTTCATGTTAGCTAACAAGTAGCTATCTCGTCCTAGCCTAAGTAAATATGCAGTCATTTTAAAAATGTGCACACTTGTGTAATTTTATGGTGGTTTTCTGTCCTCCCGAATTGTAACATTAGAGGAAGGAGTCTCCAGTGTCAGCGCTTTGTAACACTCATAGGTGAGGCTGGAATTTGTAAAGCTTTCCAAAATCTTCAGGAATTCATTGAAAAGAAATAAAAATAGCCTGATGTTTTCTGGTTTTACGCTTTAATTAAATAAATTAACCGATGGAAACCAGATCTCCTCCTGGTTTCTGATGCCTAGGAATCGTAGCCCAAGTCTCGAAGGTGTCGCACGCCGCCCAGTATGTGAGTTATGCGTTTGACGTCAGCAGAGCTGTAAAAGCCGACTTTCTCTAAAGTGATCCGAGGCCAGGAGCGCTGCGTGGTGCTGTGAGACACAGAGAAGGAATGAAGCTGAGCGCGGGAGAGAGAGAGAGCGAGAGGGAGAAGAAAAACAGAGCCGAGGGTGTGGATACACTGTTGTTTACACTAGACCTGCATGATTAGATGTTATTATGTTGAAAAAAACGAAGGAGAAAAAAACAAGATCAACAAGGCCGAAGCAAGAACAACATTGCAGATCGAATGACAAATGTCAGGGCTTCAGGCCTGGCGGCGCAGGATGTGGTGGCTTGCAATTGTTTGCGAGGAATGCAGCATATTTTACCTACCAGGAAAAGGTGGCTTAGTGGTTTATAACCAATGATATTTTATGACCTTTTACACACATACATCTCACCTTTATACTTCCTCATTCACACACAGAGTGGCAGGAAGCATCCAGCGCTCAAAAGCAACGAGGAATTCTTTAGCAGCACGCAAATAAAATGCGCTAAACTGAAAGGAAAGCTAATGCAGGCTGGTTAGCTTTAGAGTGCGAGCCCAGTCCTGCGAATCACCAACCAGCACCGCACAAATGAGAAAATAACTAGCGTTGCAAATAAGGAATTGGGTCACAGTACTAGAAAAGCATTAATAATGATCATGAGTGAACGCTAGTTCAGGCTAGTCAGCAGAAGAAAGGTTAACGCGCGAACACAGTGCGGATGACCCAGAAACTGAATTACGCAACCGTGATAATGAACTTGATAGCAGTCTGATACTGGGCTAGTTAGCACGGCACACATGCAATACTGCAGGCTAAGTTGATTATAGAAGTTTTCCCTGTTATGTTCATGGAATTCTGCACAACAGGAATAAAAGTCTCTTTGGAAAGTTGTAGCTTAAGTCTAAAGTAGCTAATTTGCACGAGGAAAAAAAGACGCTTAATGAAGCATTAATGAATGTAGTGTAGTAATGTAGAATGTAGTCTTGCTAATCGTAAGTAAAAGGCAGTAGCTACTGTAGCATTACATGTGTATAAAATGCTCAACAACAAAAAGCCAGAAATACAGAAATGTTCCAGGGAAGGATTTTATGTCCCAGGCCAGGATTACACAAATTGATCATCTTCTTTGTCTGTTTTATTTGTTTGTTTGTTTGTTGGCTTGTTTTGCTTGCTTTTTTAAATCTCATTTGCTAGCACCTTTTATAACTTTCTCTATTCATAGCACTCACTTCAACAGCTTTTATTTAAAACACAGTTCGTACCAGTAGAATGGACGTGAAGGTTCGAGGGTTAAAGGTACGCCGTGGGCATTTTTCCGAGGTATCTGGGGGCGCTGGTGAGACGGTGCCGGATCACTAACTGTCCTCTAGTTCACCCAAGTCGAACGTTGCACTGTAGGGAATATGTGGCCTTTCCCCTACATATCAGCTGAAGTGTGATGTTAAAGCCGCACAACATGAATTCAGCGCTCAGTCATTTGTTGCGTCAGGGATTTATCCTGAAACTTCAGCTCAGCACCGAACCCTGAGGTACCACACCACCCTCGCACCACCCTATAACAAACTAACGCACTTTACTGCGCACCAAACTAGTGTACTGCACATGCTGCAGTGGCGTGAAGGAGAAACCTACAAAGCGCTGGTCGGGTCAGTCGGGGGGCTTTGCACTTCTAAAGAGGTTTTTTTTTTTTTTACCCTTTCTTCTTTGCAAAATATCCCATGCTCTGTCAGATTAGACGGAGAGCGTCTGTGAACAGAAATTCGCAAGTCTTGCGAAAGATTCAAAATTGGACTTAGGTCTGGACTTCGACTAGGCCGTTCTAACACATGAATACGCTGTGATCTAAACCATTCCATTGTAGCGCTGACTGTATGTTTAGGGCTGTTGTCCTGCTGGAAGGTAAGGCTCCGCCCCAGTCTCAAGTCTTTTGCAGACTCTAGTTTGCCCTGTATTGGATTCCATCCATCTTCCCATCAACTCTGACCAGCTTCCCTGTCCCTGCTGAAGAAAAGCGTCCCACAACACGATGCTGCCACCACCATGTTTCATGGTGGGGATGGTGTGTTCAGGGTGATGTGAATATTTGTTTTGCATTTAGTCTAATCTGACCAGAGCACCTTCTTCCACACGTTTGCTGTGTCCCCACATGGTTTGTCATAAACTGCAAACGGAATTCTTATGGATTTCTTTTTAACAGCAGCTTTCTTCTTGCTGCTCTTCCATAAAGACCAGATTTGTGGAGTGCACGACTAATAGTTGTCCTGTGGACTGATTCTCCCATTCGAGCTGTGGATCTCTGCAGCAGCTCCAGATTCACCATGAGTCTCTTGGCTGCTTCTCTGATTAATGCTCTCTGTGCCCGGCCGGGCAGTTTAGGTGGACGGCCATTTCCTGGTAGGTTTGCAGTTGTGCCGTACTTCATTTTCGGATGATGGATAACCCTAGTGCTCTGTGACATGTTTAAAGTTTGAGATATATCAGTTCGAGGTATCAAAGTCAAGGGGGCTGAATACAAATACGCCAAACTTTTCAGATTTTTATTTGTAAAACATTTTGAAAACCATTTATCATTTTCCTTCCACTTTACGGGATTCCACAAATCCCGGTTGTAACGTGACAAAAGGGGTATAAATACTTTTGCAAAGCAATGTAATTATATAAACCTTATATCTGTCATATTTGAGTGCGTACCTATCTATTTTGAATAAGAGATAGGTATTTAAATAAATAAATACAAAATATTTTGATTGTATGTTATGCGACATGAATTTGAAAGTCATGCTGGAGAGATGAAAATAATTTTCACTTTCATAATAAAGTATTAATTACCTTAGGCAAAGGGTTTACTATGGGCTCATTAAACACGGAGGAACTACAACATAATTGTTAACAATTATTATTACTAGTAGTAACGTACACATCTGTACTAAGAAATTTGTATTATTTATCAAGAATATCAGGCTCAGTTTTAATACCTTTTACATGCATACGCTACTCTACATATAGTTTGTTTACATTGAGACAGTAGCGCATTAGTAGATGATTGTAAAGTAGATGATTAAATCCCACACGTAACTGTTCATAACATCACTTTTACTCAACTTTGTGATTTCACTGATGGTGCAGATTAAACTTCAGGCAGAAGAACTTAAGGACTGCAGAAGATTCATTACAGTCTGTACAGACAGATTTGTGTGACGCTGAGACGACATCTGGCTGGACAGACAGACCGACATTTTTCAGTGACTGGTTTCTGGTCCTCCAGTGTATGAAACGTCCCATGTACAGACAAAAACGTTCCTATATGTATATAGATGTTTGATTGGCTGCAGTGAGAAGCTGGTTTCATCAGTATCATGCGCGTGTCCTCGGATCGCTTTTCTAAAGCTTTGTGCCAGGATTCTGCTCATGTCTGGGTTCTGTACAGTCACTCAGATTACACACTGATTTTACTGGACAGATTTCCTCATCCCTCTCCTGAAGTTCATCCCAGCCCCTCCCCCATCCCCTTATGCCCCCGGCGGGTTCCTGGGCTCCTCGCGGTCTCATCAGAGAGTTCCACGCTTTTGATGAGACGCTTCAAAAGGTATCCGCTGGCAGAAGGCCGCTCTGACGTGACACGCCATTGGCAGGCAGGATCAGACAGCTGTAGTGCGTTTAAGGCTCGGAGACTCGCGTTCGGCCGGAGCTGCGCCTTCTTTGGTGACTTTAACTAGCGGGATTGGAAAAATCTTGGCCCGTGCCTCAGGACGGCGAGCGGACAGAGGTGCAGTGTGAAGCCGGCCGGGGGGGGGGAGGGGGGAGGGGGGGAGGGGCGGTGCTCTCAGGAGCAGCAAGGACGGTTCACAAAGCCGGTTTTGTGGCTCGGGGAGGATGCTGGGAAACTCCTCTCTGTGCGCTCTGGTGCAGCTGGACAGGCTCCCAGACGCTGACGTGAAAACCGAGTTGTGTACGAGACGACGTCTGGAAACATTTCATTAATTGTGATTGTATTAATCAGCATTACGTTTTAAAGCTTCTGGGTTTTTTTTGTTGTTTTTTTTTTGTCGAAAACGTTTGCGTATGAACTTGGCTCATGCACCCAAGACGTTGGTGTCAGTTGTGGGGCGTTCGAGTCAAAGCGGGACTTTGACCAGTCCTGAGTGTAAACACTCCCTTTATTGCTCGATATAATCCCCTGATACACTGATGCACTGATCCCAGTGTCTCACTAGCGCCTGGACACCATCAAGGTAGAAAGTTTTCCCAGTTCCCACTTCTCACCTTTTGTTATCATCCTGTTATCTTTTGTACATAACTCGTCCACTGACAATAAAGTCGAACCTAATCTAATCTAATCTAATCATCTGGAACCCTGGCCTCCCAGGAAATCTGTGAATGGCCAAAACATGTGGAAATGGCTTCAGGACTGTACGGTGGGCGTGGCAATAAACTTCCAGCAGAGTTCCTGTAACGTGCATGTGGTGCTGGTGAATGATTGTGTGTACAGTTCACGCAGACACAGAGTCTCTTCCGCAAGTCGATTTCCAAGGATCAGGCGTCCCAGTCGCTGAAGGTTCGCGGTAACGACTGCAGTGGCCCCCTGAACGTCCACGTCCACGTCGTACTCATCACCGCACCGTGCTCGAAGTCTTCTGTCAATGTTTTACGCCTTCATTCACCAGAGATTTCATGGCTTGACTCTTTGAAGTATGCACCGCCTGTGGGCGTGGCTTGTCCATCACTGCTCCATCACGTGCCCAGTGAGCGTCCGACCCTTGACCTGCTTTGACCCTTGACCTGCTGGTTCTTTCCACCATATCTGCTTCGTTTCCACAATAAGCCATGCGGTTCGAGTTAAGACCTCGCACAGACCACAGCGTAGCAGTAAGCTCCACCATCTTGAATTTCTCGTGACAACCCCGGTCTCGTGTCGGTCTGTGAATTCGCCTCTAATCCCAAACGATCCCTCGTGCTGCTCGTTTCCGGTCTGATTTATTACACATTGGGTCTGAGCGGCGCTGCGGCCCCCACTTTACCCCCACGCTTACACTCCCGGGGTGGTGACATACTGACGGCGGTATTCCTGTGTATCCACGCCAGGTTTCAGATTCACACACACACACACTCACACGCACACACACATGCACGCACACCGCTTTAAACGAGCTGCACATGTGCAACGTTATTCATCGTCTGTACTGCTGAGCGTAGCGCTCGTGGACGTCAGTGTGTTTAATCGAAACCTTCCCTCTCCTCCATTTTATAGTTCGTCTGAACTCCACATCTGGAGCCTGGAGTCGTCGCGCTGTGATTATACGCGACACGTCATTAAGGTCCAAACTGTAATCAGTGTCCTCTACATATAAAGTAATACTCACCGTTTGTTTGGTGGCTGAGAAGCGTCATGTTTCTTCTTCTTCTTATTATAATCTTTATTTAAGACGTCCCATTCCATCCACACTGATCTGTTTTGTAATGTGTGTGTGTGTGTGTGTGTGTGTGTGTGAACGTGAGGATCAGAGCGACTCGACACTCCAGCACAAGGTCAGCGAGGCCCGGAGCGACCTTATCACAGCGAATGTTGCGTCGACACGCGTGACGTGTAACATCCCGTATGAGGTGAAGGCTATGCTATAAGAGCTTCTCCTGAATCTCTGTTCGCTTTAAGCACAGGAAGTGGGTGGCATTTGCCCGCGCTGCCCCTGGAGGCGAGCCAGACGAGGGGGTAAAGTTTACGTCTCAACTTCAGGCTCATGCACAACCAACCGCAGCGTGGGCTCTGATTACAGCGCCGCCACTCGTTATTACTCTCGGGGCGGATCAAAGACACGGGGACAGTCACCAAAGCCCAAACGTCTACGGATCGCACCGCGGTGACCCGGCTCTCGTCTGGAGGCATCTCGACTGAAGGGTGCAGGGGGTCGCCGCCGGGCTTTAGGGGGAGAAAATGTAATGGGGCTGTTTATTCGTAACGCTCGGGGAGGGGGAGGCTTTTGATCCAGAGAAGTGGAGAAGCATGGTGGTGGTGGTGGTGGAGGTGGTGATGGGGCAGGAAAGGAAAAAGCAACAGTTTTAAAAAACATGAGAGTGTGTAAGAGTCTGGTAACGGGAAAGTGACGAAATCAGTGTAAAATGTTACAAAACAGAACACACTGTGGTAATAAAAACTTATTGCTTTTACAAACTCAACAAATAAAAAACCTGAGACTTAACGTCTCACTCTGTCTCTCTCTTTCTCACTCTGTCTCTCACTGTCTCTCTCTGTCTCTCGGTCTCTCTCTGTCCCTGTCTCTCACTGTCTCTCTGCCTCTCTCTGTCCCTCTGTTTCTCTCTGTCTCTCACTGTCTCTCTCTGTCTCTCACTGTCTCTCACTGTCTCTCTCTGTCTCTCTCTGTCTCTCTCTGTCTCTGTCTCTGTCTATCAGATGAGTCGTATCAGAAGCTGGCCTTGGAGACCATGGAGGAACTGGACTGGTGCCTGGACCAGCTAGAGACCATCCAGACACACCGCTCCGTCAGCGACATGGCGTCCAACAAGGTCACACACACACACACACACACACACACACACACACACCCCTCCAGTCTCCACTCCGCTGATAAATTGTCCATATCTCTGAGCTAAATGACGCCGGTGGGGACTTCCTACAGGAAACCATTCGGGTTATTCTTAAAGTGCATCACGTTTTGAAGTATCTTTGTTCCGCAGTGCATTCTGGGTAAATCTTGGGAAGTGCCCGGCGTGAAGTAGTTTATCGAAACAAAAACCATCATGTGTAATGTATGTTCAGTAAATAAATATAACATTTATACACGTTTAAAAAAAAACAACTCTGGCGTATGTGTCCCTGCGACCGAGTCGTTACTATGGCAACGTCAATCCTAAATCCTCCTGCGCCGCCGTCAGAGCTGCTGTTATAGGAAACTAATCAACACCTCCTAACCAATCAGAGGCCAGAGTTCAGCAGGAGTGTGGCGGACATCAGGGGTATGGATTGTGCTATAGGTCACATCTTGTGTGTGTGTGTGTGTGTGTGTGTGTGTGTGTGTATGAACTGATATCAGGGTTATGTTTGCTCACTGATCAGGATCCGTGACTGGTTCACTCCAAATGCTGCAGATTCATGCTTATGAGCACGAATGCGCGCGCTCACACACACACACACACACACACACACACACACACACACACACAAAGCCAAGGTTGTTAGGAGGAATGAGGTCGATCAGGGGGTGGAGGTGGTGAAGGTGAACCCGGCGCTCTGTTGACACGCTGCAGTTTGCGGGAATGCCGGCGGCGCGTTACGTTTCCTCGCACAGTGCGGCGGCGATCCGCTGGAAATCCGGGATAATCGCACGTTTTCTGGTTTATACGCCTTTGGATAAATATTTAACTGCTGTGTGAGTAAATGTTTTTAAAAAAAAAAGCTAGCAGTTGATAATCTTCTGCCATTTCAATCAATTAATCGTCTCCTTGTTCCTGGTAGAAGTGGGCGGTTCCAGTACAGGAATGACTATCTTGCTAGCTACTCAGCGTGACCGGAGAAGTAACACCAACCCTACAACGCTACCGCTATATTAACTGCTAAGCTAATGCTACAGTATTTCACGCTAATCTCAGGTGGTTTGTAATTAGCTAATCATGTTTTTTTTTTTTTGCATAAGCTCCGCCCCTTTTGAAAGGTTCATAATTTCCAGCTCGAACACACCCGCGCAATCTGGCAATTCACGTCTGAGATAGCGAGGGGAAATTCCCGGTCCGACTCGAACCAGTCACACCAGTTCAACTTTAAACGTGCAAAAGTTTGTACACCCTTGAATGACAACAATGAATACGACAATATATTTAAATTTGTGTTCGGTTTCACAGATGATCCTTCAAAAAAATAACTAGTACAAGATTATGTTAGGATTTATATATTGATATATATATGTTTTAATTCTCAGCCTGCTTTAAACATTCTTTAATAATCATTAGTGAATTTGTGGTAGAATGCTGACGTCAAAAGACTACTCGAGCGCGTTCCTGTTGCATCATGGCCATTAGTAACAATTAGTCCTGCAATCTGATTGGCTGTTTAAAAAGAAACATAAAAACAATAAGGAGCGGATGTGAGCCGTCCATGAAGCCGGAAAGGAAGCAGGAAGTTCCGCATGCAGCGACGGACAAACAAAGGACTGCTGTGTCTGTGCATTCCGAACATTTTTGCGCATTTAATCATTATTTGTTAATCACATTTCATTATTATTCGTTATGCAATTTTGTGAGTTCAATTTGTCAAATTGCAAAATTCTGAAAATGTGGTGGTGGGATAAACTTTTCCCCCACATGTTAGCCGGGGTGTGAAAATGAACAAATGACTCATTTAGCGTGAAACTGCACTGTAGCATATCTCTCTCGCACTCAACATGATCAGTCGTGTGAAGTGCAGCGACGCTTCGTGTAGTCGGTGTAGTTTCAGCTCCCGCTGTCACCGTGCGGTCAGAGTCGCTGTAATCCGTTTGGCTCAATCATAAGCATTCGTCGCTAAGCTACATGTACAAAAGTGTTTCCCCAAACCTGCAGCGACGTTGTATCCAAACACACACACACACACATTATGGAGTCGGTCCCTCTTTCCTTTTGCAGCTCTCACAGCTTCCGCTCTTCTCTGAAGGCCGTCCACAAGATGTTGGAGTGTTTCTGTGGGAATTCATCCCCATTCACTCCGTAGAGTTCAGACACTGATGTTGGACGAGAAACATCAGTTCGTCCCAAAGGTGCTCGATGGGGTTGAGGTCAGAACTCCTCACACCGTGTCCTTACCTTGTGCATTAGGGCGGAGTCATGTTGGAATAGAAAAGGGCCTTGACAGAACTGTGGACACAGAGTTAATAAACAGCCTTGCGTTGTCCAAGACGTCTTGTTGTGCTGAAGTATGAAGATCGTCCTCCACTGGGGACACGGGATCTGATTAGCAGCGTAGCGTGCCCTCTTTCCCGTACAGCTCCCTTTCCTAGCAATACAAAAAGATTTTTATTATTATTATTTTTTTGGGCCGCCAGGTCCTCAAACCTGCCGCACGAGTAAACTGCGTTTATGAAGCTTTCACACACATTGGAGTTTATCTTCCTTTTTCATCAGTCGTATTTTTATTTAATAATAAACGTTCCCATCATGTTACTGTTGCGGCAAAGTCTATTTAAAGGTATCAAATAGAAAATGTGCTTGGTGGTTTCCTCCCACAGTCCAAAGACCTGCAGATTATGCCCAGTGAGTAGCAGCGCTGACGAGACAGAGAGAGAGACGAGACAGAGAGAGAGATGAGACAGAGGGAGAGACGAGACAGAGAGAGAGACGAGATAGAAAGAGAGACGAGATAGAGAGAGAGAGACGAGATAGAGAGAGAGACGAGACAGAGAGAGAGAGACGAGACAGAGAGAGAGAGACGAGACCGAGAGAGAGAGACGAGATAGAGAGAGAGACGAGAGAGAGAGACGAGACAGAGAGAGAGACGAGACAGAGAGAGAGACGAGACAGAGAGAGAGAGACGAGACAGAGAGAGAGAGACGAGACAGAGAGAGAGACGAGACAGAGAGAGAGACGAGACAGAGAGACGAGACAGAGAGAGAGAGACGAGACAGAGAGAGAGAGACGAGATAGAGAGAGAGACGAGACAGAGAGAGAGAGAGACGAGACAGAGAGAGAGACGAGACAGAGAGAGAGAGACGAGACAGAGAGACGAGACAGAGAGAGAGAGACGAGACAGAGAGAGAGAGAGACGAGATAGAGAGAGAGACGAGACAGAGAGAGAGAGAGACGAGACAGAGAGAGAGAGAGACGAGATAGAGAGAGAGACGAGACAGAGAGAGAGAGACGAGACAGAGAGAGAGAGAGACGAGATAGAGAGAGAGACGAGACAGAGAGAGAGAGACGAGACAGAGAGAGAGAGAGACGAGACAGAGAGAGAGAGAGACGAGATAGAGAGAGAGACGAGACAGAGAGAGAGAGACGAGACAGAGAGAGAGAGAGAGACGAGATAGAGAGAGAGACGAGACAGAGAGAGAGAGACGAGACAGAGAGAGAGAGACAAGATAGAGAGAGAGAGACGAGACAGAGAGAGAGAGAGACGAGACAGTCGTGCAGGGTGACGGGTTCAGGTGTGTGGAGCAGCTGAGCAGGTCTGAGTTTGACGATGTAACCCATGACCTTGTGGTTCACCTCTGTACAGACCTACAACAATGCATATGACCTTAGGTGACAAAGTGTGTGTGTGTGTGTGTGTGTGTGTGTGAGTGTGTGTGTGAGAGTGAGTGTGTGTGTGAGTGTGTGTGTGTGTTGAGTGTGTGTGTGTGTGTGTGTGAGTGTGTGTGTGTGAATGGGGGGGGGGGGATGGGGGGCTCTAACTAGGCCAGACGATAGTGTTTTCCCGTAGATGACCTGGTTCCTGTGTTTACACTGATAAGAAAGATTTCAGGGATCAAGACGTGACTTGTACGTGTGTGTGTGTGTGTGTGTGTGTGTGTGTGTGTGTGATTCTAATGAAATCTTTTGGTTGTAACACTTTTAACCCACTGGTGATCTTTGATGAAACAAGGTGAGAGGATTAAAAGTGAGAAACTGAAATGACGGCGGTTCACCCGAGGGCCCGGGGGGGGGAGGGGGGGAGGGGGGGGTTCGGTCTTCAGGAAGCGAGTCTCAGTCTGACAGCCAGAGTGTGTGTACAGTACCTGAGGCCATGAAGAGACCGAGCGAGGGGAAGGAAGGCGAGGAGCGACGAGGAGGGGAGGGAGGACAGGGGAGGGGAGGAGCCTGCTGAGGGAGGAGGCGGAGCCAGGCAGAGTTAAGTGAAGCAGCCAGGTCTTTGTCTCGTACACTTCCTGCCGTGTGTCAGAGTGAACGAGTGCATCGTGCATCACCATGGGACTATGCTGCTCTGAGAAAGCGAGGATGTTTGGTGCAAACCACAGCTGGGTCGAGGTGAGGAGACGCGCAGAACTTCTCTACTGTACACACACATATACTGTGGGGCTTTTTGTTTTTGTTTAGTATAACTTTAGTCTTTGCAGTTCATATTTAGACAGTGTGTGTGTGTGTGTGTGTGTGTGTGTGTGTGACGTGCAAGATTTCCACCAGCTCACTAAAATGTACACTTTAGCTATAGTTACGAAATGTGTGTATGTGCATGAGTGAGTGAGTGTGTGTGAGTATGTGTGTGCGAGTGTGTGTGTGTGTGTGTGTGTGTGTGTTTCACAATGAGACACTGTCAGAGTCAGAATTACTGCTCGTATGAATCACATAATCTACCTCCTGTGGTGTTAGAAAAAGGAAGGACGATTTTATCTCTGACGTCTGTGCATGTGTGTGTGTGCGCGTGTGTGTGCGTGTGTGTGATTGTGTGTGTGATTGTGTGTGAGATAGGCTAACTTAGTAGTCTAATATCACATAATGCTTAGACGCAACGTTCGTACAACATCAGGGCAACCCTTCAGCGCGTCGCGGTGCGCGAGTGAGGAGGCTCGGGGCGCTGGCCGCTACCAAGTTTCTTATTTTAGGGGGAAAAAAATGCAACATTTTATTTTAAAAAAAAAACAAAGGGATGTATTTTGCAAGCGTTCAGGGACGTTCCGAAGCTTTGCTCTGTCACATGAAGTCATGTGTGTGTTGTAAGGCGGCAGTTCAGGAGGAGTGCAGCCGTGCAGTGCAGCTGTTTTCACTGGGATTTAGACTCTCACGCAAACTCTGCATGAGAGGGTTGAAGGGCAGATGGGAAAGAGCGGAGGAGGGGGGGGGAGCGGAGGAGGGGGGGCGGCTGTCTCCCTTTTTTTTGGGGTGATTGCACTGTGTTGTTCCTTCTCTCACTGCATTGTGCATGTTATCTCCTTCTCTCAGTCTCCCGGGCTTACATTAAGGTGTGTGTGTGTGTGTGTGTGTGTGTGTTGTTTATCATTTTATCAGACTGTAAAAAATCCATACCATCCAAACCTAGTGCACAAGTTACTCTCTGTTTGTTTGTTTGTTTGTTTCCTTTTCTTTCTCCTAACGTTCATTCTTTCTCGCCTTGCAGTTCAAGAGGATGCTGAACCGCGAGCTCACACACCTGTCGGAAATGAGCCGCTCCGGGAACCAGGTGTCCGAGTTCATCTCCAACACCTTCCTAGGTGAGTCTGAGCTCATCCCAGTCTCGCCCGTTTGCTAGTCAGAAATAAAATTATTTCTAATGCACACGAAAACCTTAACTCGCGTCGATCTTGCGTTTCACGAAATGCGCTAAATGAGCTAGCTAATATTTCTGTGTGTGTGTGTGTGTGTGTGTGTGTGAGTTTGTTAAAGCCCTTAAAGGCCTTCTCATGCTGGTCGAACACAAGAGAGATAAATAAATAAATAAACAATAATCTGTGTGAACCTGCGACAGTAGCAGGAAGTGAACGCGACCGTATCAGGATACGGGGAAAAGACTGAGGCTTTTGATAACGACTTAATCACTCTACCTGTAAATCAAGAGCACAGAGGGGAAACATTTCCGCGAATTTCCTCCGAGAAACATAATTCCCTAGATCGCCTGGGGATTAGCGTCAGGTGTGTGTGTGTGTGTGTGTGTGTGTGTGTGTGTGTGTTTTGTGAACAAAGCCACGCTCAGGGTTTCTCATTTCCAGAATGTGGAACAGCAGCAACTTTTCAGAGAGAGTGCGGCGTTTTACTTGTAACAACAGTGTTTACTCGCGTTACGCCAGTCGACAAGGTTATGAAATGACGCACAGGACTTAACCTTAAGCACAATAGTACGGAAATGGACACTCACTCACATTCGCACCCACTCGCACAGCAAACACACACACACACACACACACACACACACACACACATGTACAGTACATACATACATACACACACCGTTCATACGGTCGGGAATTCCCCTCCCCCACCCCACACCGCGAATGGTGCGAGAATAAACGATTAGAATTGAGCGCTTTGAGTTTAAAGGTCATGAGGAGTCATGAGTTGACTGTAGTGTGCGAGGGGGGACATTAGCATAACTGACAGAGTGAAACCTCTCTCGCGCAGACAAACAGAATGAGCTGGAGATCCTGACGCCTCCTGCCAAGTCTCGGGAGAGGAAGAGGAAACAGCAGCAGCAGCCGCTCATGACTCAGATCAGCGGAATGAGGAAGGTCACGCATGGACCGGGCATCTCCAGTAACGTGGCCCGGTTTGGAGTCAAGACCGACTTGGAGGACCTGCTGGCGAAGGTAAGAGGAACTCGCCATGCTGATTTGCTTGTCTTCTCGGTTCCTAGTGTTCCTCCGCCCTGGTCTCTACCTCCATCCTTACAAATACCTTCAGTCAGGTCTTGCCTGGTTCTATTAGCGGAGACGCGAACAACCTCCTTAAACAAACCCTTCTCTCTTTTATTCCCCAGGACTTAGAGAACGTCAACAGGTGGGGGTTGGACATCTTCAGAATTGCTGATCATTCGCATCAGCGCCCGCTCACCTGCGTCATGTACGCCATCTTCCAGGTTAGTCCCGTTCCTTAACCTTCACCCGGACATAAGTCTTTGTTAAGCCGAAAGGAGTCATGCGAACTCAAGTCCTTGTCTGATCTCCAGGAAAGAGATTTAATGAAGACGTTCAAGATCCCAATGGACACCTTTGTGACGTACATGATGACCCTGGAGGACCACTACCACTCGGACGTGTCTTACCACAACAGCCTGCACGCCGCCGATGTCGCACAGTCCACGCACATCCTCCTGTCCACGCCTGCTCTCGAGGTGAGCGAAACTTCTGCAACTTCTGTAAAAAAAAAAACCTTCTCCAGGTGGAGAAACCCAAAACAATGTACCACGTCTCGTCTGGAGTCTATTCCCATTTGCGTGTTTTTCTGTTGCCCGCGAAGTAAATGAGCCAAAGTTGGATCGCTCTGATATTTCCATGAGAACGGCGCTTTGATGTCACTTCGCTAATCCTCTTTCCATATTCTTCTCTCCTCTTATGCAGGCGGTCTTCACGGACCTGGAGATTCTGGCGGCCATCTTTGCGGCAGCGATCCATGATGTGGATCACCCGGGGGTCTCGAACCAGTTCCTGATTAATACCAGTGAGTGCTTTTGCCCTTCCATTCCTCCCTTCGCGTGCAGTTTGAGTAACTAGAACCAGACGGAGACCAAACTCTCTGCACGTTGTGTCTGTTTTATCTGCGCTGCTGTTTAGCTGTGTCTAGAAAGACGTTTGAGTAAACACACCCTGCTGTTTTTGTATTTGTGCATTTTATTTTCCTTCTGTCCTCTTATTTATTGAGCTTCATCTTCTTTACATATGTTCTTTTTATCTTTAATTGGATATTGTGCCTTTGATTTGTTTCCCCTTCTCTTTGTTGTTAAGATGCTCTGCAGATCTTTGATGGTCTTTATAAATAAATTTCTCTCCTCTTGATTCGCAGACTCTGAACTGGCGCTCATGTACAACGACGAGTCTGTTCTCGAGAACCATCACTTGGCCGTAGGCTTCAAGCTCCTACAAGGAGAGAACTGTGACATCTTCCAGAACCTGTCGAAGAAACAACGCCAGACCCTTCGCAGGATGGTCATTGACATGGTGAGTCGATCAGAAGTCCTCCTCCAGGAAGTTCTCAGCCTCCTTGCTTTTGTTTGGTAGAGAGTCTCAGCTAACGCCGATCTGCTTTCTCTCGTTAGGTGCTAGCGACAGATATGTCCAAACACATGAGCTTGCTGGCGGATCTGAAGACCATGGTGGAGACCAAGAAAGTGACCAGTTCAGGAGTGCTGCTGCTGGACAACTACACGGACAGGTTACAGGTGAGAGCTCATGGAATCTACTGTAGGAAGTGACTTTTCCCTCAACGGGTCGTTCTTGGAAAGAGTTCCCCCGCTAATGAGCCCTTGTGGTGTCTACAGGTCCTGCGTAATATGGTCCACTGCGCCGATCTCAGCAACCCCACCAAACCTCTGGAGATTTACCGGCAGTGGACAGACCGCATCATGGACGAGTTCTTCCACCAAGGTGACCGAGAGCGGGAGCGCGGCATGGAGATCAGCCCCATGTGCGACAAGCACACCGCTTCTGTCGAGAAATCCCAGGTAAGACTCGAGCACATATCCTTTATGGTTCTTCAAACTCGACAAGAGTTTATCTTTCCTCCGTGTACAAACCGATTACTGACCACGTCCTGATTGTCCTCCAGGTGGGATTCATCGACTACATCGTGCACCCTCTGTGGGAGACCTGGGCGGATCTGGTGCACCCGGACGCCCAGGACATCCTGGACACTCTGGAGGAGAACAGGAACTGGTACCACAGCATGATCCCTCAGAGTCCGTCTCCTCCGTTCTATGATGCCGGCGGAGACAAGTTCCAGTTCGAACTGACTTTGGAAGGTGAGGACGGAGACAACGTTCACCACGAAGGACCTTCGGAAACGGCTGACATGGACATAGCTACGTGTTCCTCGCCTGCCGAGACGTAGCAGCCCACTGCGTTGCGCTAGTTGGTTTATTCCGTGATCAAATGAAGATCAGTGAAATCAGACGAAGAAGCTGTTTGCAGACTTGATTACTCCAGAGGTGCTTCTCACAGCGCGTGATCCGAAGCTAAGGATTCCTTGGAGATCAACTACAAAGTTCTTCTGTGGTTTACGGGTTCTGGGACTGAAGCAGGGACTCAGTAGATCCCGAAGCGTAAACGTGGCACCAGTACGGGATGCTATGAAGGAGAACTACTGCCTGACGATCCGTATGGATTTACTTTGACTTTTTTCTTCTTCTTTTTTACCGCGGTGTCAAAGACACACGCCTGGTTTTTTAACAAGGGTGTATTTATCAGAAACGCAGATACCCATTGAACATGGAGGAAGGAATTTCTCAAGCTGTTTGGATCAGTCTCATTTGGGGAAACGATGGTTTATTCAACAACTCTATATATACCAAGTTCTTCTTCCTAAGAGACAGTATTCACTGTGCTAAACTTTGAGTTGTTTTATTATTATTATTATTATTATTATTATTATTATTATTAATAAACACGGTACTTTTTTTTGTATTGTAAATAGATGCGAATGAACCCACAACGAAAGCACTTTAACGCCGACACTGAAACCACTTTAGAGAAAACGAGTCGTGTTGCAGCCAAAAATGAAACGGTCCACCAAACTGTCACTCAGAATCATGTTTCAGCTGATTTAAGAAATACAATACAATATTTTACAGTAATGGCAATAATCATTGACGTCAATGCCCCTTGTTTCTCAGTATAGTCATGTACACACACACACACACACACACACACACACACATACACACGTACAGGATGTGGTTGCATAAAAAAGTGATGTGTCGCACGTCCTGACATCGAGATTAAATCTCCTGCAGCAGGTTGGCATCGTGGTCACATTCAGCTCACTTAAAGCCACACAGATAGAAACAACAATGCTGCTTAATTCGTAAAGTGTTTCATTTTTACATAACGGTTTGTTAAAAACAGCTGTTAGTGTTAAACGGCGAACAAAATTCGTTCCCAAAACCCGCACCAACTTTTTTGTTGTTGTTATTTTTATTTATTTTGTCGTTTGTTTTATCATTGCAATGCAGTGAGTAGTTACCCGCGACTTCCCTGGTGGAATGAACATCATTATTTCTTACTTTGTGCTGGTGTATTGTTGTAATACTTTGTGAATTATTGTTATTATTATTATTATTATTATTATTATTATTATTATTTTATTGTGTCCTTCACATAGACACACTCACTCACACACAACAAAGTGACTAACCGTCCCACACTGTGATTTCATGGTGTATTTGTGTCACTTGCCAAAGAATTTATTAAACATGAAAATTTTTGAAAATGTCTTGTGCTTGGTTGATTTTTCTTTTCTTTTTTTTCTTTTAAAATTTTTTTTTTTAAATTAATAATAATCAAATGCTGGAATGAAAGAAGTTGAAAATAAACTCAAATTTCTTTATATTTAAAGACATTTTGGGAAAGAACATAGTACACATAAAACTATGGACATAAACTAAACGGAATTTAACATTAATCTGATGCATTATGGCGTCGTCTGGAAAAACAAAGTACGTAGAAATAAAAAGAATTGCCATAAAATAGATTGTTATTATTATTTTTTTTAATTTCGTAATTAGAATGTTTTGCAGTTGCACAAATTGTAATCATCGATTCACTTTGAACCTAAACAAGAATTTAGGTTATTTTTGATGCTTTCCTACAGTTCTCAAAAGAAAAACGTACTTTATTATTTGATTTAGAATAAATTTTAGTCCAAATTTAGTTAGGCTTTTTATTCTAACTAAAGTTAAAAATTTTTCAACTAGCCAAATTTTTTTTATGGCATCTCTGCAACGGAGTTCTGTAACATGAAGCTACAAACTTTTACAAGCTGCATAAATTCCTAAAAAATATATTATGGTCCAAGTACAAAATTAATGTTCCCTCATTTTTTTGTTGTGTGTACAGTATATATAATATATAAATATATAGTTTATAGTTAGAACTACACAAAAATATTAACATGACCATCGATAACACAAGTTCATTAGACACAGCTGAAAGAAAGCTGGAAGAAAGAAAACGTCTCTGCAAAACTTTACAAAATAAATTTACAGAAATATAATAAAACCCTCGAATTAATGCACGTGTTCAGTCATTTTTAGGTTTTAGTTTGTTAACTATTTTTTTTTTAATTATATCCATAGGAGTCGAATCAGCTGCGAAATATTAACACCTGGACTAATTATGAACCGCATTAACCCCCATACACGTTAATAACCGTATTAACCCGGGATATTATCCGCGCTACGCTGTTTCTCCGCATCTCTGTCTGGCTTATCACACACACACACACACTGTGTGGTTATTTCTAGTTTTCTTTGCACCAGATAGCGATCGTGTGGACGTGACAGAACGACTTCATAATCATCATCATCATGACGTTATAGTTTATTTTTTTCTTGCGCGGAAAAGCTGAATGTGATTAGAATTGTGATTAAATTGTGCTGGGATTTAATAACGATATTAAACCCGGAGTAGATTATTATAACCGTATTAACACCTGAATATATAATGAACTGTTTAAACCCCCGAACATGTTATTAACACTGTTATAACCACTGGAGAGATGAATCATCATCCATATTAAACCCCGAACACATTATTAACATTTTTCACCCTTAGAGAGATTAATAACCGTTTTAACGCTGGAATTTTATCCACATCTTCGGCTGTTTCTCCCCACAAACTGTCTGGATTTTTCGAGATGTCCTTGTAGAGATAGCGATCGCGTGGACGTGACAGAACGAGTTCATGAGTATCATCATGACTTTAGTTTTTTATGTACGTTAAAGTCTAAACTAAATTTAGAAATGAGATTTTTAAACATTGTGCTGGATTTATTCCCTGAATTAACCCCAGAAATAACTATTAACCCCTGAGTAGATTATTAATGTCTGAAGTTATTAACCTTATTAACCTCCAAAGATGTTATTAAGTAAATTGTTCCAGAAATAATTATCAACAGTAATAAACCCTGAGTCGATTATTTTCCATTTTAACCCCCAAACACGTTAATAACCGTATTAACCCCGCGATGTTATCCGCTCTACGCCGTCTCTAGCTGGCTTTTTCCACACACACACACACACACACACACACACACACACACACACTGTGCGGTTATTTCTAGTTTTCTTCGCACCAGATAGCGATCGTATGGACGTGACAGAACGACTTCATAATTGTCATCGTTGTAACTTTTCATTTTTCTGTATGGAAACCTAAATGTGATTAAATTGTGCTGAGATTTATTAACTGTATTAACGCGCACACACACACACACACACACACACACACACTATTAAGCGCATTATAACCGCTGGACACATTATTAACCATGTTAACCCACAAACACGTTAATAATCGCATTAACTCCTGAATCCCGCCTGCGCCGTTTCTTCGCCTCAATAGTTGACTTTTTTCCACACAAACTATCTGGTTATTTCCAGTTTTCTCTGCAGCAGATAGCGATCGTGTGGACGTGACAGCAGCGTGTACCCGGAGGCGAAGAGCGGCGAGGCGTATCGTTTGCAGCAGAACTCGCACGGACGCCGCGCTATCGCGCTCCAGCATCAGAGCGTTCTGTGGGTTCTCACTGCTGTGACGTTACACCGAGGCACTGAACACAAAGCGCAGGAACACGGCGAGGAACGCCGCACAGCCGCTTCTCCGCGTAACGTTGCATAAAACAACAGCGGTGACATCAGAGTGGCAAAACCCACACGGGCTGTTTACACGCCTGACCGCGCCGCTGCACAGAGAGACGCGCGGCAGCAACAACGTCGACTCACACAGGCTGCGTTCATCATCCACACGCAGAGACTTTAGTCTTACAGCGAGAGAGAGAGAGAGAGAGAGAGAAAAAAAGATTGAGAGATAAAGTAACAAAAAGCAAAACCAAAAATAACAAATAATAAAAAGGAAAGTAAGAAAGAGAGAGAAAAAAAAGGAACTAAAAAAAGGAAAAGTAAGAAAGAAAAAGAAAGAAAAAAACCTGTTTATTATTCTTCTCGAGCGTCTGTTTCTGCGAGATTTAAACAGTAAACATGGACTGGAAAAGTGAGAGTTGGAACTGTTGTCGTTGTGGTGTGTGTGTGAGACTAAACACTAGGGAGAAGTCTGAGTTTCTGCGAGCTGAGACACAGAGCAGTGTGTTTACTGAAGCCCCAGTGACTCGGAGGCCAGCATTTTCCACTGCGCTTCCAGCAGGAAGGAGACCAGGAATCCTGGGAGTTTATTTTTGAGAAAAGCAGCGAGGCCCGGCGCGTGCTGACGTCACGCTCCTGTGGAAGCGAGCGCGGAAGAGCGGAGAGAGAGAGAGAGAGAGACGAGGAGCCGAGCCAGGTCGAGGCCCGGAGCAGGGAAGGGAAAGAGATAATACCTGAAAACAAGTGCAGTCGGTCCACTTAGAGGAAAAACTTCCTGCTTCCGTTATCTCTTCCCCAGAGCGCGGAGCCGAGACTCGTATCAGGAGGAAGTGAGAGAGAGACAGAGAGAGAGAGAGAGAGAGAGAGGTCAAGCAGAACAACATGATGAGGCTGTTGACATGAGGACAAACTGCAGCCCAGGACAATAACATCTCAACAACACGGGGACAAAACACTGAGACACAAAAGTGAAAAACAAGAGAGAGAGAGAGAGAGAGAGAGAGAGAGAGAGAGGCAAGACAAGAAAGAAAAATGCAATAAACAGACTAGAACGAAAGAAGCAAAGGTTGTGTGAGGGTTGTGTCCAGGTTGTGTCGTGGTTGTTTTTCGGTCGTGTGTTGGCATTGTGTTGGGGTCGTGCCAGTGTTGGGTTGGGACTGTGTGGAGATTAGGGTTAACCTAAACTAACCCTTACACTTTGTGTCCATTTTGTGTTGCGGTTGTGCGTGACAGTTGTGTTTGGGGTGTGTTGCGGTTGTGTCAGGGTTGGGATCGAGTGCGGGTTATGTCGTGGTGTCTCAACCCTCTCTTGTGTGTCTGACTCAAGTCCCGGTTGAGGTTTTCAGATCCAATTGCTCAGAAGGTTATGGTTTTGAGACACAGCACAGTGTGTGTGTGTGTGTGTGTGTGTGTGTGTGTGTGTGTGTGCAGAGCTGAGGGAGGGAGGATCCGAACGACTGAACACAGCGGTGTAAGAGTAAGTGTGAAAGTGAGAATCTGCAGCTGAGCTCTGTGATGCAGATCAGGTGGAAACTCTGCTAGAAAAACACTTCTGCTAGTTGATGCTAAACACCCACTGCGCGCGGCGCACCGCGGCTCTGACACCGCTCACACACACCTCACTAAGTGATGTGGTTGTGGAGCCGTCGTGTTGTGCGACAGTGTTTGTGCAGGTACAGGATTTGGATAGAGGCTCCGGTGTCAGTGCTGTGTAACAGTCTGTAGGTTTCCACACATGTTCATGTCACATGTGGTTATATTTTTTAATTATTACACCCTTCCTGCCACAACCCTTGGGACCAGAGCAGCATGCAGTGGCTGGGTTGCATGGAGTGTAGGGTTGAGGGTCTTGCCCAAAGACCCTCCAATCAGCAACCCAGAGCCACCGCTGCCCCAACAGCCTAGAAAGATAACGGCCCTAAAGCAGAACCTTGTGGGACACCGTGCAACGTAGAAAATACGATGAAAAGCTGCACGGAAACAGAATACACATCCTGAGGTGGGCGGGTCATTTATCACCTTAGCCAGCGCATTACACTTCTTACTCCTGCTTAGAACAGAGGCGATCTGAAAGACATTTTCTGAGATCAGGCAATAAAAAACAGAGATCACGATGTGCTAACAATCACATGAACAACAATCACACGAATGTTAATTCCAAAAGTCATTTATGGAGTCCGTAGGTCGGGAGGCGCTCAGGGCGTCAAACTCACAAAACTAATTCCTCTGACTTGCTCAGTATTTGTCGATTTCCTAAAAATTTGATTTTAAATAACATTCACCGGAACTTTCTGCCTGAAAGGAACATTTACGTTTACGTTCAGTCATTCGGCAGACGCTGTTATAGAGAGCGACTTACACAAAGTGCTTTGAAGTTTGTGTCACTGGACAGATTCTCACACTGGTTATTAACTAGACGTATCGTCACTGCTGCATGGGGAAAGTTTTTTTTTTTTTTTTTTTGGTGTGTGGAGGTTAAACCCAAATACCTAAGAAACAGATAAAGACTCACTAAAAGCTCGCCAGTGACTCAGCTGTACGGAAATCTAGGGGAAGTTGATTCCACCATCTTGGTGCCAGGACAGAAAACAGTCCAGCTGCATGTCTTCCTCTGATCCCTGAGCGATGATGAGAACATGAGGACTCGTGTACGCAGCACTGAGCGCTTACAGCTTCACTCGCTGTGTGTTTAATCACTTCATCTCTCTGCACTACTGTAAACAATCACCACACACACACACACACACACACACACACGCACGCACGCACACATTTACACAACAGCATGAGACTATTTTCCAAGACAGCCTACACACACACACACACACACACACACACACACACGCACACACAGTACAGTGAAAATAAAAGAAAGAACAAAATGTACAGCTAATCTACAGGTAAACTAGAAACATTAAACATTACAATTTTATACATTCATTAAAAACAATTTGAGTCGAGGAAACATATTTTGAGCCTTTAGTTTATATATATATATATATTTCCCATCATCGCTGTCTGCAGGAACGCCAGAGAACCAGAGAACCCTGGACTCGAGGTGGAAGTGCAGAAAGTGTGAAAGCAAACAGCGCAACCATGTGGTTACAAACATGACTTGCATGGACTCGCGCAGAGGAAAATATAAACCGTTCTGTTACAGGTTGTGTAGAGAAATGGCTAAAAGTAAAAAAAAGAAAATGAGATTTTTTTTCTTGTCATACATTAATATTATTTAGTTCAAACAGTTTGTGCAAAATAAAACATCCCGCAAAGAAATGCATGAAAATGGAACTTTTTTTAAACCTGAACATTTCCAAAAGTTGACTCACATGACTCAAGCTCATTATAATATTTTTTTAAAACCTGATCACATGACTCAAGCTTGTCGTTTCATTTCATTCCATTTTATTGCACCAAAATTGTAGATGTTCTATGTCATATTTCACACTTTTTATTCTTCCCCATCAGCACTGATGCCTCTTTACTTTTCAAGGTCACGAACAGTCGTGTCTGCACTTCACTGCATATCCTCCTGTGTGTGGGTGTGTATGTGACACATGAACATTTTAAATGGAATTTATAACATTTCGAGTGAGAAACAGGAGCTGATAAGAGTCTGAGATAAAGGACGAGACGTGAAGCTGCACGCGATAGTTTTCAGTGGAAGTGGAGTCGGTGTGGTTCAGCAGTTTGAAAAATGGAAATCAGCTGCTTTTCTTCTGACTTTACACAGATTTGCAGGAATGAATCTGGTGCGGCGCTGCAGGTCCACATCGTACTCACTCTGTACGTTCACCGTCCTAAACGTCCTAAACGTGAACACTTTGCACAGTCGACCAATTTGATAAGATATGCGAAATACATATTTAAAGGATTGAAAAGTGAATAAAAAAATTAAAAATAAAGCAAAAAAAAAAAAAAGGAAAAGTGTAATAAACAAAACATAGCAATAGTAACTTAACATTCAACTCAACAAGTTCAACAATCACATTCTCATGGCCGTCCGAATTCACTGGCGTTTCCTTTTAGAGATAGCAATATTAATGCATATTATTATAAATTAATTCTTGCTGCTGATCATCTACAGTCAAACGGAAGCTACAATGAACCACTTCATGACCAACGTGACTAACGGGGTGTCTCACGTCGACTCGCGGTGCAGGACTCACACGCGACTCATCTCCACCGCGCTAGCGAGCGACTCGTGAGACAGAACCGTCGACCATTTACGCGTCTGTTGAAGTCCGACAGCCACGTCTGTCCGCCTTTGGCTTTAAATAACCGAATAAAAAGACTTTTATGTTTCAGATCGCTCAGGCTGCTGTGCAAAGCGCTTTATATTTTCTCTTCTCACTAGAGGGCCGGGACTCCCGCGGAGTATTTCACTCTCCTCCACTCATACTTTAAACATCCTGTCTCTGGGAGAAAAAAAAAAAAAAAAGAAACAGACGATGGAGTTTAATCTGCTCTTTTTCGAACCTTCTGGAAGTTCATGGTGCGAGTCTCTGACAGCCGGGGCTTTTAGCAGATGCTACTGTGTTGTTCTGTTTTTATCTGTAAGAGGCTACAGTGTCTCAGACACAAAGTTTATGTCAGCTGGTCCTACTAGCAATCAGTTGCGTGAAGCTCTAACTCACGTCCAGCTGTTTATCAAGCAGCTGGATCTCCTTCTCGAGCTTCTTCATCTTCAGCTGGCGGTACGCGATTTCCTGCCTGAGGTAGCGTTTATACAGCGCCGTCACATCCTCGTCCCTCTGCAAATGAAACTTACCCAACTCGTTACACAGCACTCATAGAACGCTGCTAGGGTATTTTAAATAAACCGTTAAACAGGGACTCACGTCTTCGTCAGAAGGTCTCGAGGGGCCAGAAGGTCCAGGATCTTCTTGGCTTGTGTATGCTTCAGAGCCCTGCAGACGGAATAAGTGAAAGTTACAGTGGAGTTCACGGCGAGCACCGTTTAACTGAGCACTAGTTAGACGTGTGTATAAGAGAATGCTGAGGTATGCTAGTAATGCATGCGACAGGTTCAAAATGTTCACGTTATAGACTTATAAAAGTTACCTCTTCTGGATGAGAACACACCACGATGTTCTTCTCGTCATGTTCTGAATCAGAGTGCTGCCAAGGAATTGCAAATTACACTCAGTCAGATCTTTCTTCCCAAAACTGATCTTTTCAGATTTACAACCGTTACGTCATCCACAGCTTGCCAGTCGCACTGAGAGCGCTATCCTACAACCCTTCTGAGACGAAAGAGCCTCCAAACCAATAAGACTCTTCTAACCTTAATGGTACATCAACCAGACTCAAGTCCTTTAAAAACTAATCTCTATAGTGTGATGAAACCACCATTAACTCTTTGGCCCTTAAGAAAACAAGTGATATATCTATAGGAAACCAAAAGCTTGGCAGCATGATACATTGAAGATGTTATAGCAAAAGGGACCGAGACATATGGAGAGTTTAAGAGAGAGTGCTTGTTGCATCAAACACAAGATGATAAGCAGCGGGAAATCACTGCCATGGCGCCAACATCATATCAAACCCTATGGATTTAGAATTGGAAGTTCATGTGCATGTGAAGGCAGGCAAGCCAATACTTTTGGAAATATAGTGTATTTTTAACACATTTACAGACTTTGCTACACCTTAAATAAAATCTCAGATTGACTTGATTTTACTTTATACTGAATTGTTATCTTTGATAAATAATACAGAATAATACAGAGCAAATAACAGTAAACAGTAGTTTTAATTCACAATTTTCCTCATAAGAAACAGTGACCTCTGCTGGCTGTACGAGGAACTACAATGAATAAAGACCAGCGTTCGATTGGCTTCAACTCCTCTATTTGAATATGTCTCTGATCTAGCCTGAGATAGAGCTAATATAATTAGAATATATAAATACATTTATATGGTGATTTCAGGATAAGAAACATTTTAAATGTTACAAACAGCTGAATATAAACACTGGCATTACCTCTGTGGGCTCTTCTGCACAATCCGGAATGGCTGGAACTGTTTGTATAAGAGTTGCAGAGCTTTCTGGCTCTGCAAAACATTTCATAATTTAAAATGTAAAATTTTTGTGTAGTCTGGATTGAACGCTGAAAGAAACAGTAATACGG
Source organism: Clarias magur (assembly GCA_013621035.1). NCBI lineage: Eukaryota > Metazoa > Chordata > Actinopteri > Siluriformes > Clariidae > Clarias > Clarias magur. Next base: position 59,390 of record QNUK01000676.1, read on the forward strand.
CATTAATACCCGTTGCTATGTGCCTCCCGACGCTAATGCCAGTCTGCTCAGAGGAAAGCCCCAAAATGGTACCATCGATCACCGGACGCCCTCTGATCTGCCAAAGAGCCATCTTTTCGGCGGGTGAAAAACCGGCTGTTGGTAATCCTTCACCAAACTTCTGCTTGCGTTTCCTGTTCGCTAAAATCACAACCCAGGTTTCACAAAACCCGTCGCATGCAGCCGAGTGCAAAAAAACACTGGATACACTTACCACATTGCACAATGTTTTTGTATTTAATTTTGACCTGCTGCCAGGTGCGTTTTACGTTGTTGGGATTGGCGCTGAAACAAAAAAATTAAGTAATTCAGAGGAAGCACGACCTACCATTATTTCAAACTTTGTTACACTACATAACTAATAGATAATAATACTTATTAAAATAAACCCCACACACAAACTCTTCTCAGCTAACTATTAAGCAGTTTTGGCAGATTTTATGTTAATTAAAATTTAAATTAGGTTTATTAAATCATTTTTTAAAAACTTCACAAGTTGACAGAGAACTGAATCTATGGAAAATTTGTTAGCGGTCAATATCGGATACTGGTTAACGTTAGCACTTTGCATAGTTTAAACCTTTATTGAAAACATAATTAGTCAGAAGTTGATGCTACGACTATCTATAATGTAATTTTAGTCATAAATAGTATTTTCTTAGTGACATTCCATCGAATCTGAGATGTTGATGTTGATGATTGTTTTGTCTCATTTTGCAGGTCAAGAAAAGTTTTTTCTGCATGAAATTCTTAAAAGCTTCTTAAGAATTTAGTTGTCAAAAACATTAGCTAGCATGCAATTACAGCGACACTTCTGCCTACATCTGCATACTCCTTTACAAATGTTCACTTTAAGAATTAAAAGTTTCGCAAGAATTTTGTCATACATACAAACAAACAAGCCAGACAGATCATGGGCTAAGTTGTGCATACGTCTGGGAGTTGTTCAGAACGTTTCTGAATTTATGAATTTTACAAAATTTTATGAGTTTTTTTGAAAATGCATTTCACAATATGAAATTTCACTTTAAGAACTCGCCTCCAGAACGCAGCTGCACAGCTGCACAAGCTGGAAAGTTAACTTAACCTCAGTGGACATGTTTCACTGTTGCCTAGCAACACTCAGACTTAAGGACTAGAGTGAAAAAAGAGGTCAAAATATTGATTTGATTTGTTTTTTTTTTTTTATGTAAAACTTCAAGTTCTGTATCAAACCTGATATACAGTTACCAGAGTAATTCTAAATCAAAATTGTTAAGTTATTAGGCACTTTTCAGCATAAGTTTAAGGCATCACCATGGCGGAACCCTGTGAGATATCATAAATTCCTTCGCAATTGTGCACCCTCCATGTCTTGAGATCACACTGGCCCGGTTTGATGGCGATCGAATGAATGCCCTATGAGAAGTATATTAAATTCCATTTGGTGCGTTTGCAAACAACCTGTTGACTGAGGTTGAGCAACATGACATGCTGAGGTTGATCTTTACGTACAGATACTTCAACTCTTTCTTGAGTGGTAAAAACCTTTCTTTGTACTCTAATAATTTTCCTAAAAGTAATTTAGAACGTGATTTATCGTGATGTTAGTTTTCATCAGGATATTATCATGATAATAAGCTGAATTCATTTTATACTACATCATTTTTAAAAACGTTTTGTGTGAAACCTGTGCTTTAGGTAACTCTAAATCTAAACAGTGAAATAATAATAACAGTAATAATATGAATGATGATGATGATGCTATAAGGCGGTGTCGGTGCGCCGCCAGTGCCTCACGCGTTCAGTCTGTCGGCGATGTTCTGCCAGGCTTCCACCCGGGATTTGGCGGCCGCCGCGGTGTTACACTTGGCCGTGATGACGGCTTTGTGCTCCTCAAAAGCCTTCAGGATGATCTCCTGCTCGAACGGGCTGAAGAAGGCAGCTCTCTCTCTGGCCATCGCTCAGCGCCTCACGGTCTCTCCGCTGCTTTTTTAACGACTCCGGATTAGTTGATTAGCGGAACATCTTTATCTTGCTAACGCTATCCGGCTAACGCGATTAACCCGAATAAAGACGCGCATCAAAGCCGCGCATGCGCTGTGGACTCCGCCATGTGCGAGGAACTCGAAAGCCTGCACCCTACCGCACTAAACAGGACACACACACACACACACACACACACACACTATGCGCACTATGTAAACACATAGTACGGAAGTTCCTGCGTCACCATGGCAACCAGGAAGCGCTCCAACGCTGCTTGCGTACTGCTTTTCATTCTGTATTAGATTAACGTACGTTATTAACGAATAGTAATTTTAACAAACCTCTGAAATCATGAAATACGCCCGACTGAGTAAAAGTGCCACAGATTTCTAGTGCAGACCTTCATTACCTCGTGCTTTAGGAACACTAATGTAGTGCACGTGCTCTGGGAGTGGAAGTCGTTTGAGATCAGGCCCACGTGACCACGGGTCTGACGTCACCAAGCCTGATTTAGATAACCTGATTACCGAGTTTAATAGTCTTAATTATTGATATTGACATATATATATGTGTGTGTGTGTGTGTGTGTGTGTGTGTGTGTGTGTGTGTGTGTGTGTGTGTATTATTAACTTTATGAGTATCAGGCCTATATTTTTTTATCCCACAAGCATAACTACCCATAATGTGTAGGTAACTCGAGGAAATAATACAATACACAGATTCACAACATAAATGTATTAAAATCTATGAATAAATAAACACGTCTATGAATCTATTAAATGCTGTATTTACAGTTTGAAAAATACTAATGCTTAGAACTATATATAATACATAAGTAAATGCAGAATGAATACATTTTAAAAATGCATTAGAAACAAGAAATGCTATTATTATTTTATATATGTATTTTTGTGATAATGAAAAAACAAACGAGTGTAAATTATAGACTTTCAAAATATGTATGTATTCTAATAAGAATACATAAGAAGATAAGCCAAAAAGAAACAAACAAGCAAATACTAGTTTGTTTACTTGAGATTAGTTTTTTTTTATTGTCAAATTTAAAGATAATATGCAATAATACATAAAAAACTTTATTTAGGCTATTAAAAAGAATTAGACACACTTTAGTTTTTTTGTAAACCTTAGTTGGTCATCTAAGTGTGTGGTAGTAGAAGATGTGGAGAGTGAGAGAGAGAGAGAGAGAGAGAGAGAGACTTGCATTTTTCTTATGGAAACTGATTTTTTTTTAAAAAGGAAGGGAACTCGTAGTCCCTGTTTAACTTCTCATATGTCAAAACTGGGACTAAATGTTATTACTTTTAAGCAGCTATGTACGTTTGTGTGCGTGTGTGTGTGTGTGTGTTTGTGAATGAGCTGGGTCAGGTGTCAAAATCCTCTGTATGTGTATCAAACAAACAAGCAAATACTAGTTTTTTGCTTGAGATTCATTTTATATTGAAACGGTCAAATGTAATAATAATAATAATAATAATAATAATAATAATAATTCGATGTGTAATGTTGACAGTTGTATAGATGAGAATGAATACAATGATCACATGGTCCCTAGTTAAACTACAGAGGTTTCTAGACGGATGGAATTAGATGTCAGATTAATATTAATAAATAAACAAACAAATAATCTACTTGTAAATAAAAATGATGTGTAACAGTGTGTTAGATGTGTTCAGACTGTGTTACAATAAAAAAGACATGCTTAAGATGATATACAGTATAATACACATGATAAAGAGCCTCGGTATTTACTGTTTATATATACTGTGTATATACATAAGTATATCATATATAAGAAAATATCAAATATATTATATGTACAATAATCTAAATGAATTAATAATAATTGCAACATCAAAATATAAACATAAACAGTTATCGTATCATAACTTAATAGGTACACATTTATTAGTGAGTACAGTACTAGAACTATTATGATTATGATTATGATTATGATTATTATGAGACACTAGGCGGCGCTAAGGAGGCGGCCGGGGTGAACATGAGCCAGCCCGCTCGTTCCTGCACGTGCGCACTACATAGTGTCTAAATGAGCTGGTTTTGATCCCTATGCAGTGCACTCGATGCTGAAAGCGGCTCGGTTTGGCACGCGCCCGAGTGTGAGCGCGCGTCGTCCTGTCCCGGCTTCTCTTTCCTCAGCATCAGCATCATCATCAGCATCCTCATCATCCTCGGGGTGTCGGGGTGATGCTGAGCGGCTCCTCGGTGACGCTGATGGCGTGTGTGGATGCTGCCTGAGCGGCTGGAGGACAGCAGGACAGCAGGACAGCAGAGGCGGAGACGCTGCTCGGTGTCGGGTTTGTGCGCTTGCGTGCGGCGCTCCGGTGGAATGAGAAGCTGCTGCGACCATGATGGAAGGTGAGCCGATGCTGCTGTAACCTTCATGTCATCCCGCGCGCGCCTGGAACGCAGCCCTCGGCGGTGCTTTTCATCTCCAGCGCTCGCGCTCCATGCGGCTGCGCGTCATTTCTCTAACGCACGCATTTCCTTCTTACCAAGGGTGTGTGTGTGTGTGTGCGTGTGTGCGTGCGTGCGTGCGTGCGTGCGCGCGCGCGTGTGTGTGTGTGTGTGTTTGTGAATGAGCTGGGTCAGGTGTCTTAACAGAGGAAAATGTTCCGAACAGGATGCGTGAAGGTCCAGACTGTGGAAACGTTCTGAACAAAGCCGCCCTGAAGGCTCTGATGCTCTTTAGTTTCCTTATAATACAACCAACAAGTAATGGAAGTCTGTCTCGCCTCAGATCTCGGGCTGGATTCTGGATTCTGATTGGACAGAAGGTGTGATAAACATTAGTACAAATCACATGGTTCTGTTAATCGTTTCTATAGTAACCGCTGGCAGCAGGGGCTTAGTGGTGAGCAGTGTTGCCTCGTACCTTCAGGGGCGGGGTTCGAATCTCACCCCCAATCTGTGTGTGTGTGTGTGTGTGTGTGTGTGTGTGTGTGCACCTGTAGGGTGCCAGAGGTTGGGGTTCGTAGGGTTGTGAACTGTCATGGGTTATTGTTGCCGATCATCACTAAGCTGGAGATGGACGTGGAGAGGTTGCTGGTTCTTCACAAACCAGTTGAAACCTGTGTGTTTTGATGGACACGATCGGAAGGAGTCTCCGGTTTCAGCTCTTTGTAGCCATCAACAGATTTCCGACATCTTCAGGACAAACGGGAGTTTTTACGTTTCTTTTTCTGGGTTCTCATTAACCTGACAAGCTGCGATTATCTTAATAACGTAATAAAAGGTCAGAGCTGCTATAACAGTTGAAGAAGCAGCTTGTTTGACGGCCGCTCCACACAGTAAAGGCAACAGGAAATGGATTTAAAAAGTGCCACCTGTTTTAAATGAATCCTCAACACTCAAGCTCACGGGTCTGTGCCGGAAACACAGTACAGTACAATCAGGGATTAAATAAATAAATAAAAACATTGCTTATTTGGAAGTCCCACAGGCGCGTGTTGTTGATGAGCAAACGTTCGGATGTCTAAGCAGAATAAACGACTCGGGAACGTGTTGTTGCAGGAAACGAATCGTCTTTGAGATGCCCTCAATAACTTGACTCCGTCACACCACTTCGTCATTCATTATTTTACTATTACAGCATGTAAAGACACGTCACAGTTTATACGAGATATAATGACTTAATATAGATATTATTGATTTCTTTGCTCTGCATCGCTCCCTGTAGCGTCTTTCACTTCCTCTGAGCGGTTTGTGGACACTTTCTTACAGGTTGTAATATTCCTATGTTATATTAATACATGAGACTGTTTGACTGCTTGTTCAGAAAAGGGCGCGGAGGAGCGGGGTCACAAACTTTTGCACTTAACAGTACCTGGCAATCCTGGGATTTTAACTGACAACTTTTTCCTGTCCCCTTCCTCTCCCTCTCTCTGACTCTCTCTGACTCGCTCCACCTTCCTCTTCCTCAGGACTGAAGAAGCGAACCCGAAAGGCGTTCGGGTTACGCAGGAAAGAGAAGGACACTGACTCTACGTGAGTAATACCGTCTTTGTCTGGTCATGCGTCTCATTTAAACTGTAACACTTACACTTCCTTTTTACCCCAAATTTTAATCAGTTAGCTAAGATTGGGGCAGCACGTTAGCATAGTAGTTAGCTCGCACCTCCAGGGACGAGGGTTCAAGCCCCGAGTCTGTGTGTGTGTATGGAGTTTGCATGTTCGCCCCATTTTTGGGTGGCTTTCCTCCAGGTACCCAGTTTCCCTTTACAGTCCAAACTGTCTGTAGTGTGTGTGATTGTCTGTCCTGTTATGGACTGCCACCAAGCTCGGGGTGTACCCTGCCTCGTGCCTCGAGTCCCCTGGGATAGGCTCCAGTCCCCCTGTGACCCTGTACAGAATACGAGAACGAGTGAGAGTGAGCGAGTAACCGAGGTCGTTCGAGGCTGCAGTGAGTGAAGGAAGCATGTACAAAGCTACAAGTTTAGTATCCTGCAAAAACCTCCGTTGCTTTGGCTCAGGAATCCCAGCGCTTCAGCTCCAAACTTTAGGCCACACCCCCTTTAGTACCAAAGAGGATTATTATACTGAAACTGGTGGCTTCTACCAGTTGTTATCTAGTGCAAATTAGCCTGTCATATCTGGTGACTAAGTGCACTCACGACGACTGCATTAAATACTAACTCTCTCCTGTGTGTGTTACATTCAGTGCTGTGAAAAAGTATGTACCCCTTCCTTGTTTGTTTTGTTTGTTTTGTTTTTGCATATTTGTCACACTTAAATGATTGAGATCATCAAACAAATTCTAACATTACACAAAGATAACCCGAGTAAATACAAAATGCAGTTTTTATATGATGATTTCGTTTATTAAGAGACAATATCTGTCCTGACTTGCCTGGCCCCCCTTTTCCCAAGTGTCTGGCAAGTGAACTTTAACTCAGCTTTCCAAAAATAGTGTTTAATCACAGTTCAGTCATGATTTAGCGACCTGGGGCATGTGTGACAAATATGGCGGGAAAAAAAAAAAAATCAGGAAGGGGGCAGATACTTTTTCACAGAACTGTATTTAGAAATATCTGTACGATTCCAATATAAAATTCCGTTTTGTTTGATTCCAGGGGTTCACCAGAGAAAGACAAATCAGTAAGTACGGTCATGTTAGATGTTAAGCGCGACTGCACTTGATATAAACTCAACTTTTCAGCGATACTTACTTTTCCGATCTATTCTGATCTACAGCGAATAAAACGCACTTTGTGTCGTTCCCAGAAAAAGGCCAACGGTGCTCCGAACGGGTTCTACGGCGAGATAGACTGGGATCGATACGTAAGCGATGCTCTTGAGTGTTACTCTGCTGTGAGTAGGGCTGTGACAAGGTATCCGTCTGATCATATTCCATCAAAAGGAAACGTGATATTATGGTATTATTTTACTGTCAAATCAGAATATCTCTTGGCGCAGCGGATTAATGTAATGTAATGTTGCAATGAAAACATGACGACAAGGTTTGTGGCCATGGTTTATTCTCAGGTATGACATTCCCCTGACTCACCCGCTGCTTCTTTTTGTCAATCCCAGAATTCCCCTGATGTGGATGATGAAGGCTACAGCATCAGACCTGGAGAGCAAGGAGGAAATATCCTTAATTTTTATTTATGTCAAAACTATATCGTTGAACTGATTGATGTTGTGTCGCAATCTACCTGCTCTACACTGAGGGTTTCGTCCTCAGAGCCGTATATTCCCAGGGGTCCATGTTCCCAGAGACGGGTATGTCCAGGGTCTTATGCGTCCAAGGCCCTTCATTCCCTGTATCCATCATCTCAGGGCTTTTACAGGTTCCATGGTCCTAAATTCTTAAACGTATTCGTTCCCAATTCTAAATATTCCCATAGATCATATTTCTAAGCTCATTGATATAACCTTCACAGACTTGGATGTTCCAAGGTTCCTGTATTCCCATTGTCTTATGGTTCCATGATCTTGCGATTCTAAAGTATTTATTCACTGGGCCATATATCCTCATGGACCTCCTCATGCAGGCTCCTGTATCGCCAGGTTATTTTTTCCTAGAATGCTAAAACGCGGTCCATTGGGTTACATTTTATTTATTACTCTGGTTTCATATTTTCAAAGTCTTTAGTCCCAGAGTTCCCCCAAATCCCTAGGATCTAGGATCTTGTGTAGAGGTTCCTTTCTACGATCCAAAGTGAAACTTGTGAAAAAAAAGGCATGGAGAGTCTAGGAATCTCTGGGATCGTGGAATCTTTAGTACAACTGACCCTAGAACGTGCGACCCTCAAGTATATTAGACTCTGACCTTTGGTGACCCCATGGGCCCAGCCCTGATTTTAGGAACGCTTTCACGTTTTCTGTGAATGTTTCAGGTCATTTCAACTTTCAGAAAAGCTTTGAAACGTGTATTCTTTAACCCGAGCTGCACCGCCAGGCAAAGCCAAAACGTTTTTCTCATCCAGCGAGTCAGAGGGTGAGGATGAGCCAGGGAAGAAGTTTAAGATCAAGATCAAGCCCCTGGCGCCAGATAACGGCACCATGTGCACAGTGGATGCGCTCAAGGCCTCCGTGGGCACGCTGGCCATCTCCACCTCGCCTTTGGTAAGAGCCAACAAGAGCAGGTCCAGGTCTTATCACAGGATATGTAGCTACAGCTTTAAACGAGCCTGGCATGTCAAAGTTAGCGTCGTAAAATATGATTCAAAACATTTTCTGTCTCCCTTTGTCTCATAACAGGTGAAGAGCCCGGTAAGTCTGACGCATGACCTGATTATTAGCATGGTTAAAGATTAGCATGTTTAAATGTCAGCATTTATTGAAACTCGGTTTATTTTGAAAAACATTCCCCTTATATTAAATAGAGAGAGATTTTAAAACTTAGATTTGTCAGTAATTGAGATTAGCATGAGTAATGGTGATTTTTCTTTTGTTAGAGAAGTGTTTTCTTTTGAATTTGCCAAAAAGCCTAAATGCAGTGGTGTGTAAAATTGTGCAATGGTGAGCGGTTAAATTGCTAAACGCTCTGATACAGTATATAACTGATTATCGTCACTTTTTCTTTTCACTTCTTGCGATCACAGAGACGCAGCCCAGTAAGTTTGCTATTTCACATTTTTGGGTCATTGTTAAAAAAGAAAAAGGGACGGGGGCTCACTGTCAGGACTTAGAGCCGCCAATCAAAATACGATAAATGTAGCAGTCACGCTGTGCTGTAACAGACCAAACCTGCCCCCTAGTGACAGGCTAACTAATAGCTAAACATGGCATGTGGACTTCCCCCTTGGATAAACATGTTATTTATTTTGCTAATATTTAATCATGACTACTAATAATGAATTCCATGTAAACCCCCAAAAACACAATTCAAGGTACTCGCCCTATCATCCGGAGATCGCGAGTTCCTCCCGCAGCCAGAGGTCTAGAGAGAGCTGATTGGCCGAGCTCATTCAGAGGGGAGGGATGAGAGGTACTCAGTGCTCCCACATTAATCAAGCCAATCAGGGGCATCTGGGAGCTTGCGGAAGGAGAGGATAGTGCTGTCACAGGACAGATTATATGCATCATGCTTACATTCCTGGAGTCGAATATTCCCAGGGTTCTATATTCCAGAAGTCCTTTTGTATGTTTCCAGAATCACATATTCCCAGTTCCCCATGTTCTTGGACCCATTTACCAGGGGCTCCAAGTATGCTCCTAGTGCCCTGTGTTCCCAGCAGCCTGTAGCCCAATGAGGCAGTATTCCCAGGAGCCTACATTCTTTAGCTCATTCGTTCCTAAGATCCCATGCTCCCATGGTTCAGTATACTGAGGTCCTAACTTCTAATGACTGAACCGTACGTTCTCAGGATTTTTTAGTGCAATAGAGACGATGTTGCAGCTTGTACGTTCGGCCAGTGAAAGGGAGGGATTTGTCGAAACTTGGACATCAATTAAAAAATAACCACTAGTAATTTGTAGAACCGCTGATCTGACACGTTTCTGTCTTTTTTGTTCACAGTGTCCACTGAAAAGAACTATTTCAAGTAAGTGTGAAATGTGCGAAAGCTAGCATTCTGTTTTTCCAGGATGCCTGCTTGTTTTTTAAGCAAATTCAAGCAAATTTGAATTAGCTTGTTGTTCAGATTTGAATTTTCCACAATAAACAGAGCATGACTTGTGGATTCGACAATAAGCCGTTACTCCTGGTTCTCCCTGTAGGTGAGGAGATCGCCAGGCCGAGACGTTCCACTCCAACACCCACTCTAACCCCGGGACCGGGTCCTGACACACCAAAGTTAGCCGCTAGCAATCATGCAGACAAGCATTGCTAATCATGGCAATGATAAGATCTCAGAACGGGTCAGACTTGCTAGTTACTCATTTTGCTATACGTTCTTGCTAATATTTCTGCTCTGTTGCCCCGCAGTAAAAGGTTCTCAGACAACGCTACAGCTTTTTTCGACTCTCCGTTTGAAACAAACTTCGAAGCACAGAACTCAGAAGGTAAAATAAACCTACTTAAAATGATCCAAAATGCTTAAACTGTGTACAAAGTTAGTGTGTTATGTCCGTTGAAAAAATAAGCGCTCATACTCAGAGGCAAAGATAATGCCAAACATATCATCTGACTTTTTTCTGATTGGATTCATTACTATATTAAAGTGTTTATGAATGCATTACGATGCTTCATTTACTTTAGCTCTTAACATGTCAAATTTGACCGCTAAATGTGACCACATTGTGATAACGACCATTGTTAAAAACACTATATAAACCAAGTTTTCATTTCATTTAAATAAATGTAATCTTGAATCATCCATATATTAGCGAAATGCTACATTGTGCAGCTAGCTTAAGCGCTTAGCATATCAGCTGTGATTTATTATTGCTACAAGGTTAGAAATTTCCTCCGTAGCATCATGTGCTAACTTTATCCATTAGCGTGTGGGCTTTGATTGCTAACTACATTACTGGAACATATTTATAAAGGTCTTGTTTGTTCATGTTTAGTGTTTGTAGCGGAACCGGAGCTGTGGTGTCGATCAGCACCGCGCAACTTCTCCCCGCTGAACAGACGCTTCCCCACAGGAGGTAAATTAGTGCTGGTTTTTTTTTGGGTTACGGAGGCAGCCATGTGGTCTAATAACTAATCTGTTCCAACAGCTCCACCTCCTCTTCCTCCGAAGAACTTTCCTGCCACTCCACCCAGCTACAGATCCAGCTCTCTGGAATCGTCAGGTAGGAAGGTCTCGCTGCTGTTTCAAGCATCACACCAACAGAATAAAAGATAAGATGAGATAGTAAAAATGATTGGCTTTCATTGGAATTCGGACCAGACTTATGGTGGTGTTTATTATTGCCTCGCCATTTGAGTTTATACCACCAATAATGGCCCAATTGGAAGTGAGAATCTATACATATGATAAAACTGTAAAGCGTGCGTGGCTGTACATTGAAGCATCAAGACGGTTTTTTTAATTTTTGTCCGTCTGTTTGTTTGTGCACGCATCACGTAAAAACTGCAGAAGCGATTTTAACGGGGTTTTCACAGATGTATTTGGTCGAGCTTGAGGTAACATATCGGCTTTGTTTCATCGCAATCAGCCCACGGGAAAGGAAGATATGCTACTTTGAACTTTAAATGAAAAATGCCCTTATATCATCGAAAATCTACCTTGAAAAAAACCATGACATCATCATGCGATTGAAATCTACTTAATCAACGCACTCTCACACCTTCATTCCGCGCACTACATGCACAAATTAATTTTATTCAACAGATGCCGCTATACATTTTTTTTTAAACGTGCTTACGAGTATGAAAGTATAGCACATACACATTATGAAATAAGAAAGGGGATCCTGCACTTAGAAGGTCTCATTTTCAAGTCTTACATTGAACAGCTCAAAAGATATTCACATGCACATTCTTCAAGGTTGAGTTGTCTTCTGAGATATTTATGTGCTCATGTGCTTCATAGTTATTTTTGCTACTGATATTTTGGATCAGGATAGTTTGCGAGATTTTTAGATGTTTTATGTTCAAAATAAGGACAGAAGGCCCCAGCGAGAATTGAACTCGCGACCCCTGGTTTACAAGACCAGTGCTCTAACCACTGAGCTATGAAGCCCTGCTGCAGTTGTACTTGTTAGAGTGCTTGTTATGTGAATCATTTGATCCACACCCAAGAAAGTAAATTTCATTATGTTCCTCCTGTGTGTGTGTGTGTGTGTGTGTGTGTGTGTGTGTGTGTGTGTGTGTGAGTGAGAGAGAGGGTGTGTCATTTTTCTACAGTGTAGGCAAGGCTCCATAACTCAGTGGTTAGCGCATGGTTACAGGTTGTGAGTCCAGCATTTAGCCAGAGTTTTGAGATTACACACTTAAGAGAACTGATCCAAGCTTGTGGGTTCTGAACTGGGACCAGTAGAGGTGGTCCAAGCTCTCCACTTCTAAGTACCCTGAAACTGACTGGTGTTCCTTCTAAAGTGAAATCTCCTGCCTTTCAGAATGACTGTTGAATAGAAAGTGAATATAAGCCGCATTAACGCCCACATTCTCTTGATCTGTGCTCCTCACACAAGCAGCAAGTGTGTGTTTTGAGGGCTTAGAAAAAAAAAAAAATTCTAGTGATTTCCCTAGTGCTTTAAAACGGGAATATTGGAACTTGAGTTGGTCCTCAAACAAGGTTAGAAGGAGCCGGTTCCATGGATTGGTAAGATAAAATGTGCAAAAAGAACTGGACACACTCCTGTACTGGTGTCATGAATGGGAAATCTAGCTGTGGAGATCAAAATATTTACCAAAAATGGCTGTAACCACGTTTATTTCTGAAGTTGTGCGGCTCTATGAGAATTGGCCTACATTTGGAACCAGTGTCCTTGTGGTCATTCGAGGAACTGCATGTTTTAGCATTTCCAACAACATTTTTCAGAACTGGAGGTTGAACCTTGATTGGAAGTAATAATGAGTAAAACGTCTAATGTGGTTTACACCGCATGGTGCAAGCACTGTGTGTGTGCCTAAAGAAGTCTTTCTTAAACATAAAAATCTTTCAATTTCAAATAACAAGTCATACTTGTTAACTTTATACCTGCATGGGTAGAGCACCGGTTATGGAAGTAAAACAGTGATAAAATTCCTCAAAGTAAAATAGTATGTTGAATTACATGAACTGAACAGAAAATGGTTGCTATAAAAATGTTTACATTTTTTTTTTTATATTGCAATTTGAGCTTAATGGGTAAAAAATCAATTGCATCGAGTGCTCTCTTGAACACCATTTTAGTAAGGAAAATATTCTCCCATTGACTTTTTTAAAGGCTAGTATTACATTTTCATTTACAATACATAATCACAGTTACTTGCAGTGCTGAGAATCTATTTTCTAATACTTCTAACACTTTTACTGCAGCAAGTTTTCGTTCAAATCATGTAATTCAACATAGTATTTCGCTTTGAGAAGTTTTGGCAATGATGCAGCATGGAGGCTTAATGGTTAGCACTGTTGCCTTGTACCTCTAGGGTCTGGGTTTGATTCCTACCTCCCAGACTCGGTGTCTGTGTGCATCGAGTTTGCATGTTCTCTCCATGCTTGGATGTGAAAATGGGACTAAATTCAATGGTCATCATTGTCTTCTGTGGTTCCTGGATGGATAGATAGATAATTCTATAACTGGTCTTATAAACCAGAGTCTAGTGCTTTCTTTCTAAAAAGTAATCTCATAATCACCGATTCTAATCTGAAATCAATTTGATTAGTGTTTAGTGCTGTAGGTAATTTACTATGAGCCCTCAGTAGTAAATGTAAAGCCTTTGATAATAAAGCAGTTTCTTTAGATTATAATCAATTTACATCTGGTTTACAAGACCAGTGCTCTAACCACTGGCCATGTGTGTATGTGCTGATGAATATCTTCATTCACACTCTACAGTAACAGTGGAATAATGTGAAAGTTTCTACAACTTTCAGGGGTCATGTTTTTAGTAATTATTCAGACTCAGAACTCGTCTCACTGATCTGAGTTTCTGTTCTGGTTTGCTTAAAATTATTAAGTGTATAGTGTAGGTGAGTGTATAATGCCTACAAGGTATGGTTAGGTCTTTTTCTCACTGCTTTATCTTGGCAGCCTCTCAGTCACACCCATATTCACAAAGCTTCTTAGAATTCTCTCATCTTAGCTTAAAAAGTCCTAGCTGGGAGTCCTAGACTAAAAGTGATTTAGGAAACTTTTCAGAGCGACTCTGAGTAAGGTAAGTACAAAAACCTTTATCTTATTGAGGGGGTGTGGTCGACCCTGTTGCTAGGGATGATGCAGCAATTCAGGGCTAAGATGTTTTGTGAATCATTTTTATCTTTACTAAGATTTAGTCCTAAATTTAAGGGGAAATTCTAAGAAAATGTCAGAATTCTAAAACTTTTCTTAGAATTTCGTCACTAGGAGCAACTTTTAGGCTTAAGAAGCTTTGTGAATACGGGCCCAGAGTTTTAGGCAGACACTGATCACCTAGCATGGGGTTGATACTGTACATCGGCCGTAGCGGTTTATTTGGAGATTTGAGGTAGGAGGGCACCCGTCTTTGGATAAACACAACCAGTCCTAGTCAATATCCAAATCCTTGTTCCCATGTCTATAAGAATCATATCATATCACCCTAAGTCTGGAATGGTGAAGCAACATCAGCGATGTTAAAGCAATTAATTTTGTACAAATTCACCTTCTTTCCAGTCCTAAGATTGGTCATTTCTGTTTAACTAAAAACTATGTTTTTTGGGCAGGTTACTACAGTGTTGTTCCAAGTGTAAGAGGAGAAGGATCATCTTCTATCTTTCGGGACATTCTGCTATCAGACCCTACAGGGGGACCCTCTCTCCCTGACATGGACAGTGTATTTGCCCTATCAGAGACCCCAAAATCCGAATCAGAGCTGTTGCAGTCCAACTGGGTCAGTTTCACCGACAGGGCGACCTCCAGGCCTCCACCCCCTAATGAGCCAGCTCCTTCCCCACCTCTCTCAACCTCTTCTGAGGACACACCCCCAACTTCACCTCCTGCTTCATCTCCTCCTCCTCCTCTCCACCCAATCCCCCCACCTGAATCACCACCTCCCCCACCCCCGGATTCACCCTCAGACTCTCTATCCCCTGATAATCAGCCCCAACCTTCCAGACTCCACCTTCAAGAGTCCTGCTTTTCCATGGCCACTCCCCCCACTCTACCCAGCCCTGGCATGCCCCCTTTCCCCGCTGTCCCACCTCCTCTGGGGCCACGAGATGACGCCAGAAGAACACCAGACTCTTTTGGAATAAGAGAGGAAATGCTCTTACTTTCCACCTCACCCAAAGATATTGGGATGGGGGGTTTGCGCGGAACACCACCTCCCCTACCCCCTCTCACCTACAGGAATGTGGTTGTCTCACCAGGACCGGGCAGCCGTGAGTGTTCCATAATTCTCTCTCTTTCTCATAATTTTTTTTTTTTGACTTGAGTACTGCTTGGATATGTTGGAGTCTACCCCTTGGTCCAACAGTGTAAATGTATCACTGAAAGGTACATCAATGGAGAAATGATTTAAGTAAATTTTCTTAATCCATAATGTTCTTCTAACTAAAAGGTGCATAAGATGTCTCTTTGAGGCTAACACTCAACTGGCAAATCTTTGTACCCTAAAACCCAACACATTAAGACATTGGTATCTCAAAGAAATTAATAATTAAAATATTCTGGAACAAAGGAAAGGTGTATAAATATATTGCTCACAAACATAACCAGTGTCAAGATCTTATTATATCTTTAGCGGTCATTAGCAAGTGTTAAGCTTTCAGGAAGTTAACATTTTTTTTATTTCTTTAGGGCCTTCGTCACCTGCACGTCCTGGCACTCCGTTATCAGCAGGTAGCCCAATACCACCTCTCCCACCCCGGCCATCTTCACGGCCCAAACTTCCCCCTGGCAAACCAAACGTGGCAGACTTGGTATGATATACTCCTCTGTTCTTAGACCACAATTATACACATTTAAAATGAATTGTTTTTTCTTTCCTGAAATTGACGTGTTCTTGTGTACTGTTGGCTCCCAGGCTTGGACTTTCAACGCTCCTGTCCATTCATGGAGTCCTCCACCCTTTGCTCCCTTGGCCCGAGCAGAAAGCAGCTCCTCAATTTCTTCCATCACTTCCCTTAGTGCTGCCTCCACACCCACACTTGGCAGAGAATTTAACCTCTCTGTCTCAGGTGAGTTGCTAAAACTCTAGCACAGGAGACTTTGGGACTCAAGGTTGCCTGACAATGCTTGTGAGATGAATCTCAAAAGCTCTGCAAGATTAAAAACAAAACATGATTTACAATTACCAGACTATCTATGGGAAGTATTTTCCTCCACCTAGGTGCCAGAACAAAGAATATAGAGAATAGAGTCTTAATGCAGGACATCAATGTACCCTGAGAGATGGTGTGACCAGTCGAGCAGTGCCAAAGGGTGGAAGAGAGCATAGGGCAACTATCAGTGTTTTAATGTGGACATTGAGCCAGTGGGTGGAGTGGAACAGTGGCATGGTATTGGGGAACTTATAAAGGTTAGAAACAAGGCATGAAGCTGCATTCTGAATCAGTTGTAGATGTCAACTAGAAAGAGCATACAGTGGTACGCCCTGCCAGGAGAAAGGTTCATTACTCGAGTCTGCACTTGAAATATGATGGGACTAAATAAGCACCTAAGTGGAATATTTGGAGAGAAATGGACAAAACAATCTTTTTATTAGATTATTATGCTCGAAATAATCTTCATTTATGTCTAATTTTCCTACTTATTTGACTTATTTGAGTATATTCCAGGTTGTTTCTTCAGTTGTCTTCTTTGTTTTAGTCTGTTCAAGAGGACCAAGTCCCCTTACCATGGGCCCCCAGGACACCCTCCCGGTGGCAGCAGCCTTCACAGAGACCATCAGCGCATACTTCAAAGGAGCCGACCCCAGCAAGTATGAACTAACCCGAACGAGTCCAGCCACACCATGAACGCACCATGGTCATGCATTCTTGACTTGTTAATCCTCTACCATGTCTTACTTGGTGTCCCTGCAGGTGTGTGGTGAAGATAACTGGCGAGATGGTTCTGTCCTTCCCAGCAGGCATCACAAGGCATTTCTCAAATCAGCCGAGTCCTCCGGTGTTGACCTTCACCATCAGTCATTACAGCCGACTGGAGCAGGTCCTCCCCAACCCTCAGCTGCTCTGCTGGTAAAAACCCATGTGTAGAATGTCAGCAGTTACAGAAATTGACATGGGAGTATAAATTATATATGGGCGACATAGGGGGTCTGATTGTGTTGCACTGTTACCCCATATACTGTACATGAACCAAATGTCCTGTCACTTAGGCAGCGTAAAAGGCCTTGGCTATTTTCATATTGCTGATTAAATTGTTGATTTTAATAACGTGACATCTGCACTTATGTGCAGTGATCCGATGCCTGCCGTCTCTGACTGTAAAGAGTTTCGAGTGAACATGCCCAACCTGATGGCTCATCTCAAGAAGGTGGCGGACCAGCGGCCTCAGGCCACATACTATAATGTGGACATGCTGAAGTATCAGGTGAGCCGAGAGTTGTTGTCAAATTGCCAGAATTTTATGCTTGGGGACGTGCTATTATAGAAAAATGTGGTGTTTTATTAACATCACCTGATATTTGCTCTGTGTTTTTTTTTCTTGCCTAGGTGTTGGCGCGGGGCATCCAGTCGACTCCGTTGAACCTGGCGTTGAGCTGGCGCGGCGATGCTAATAGCACCGACCTCAGGATAGACTACAAATACAATGCAGAGGCCATGCCCAACCCCACACCCCTCACCAATATCCACTTCCTGGTGCCAGTGGATGGCGGTGTTGCCAAACTGCAGGCCATGCTGCCTCCAGCCACATGGTGAGGATGTGTGATTTGTGTTTTGTCCCGACGTGGTTGTGCGTGCAAATCGCAGAATTGCTCAGCTACACAGTCAGCTAGATGTGAGTATACATGTGAGCATGGTTAAATTAGTTTGGTTCAACTTAAGATTGTTTTTTTCAGGAACCCAGAATCCCAGAAGATCCTATGGAAGATCTCTGAACTCTCACAGAAATCAGAAAATGGAGGTACAAAGTTATGATAAATAGTTATCTTTTTTTTTTTTTTCAACTGGTCATTTGGTGTTACTATGGTGGTGAGACTCTTTATAGATTATTTATTCTTTGATTTATTTAATTTAATGTAGTAGTCATTTATGTAAGGAAAAGAAACAGGAAAAACAGGAAAAATAAAGGTGCAAGCTGAAAATTCTCATGCTGTCCCAAATGGTAAAATTAACTAACGTTTAAACCGATTTATTATCCCCATCCTGTCTGGCTGGTCAAGCCATTATAATGCTACCAAATGAGTTAAGCCAATCTGATTTGTGTTCGTTCACGTTAGGAGTGGGGGCGCTGTTGTGTCGCTTCCAGCTGACTGATGGTCCGAGTAAACCGTCCCAGCTGGCGGTGCAGTTCACTAGTGAGGGCAGCACGCTGTCCGGCTGCGACTTCCACCTGCTGGGAAGCGGATACAGACTGTCCCTGGTTAAGAAACGCTTCTCTACAGGTGTGTGGATTTTATAAATTATGTTTAAACATGATGTCACTTAGGAAACATTAACGTTAACAAAACGAGCTGCTAATATAGAAATGCTAACTTGTAAGAAGGAGCACAAATTAATGTTGGAGCTGCTGCAGGAACTTCATCAACACCTTCTGACCAATCAGAATCCAGAATAACAAAATTCTCTGTGTTTACTCTGTGTTTCAGTGTTATTTCATATATTTTACAGGTAAATATCTGGCAGATAACTGACGTTAGGCGACGACGGCGACTCGTGGAACAGACGGAGCGATGGCGTTTTCAAACTCACCACTCAAGAGACTTAATATTTTTAACTTTCAAAGGAACCTGGAATTTGAGAAATAATGGCACTTCAGCATATAATATTGTGTGTGTGTGTGTGTGTGTGTGTGTGTGTGTGTGTGTGGCAATTTCAGGATAAATGCAATACAGCAAAATAATTTTTGCTGGGTTTATGCACGAAGGCAGAGTTTCCTCTCAGAGCTTGATAGTGTGTGTGTGTGTGTGTGTGTGTGTGTGTGTGCGTGTATGTGTTTGTGTGTGACTTCATATCCCAGGCATGTATCGATAATCAGGTATTTAAATTATTGCAATATTCACGATTTTAATATTAAACTCAAGATTTTTTTTTTGTTCAACAGATGAAAGTTTCCAACAAATATTTCATAAACATCAAAGACATCAAAGGACAATTTATTAAGTCTTTTGCAGGGTAAAATTTCACTAGCAAATTTAAAGGGACCTGAATGTTATTATTTGCTAGCTAGAATTCTTAGCATATTAAGCTTCACAGTCATTCCTAGGGTGACATTTTCCATAAAATTGACCAAATTTAGAGAATGACAGGTGAGCTAGTGTTAGTTAACTAGCTATTTACCTAACACTACAAGTTGTACCGTATAATTGATATACAGTGGAACCTTGGATTACGAGCATAATTCGTTCCGGAAGTGGGCTCATATTCCAAAACACTCGTAAACCAAATCATCATTTCCCATAAGAAATAATGAAAACTCAAATTATTCGTTCCACAGCCCCAAAAAATAAATACATAAAAATAATTACTACAATCTATAAAATGAAAATAAAACAAATTAATCTGCACTTTACCTTTAAAAAAAAGTCAAAATAAATCCTGACAGATAAGTGTTTCCGTTGGTGCGCGCAGTGTGCGTGTGTGTGTGTGTGTGTGTGTGTGGAATTAGCCCCTTCCCTCACCTCGTTTTACAGAGTAACATTCCTCCTCCCTCTCCCCACCTCACTTTTCAAGATTCACAACAAACACACACACACACACACACACACATACAATGGAAACACCGTTTTTACAGGAAAAAAAGAAATCTCTCTGAGACTGGTCTGAGCGTATATTAATGGACTCACTTTTAAGTTTCACAACAAACGCATAAACACAGCGGAAACACCGTTTTAACGGGAAAAAAACAAGACTGGCATGAGTGCATACTAACAGAATCACTTAAGTTTCACAACAAACGGACACACACAAACACGGAAACGCAGTTTTAACAGGGAAAAAATAAATCTCTCTGACCTGGTGTGAGCGCATACTACTTTTTAAGTTTCACAACAAACACACACACACACACACACACACACACACACACACAACGGAAACACCGTTTTAACAGGGAAAAAAGAAATCTCTCTGACCTGGCGTGAGCACATACTAAGGGAATCACTGCTATAAAGTAAAAAAAAATAAATGAACCAGCACCTTACCTTTGAAAAGAATCGGACAGATTCTGAGCAGAGTTTCTGTGTGTCTGTGAAGCCGGGGAGGGGGAGGGGGGGAAGGTGAGAGAGTGACGCTCGGTGTCAAAATAAGAGTCACTTGCGTGATACATGATACTCGGCGCTCGTAAACTAATACTTGCTCGGTTTCCAAATAAAAATTAATAAAAATCTTTGCTTGGTTTGCGGAACACTCGTAAACCACGTTACTTGCAATCCAAGGTTCCACTTTATTAGCTTGCTCTTTAGGGATGATTCAATGTAGCTAGCCTGTTTTTGTAAGCTAGTTAGCATTAGTTGCACGCCCACCACAGATGATGCAGTTCAGGATGAAATTATCGGTGTGAAAAGTGTTTGTAAATGAAATGACATGCACTGTGTTAAACCTGTTAGCTAATGTCATACAGCCTAGCTGGCAGTATAGGTATCTTGCTAGCTAACTGGCATTAGCTATGCCGGTTTGCTCACTCATACAAAGGTTTATTGAGATATAAAAGTATAAACTCGGCACATGCCTGGCGATATCGTGTACTGTTAACCCCAGAGTTTGATTAGCCAGTGTAATCGCGGAAACGCTGAGGTGACGTTCGATTGTGTTTTAAAAGAATCATTTTTTTCCCTCCAAATCAATGCAAATAAGATGTGTTTTACTAGATGCTATATAAATCATGATGACATTGGACTTCAAATTTACCTCAGATTTTCTAACCAGTTCTAACCAAATGTTGAATTCAAATGGAACCTGGGCAGAAAAAAAACAAAAAAACAGACAGAAACAAAGCTTCATAGATATCAGATTAGTTTCGTATGAGTTTTGATATTAGCGTCGGTTGTGAGGTGACGTGTTTGTCTGTGAGGTTAAAAAAGGGACATTCGATGACTATTCCATTATTAGATCTCGATAAAACTCTGGAATTCAATTTTCATGCAACATAGCGATGCCTGGGCGTTTTCTAATCACGTGTCTTGAATCAGAATGTTAATGTTGATAATTAAGCGACACAGAATCTGTGTCCGGATTTAATGCAGCATTCCGTAGTATGAACTATTTAACAATTTGATTTTCCACAATGTGGACTTTTTTTTTTTTTTAATGTTTTTTCTTTTCTTTTCTTTTCGTGTAGCAATATTGATGATCATGTATAAATGTAAGATAAGAATTGTTATATGTATGTCTAAATGGATATACAGCTTCTCCGTATTATCATAAGCCAATGTTTAGTTGTTGGATGAAAAAAAACCATGACATCAAGCACTTTATTTCAATGTTAATTTTTATTTTATGCATTTCTCAAAAAAAAAAACACACATTATTTATTAAGTATAAAAATGGCCATTTTATACAGTATATCTGAAAGTCAAAACTACTGCTTTAGCATGTACAAAAATGCTTTGACATGTTCTGGGCATTTGTTTTAATTTGATTCTCAATTTGCGATGTGAATCTCAGCTTCTAATCTTCCTTCGTTTCAGAACTAGCCACATTGCCAGCTATGGTATTTTTCCGAAAAGAAAACTATTTAAATGTAGTCATTATGACGAGATTAAATACATATTTGACAACATGAAGGCCACACCATGACTGATACCTGATTTGTTCTGACATGCTAGCTAATAGCCATTTTAGTTTAGCAAAACTATAAACTTACAAACTTAGGACATGTTGATTGCTTGTTTGGTTGCTGATTTAACCTGAATTTACTCAATTTAATTCTGAAATTCTGCTAAGGAATCACATGTACGACTACGGACCACGGGTGGAGAAGTAACTAGCTAAAATGAACCGTATTGCTAAACACAATATAATTAGGAAAAGTCTGAAGATTTCTCTCATAAAAAGAGAAGTTAAAAATGAATTGAAAAAAAGACAAATTAAAAATCTTTTTTTTTTTTTTTTTAGGAATCTTCTCCTGAATCATAAAAGTGGGCAATCAGGTAGTAGCATGATGGTTAACGCTGATGGTTACTAGGTTACTGATCGGAAGGTCGGGGTTTGAGGCCCAGCACTGCTAAATGTACTGTTGAGCCCTTAACCCTATCTGCACCAGGGGGCGCTGTATCATTGGATTGTGTTGTAAGGTACAGGTGACAAATAATTGTTATATATATATATATATATATATATATATATATATATATATATATATAATTGTTGTTAGCATCATGAAGTAATTTTTTTTTTATTCAAGAAAACATATATGCAGTAAACAGCTACATCATGTGATTAACTTTGTACCTGAACATTACCTGAGCTAGCGTTGTGGCTAGTTTTCTTCTTGAGGAATTTCAGGTGGATTTTTGTTACCTGTTGCAGAAATAATTGTGATCTTTTTTGCCCTGATAAAACACAGATGTCAGAGAAACGTCAACGACTGTTGATTCTTAGGTAGCTAGAAATTATATTTATGAAACTAAAATATCCAACCAACCATTCAAACAAACAGGGTTGTCTGTGTTTATCTCGCTTCAGGATTATTTAAGTGTTATTTAGATGATAAATTGTTCATGTTTTAATTGGAAGGTTTATTAGATTTATTAACACATTTCCCAGGATTATGAATGCTAATTATTTTGATCTGGATGAATCATGAACATGGCCACCATCAGTTTAACAGATTTTCTTTGCATTAATGTATTATTTGCATTTTTTAGACCTTATGTGACCTAGAAAGATATTTCTTTCTTGTGTGTGTGTGTGTGTGTGTGTGTGTGTGTGTACCGTTTCACCGGTTACAATTTCATCTCATAGAGAAGTCTATGTGTGAAGTAATATCTGTATTTATCAGTTGCATCTTGTTCATCCCAGATAAAACAGAATATGCAAACGTTAAGTGTGTAGGATACGGCCTTCACAGGTTCTACCATAACATAAAGATTGAAAACGATAGGTATATTAAAGGTGTAATATAAAGTATTAACAAAAAATAAACTAATTTTAAACACCTCTCTGAGGTCTGTGTGTTTGTCAGCTAGCTTGTTAGCTAGTTTAGCGGCTAACGTTTGCTCCTGTTGTAATTCTGTCTGATGACTGAACATGGTTTCTCTCTGTTCCATGATCAAAGGACAAAAGCTGAAGAGCTAAAAAATGTAAAAACTGCTTTTATTTACATTTTACATGAAGAGGATTTCAGGTGTAACTTGGGTCGGGTACTTTCCTGTCATGGTGGCGGACAAAGCTAATCACCTATTAACATTACGTGTCATTTTCACTTTTTTTTACTGTTACATTTTATTTTTACTTTTCATTTTATTTATTTGGTTGGTTGTTTGTGTGTCCATATACTGTCAATCAAACATGTCACAGTTCTTGGCAATAGCACAATTCTTCATATCCCCACTGATCGAACATATCAGCTTACTAAATACATAACAACAAAATTAATAATATTAACAATTAATAATATCATTTAGGGAAAAATGTAGTCAATGAATAAAAATATATTTTTTAATAAATATATCTTTTATTTATTTAAAAATGTATTAAGCATTTTACTTTTTTGGTGATTTTATTTTTAACAGTGTATTTGTTTGTCTAAGATGGTCTAGTAACATTTATTTGTTTGTCCGCACTCCTAACCTCCTGCCGTGAGTCTATTTCGATCTGGATGAAAAAAAAAAATTCCTGCAACTGAACAGCTGACAAACCGAAATTCTTCCAGTTGGCACCGTTACCAGGTTTGTCACACTCCTATAACCGACATCATGTTCTCTGGCCTGAGCTTCCCCTTATCCTCCTAAGTGATTAATCTGGGTGTACGGTTCGATTCTCATCTTATATTTGATAACCACATCAAACCACCTCTGCTTGACCTCAAGAACGTACCAAAGCTACGACCCACTCTCAGTCTGGCAGACTTCATCAGGATCTCTGGTCAGAGGATTCTGAAACTCCAACACATTCGAAACTGTATTGCTGCTAGAATGAGCAAAACAATTTGGTCCCACCACACATGTTCTGCAAGTCCTCCATTGGCTCCCTGTTATACAGGATAGACTAAAAAATTCTGCTCGCGACCCACAATGCGTCCCTCGGACTGCCCACTTTACCTGAAAGAACTACGTTCACCACTAAATTCCAAATGCAATCTCCGAGCCTGCAGCAGTTGGCTCCTGCTTACCCTAAAATACCCCAAAACTGTGTTCAGTGGGAGACGGAACCGTCTGCTCTGCAGCTCCTCGTCTCTGGATCTCCCACTGATCATTTACGCTCCTTCAGTCTCTGTCTGCTTTTAAATAAAAAAGTAAACAATAAAGAATGAACAACAATAATAATAATAATAATAATAAATTGAAAGAAAAAAACTTGGTGCACCAGGAAAAAAAAAAATCAAAATTTATTGTGTGTGGTAATATTAATTGATTATTGTGATGATGATTATTATTATTACTTTGTTTATTTCTACATGATACTTAAGGGTTCTAATAACAGGTAGGCTGCTTTTTATTTACATTAACTGAGAGGTAACAGCTTTAGCGCTAAATATTTATACATTGACTATCATTTATTTGAAGGAAAAATTATAATAATAATAATAATAACAATAACAACAACAACAACAACAACAATAATAATAATAATAGTAATTCATTAAATGAACCTGATGCACCAGGCAATAAAAACTAAATTCGCTAAGCTTACTAACTTTATTCCTACTTGATTTAGATTTTAATGTAAATGTGCAGATTTCACGAGCTGCAACAGTTCAGGTCGCTGAGGGGAGTTGAGGGAAGCCCCGCCCCCTTCTCAGCGGCGTTGCCATGACAACACGCGCTACAACACGAACCCTGCTGCTCCAGTCAGCGTCTCTGCGAGTCACCGCGGTGAGATGATGATGATTATTATTATTATTATTATTATTATTATTATTATTATTACTGCGTCCATTTATTCCTTCCTTCTTTATTTATTGTTTTACTGATCAGAAAGATAAACAACAGTGTGTTTGAAGAGTTGATCAGTTTGAAGTTTGATCGGTTCATAAGCTGTAAATATCACAAAGTGACTAATGAGAAAGTTCCATTATTATAATTAATTGTTATCCTTAATATTTATATTCATTAATTAATAATAAGTATCGCATAAACACCTCCTCCAGATTATTTAGTGGTTATACAGGATATTTAAAAAAATAAAATAATAATTAATGCATTTATTTATTTATTTATTCATTTATTCATTCATTCATTCTTATAAGTAAATAAATAATTTATAAAACACCTTCCTGAATTTTTAGAATGTACAAAAGGCCAAAAGTATTAAAACATCACATGCCACGTAAACCATCGTTACATCCATCCATCCGTCCATCTCGTACCCTCTGTAGTCCACCTAGGGACAGTGGAGGCCAGTCTATCTTGTACAACCGTGGTAGGACCTCCAGTCAACATTCACACACTACGGGCAGTTCGGGAACGCCACATAGCCTAATCTACATGTCTCCGGACTGTCTCTGTACCCAAACATGCAAACACTACACACAGACCCCGAGGCGGGTATCGAACCCAAGACCTGGAGGTGAAAGGCGACAGCCTCCGTGTCGACATGCCATGTTGTGTCCAAAACAGGTGATGAGTTCTCTCCTATCTGGCTGAAGAGTTGTGCTAATTACAATCAGCTGCTTCAGTTAACGGATGCAACAAATAGTTTATATACAGTCGCAGGATTTTTACTTTCTGAAGTCCTTCTTCATGCAAAACTGCCTAAAACTAGTGGATTATCAAATGAACCGCGAATGTCTGTGGTGAATGTACTGTCAAGAATACAAGAATAGAAAAGCAGATAAATTAATACAACATCGCAGAAGATGCTACAGACAAAATCAAAGTGCAAACTGGCAATTCAGAAAGAGAGAAAAGGAATGAATTGTGCAAATTGTCCGTGTGTGTGAAGTCACAGTGAATAATGAGATATGTGCTATACATGAGTCACTATAATCGTCTGTTACATAGAGGTGAGTGATTGTACAGTGTGATGGCGAACGGTAGGAATGATTTCCTGAGTCGTCAGTCGTTAGAGAATCAACTCCGCTGCCTCGGTATGGGATCCTGAGCCACTACATGGATGGATGGATGGATTTCCCATGATTGACAGGAGTTTGTTCAGTGTTCCGTTGTCCCTCACTGTCTCCAACCTGTCCAGTTTGTGTCCAATTATGTGCTCAGCCTTGAACTCCAACGTTGTCCACAACCTCAACCTCCTCACCCAGGATGGTAAAGGATTTAATCACAGTTCCAGTCCACAACCATGTCCTTGGTTTTCAGGATGTTCAGGAGCAGATGCACCACTCCACCAAGCTGTCCAGAAGTCCTCAGGAAGTCCCGACACCTGTCCATCCCTGAGACACCACACCACTGCAGAGTCATCAGAGGGTTGTATTGGAAAGAGTGAACAGGAATGAAGTGAGAAGAGTCTCATGAGGAGCTCCTGTGTTACTCACCACCACATCAGACAGGGAATTCCCCAACTTCAGCCATCCAGGACACAATTGACGAGCTGACACCCATCCTGAGCAGTTTCTCACTCGGTAGAAATGGTCGTATTCTATTAAGGAATATTGGACTTCATACTAAATATTCATTGTTGTAGAGAAACGTTAAATTTCACTTTTTGTCTCAATACTTTTGGCCACGACTGTATTATCAGCAACATTTTCATCTCAGTTATACAACAAACATACATAAGATAGCAAATGTTTATAAACGTCTATGAAATATTATTCGTAGGTTTTTATAGGTCGTTGTGTGTGATGATGTCGGACGTGGCGAAGGAGAAGGCCGTGCGGCTGCTGAAGAAGCGAGAGAGCATGTCGTCTTTGGGCAGTCAGGACGTGAGAGCCAGGAGGGAAGAGCTCACTATCAAGACCAAGGAGTGAGTTCCTGAGTTCTTCTCATGGTCAGGAGTGAGATGTCCGCCATGTTCAGAGTGTGTTTGAGGCATTTAGGTTCCTGTGGTGGAAGCTTATAGCTAGCAGTTTCTCATAAAAATCATCATACTTAACAATAATAAAGACGTTGTTCGGCCATTTTCTAACCATTTTCATACTTGAGGCCATGCTCCATGAAATGAAACCAAACATGTCCTAATAAGACAATGCTTACTTGTGTTTATGATGTCTGTGAATAAACACACCATTTCCCATGATGCTCTTCTGTCCGTATAGCTCTATCAGTAGCGTGTCCTACATGGATGATGCTGGTCACCATGACGAAAACCCTCGACACGCAGTGCAGATGGAGAACACGTACCAGCTTGGTGGGTCGTGTTTCTAAACCCATAGGAAGTGATTTCGCTTTAATAAAGATACTGAGTAAAAAATGTAGAATTTAATATCAAGAACTTTAAGCTGGATTCTTCCGGGTTCTCCCTTGCTAAGGCCCCACCAAGCGGTTCCCCGTGCACGCCGTGAGGGAGATCCTGAAGGACGTTCTGAGCAGCTACCTGCAGGAGGAGAAGTATGAACCCGAGCTGTGCAGACAGATGACTAAAACCATAGCAGAGGTCAGTTCTCACTATGAAGGGTGGAGCTTTGTGACGGACCCCACTGAGAACTCCCTTGAGGAGGAGGAGTCATGATCACTGTACTGTAGGTGCCAACGATTAAAATTTCTGATTTCCTCCTGATTGAATTCCTGCAGGTGGTGAAGGCGCGAGTGAAGGACCTGATGATCCCTCGCTATAAGATCATCGTGATGATCAGCATCGGCCAGCTGGTGGAGCAGGACATGCGCATGGCGAGCCGCTGCCTCTGGGACGCCGCCACCGACACCTTCTCATCGTACTCTTTTAAGAACAGCTCGCTCTTCGCCGTCGCCAATGTCTACGCCGTGTACTATGAGTGATGCTGGTTCACGCTTTTCACAAATAAGACTTAATTAAAAGAAGCTGGTGATCAAAAGTCAGGATTTAAAAGAAGAAAAAGCCGATTTCACTGAGGAATAGAACATTCCTCACCTTATGATGAGATGGATGGATGGACTGAGGAATAGATGGATGGATTAAACCTCTTCTTTCAAAGACATTTATTAATTTCCTTGGATTTATTACTACATTTACAGTTATATAGTTTACATGTTGTAGAAGAATAAATTGTAGGGAATTTATATCTGCAACCAGCATCACTGCTTACTGATGAATGAATGGACTGATAGATGGATAAATGAAGGAATTGGAAAGCATATTGATTGACTGATATATAGATGGTTGGATGGATGGACAAATGGCTCCGTGATGTTCTGGATGGATAAATGGATTAATGGGTAAATGAATGGATATGGTGATGGACAGAATGGATGATGGCTGGATAAATAAATGGATATATTTCAATAAACATCACTCAAGATCATGAATACAAATAAATCCCAGAAATAAAATAAATGAAAATAAGCGACGTGGGGAAGAAACTACGGTGGCCGAGAAGTGCAAAACAACTTAACAAAATGAAAACAAAATAACAAATTAAAAACCACAATAACAAAACCCAAAACAAAATAAAACATTAAAAAACAAAATAACAAAACCCAAAACAAAATAACAAAACCCAAAACTAATTTGTTATTTTGTTTTGCGTTTTGTTAATTTGTTTTCGGTTTTACTATTTTGAGTTTTAATTTGTTATTTTGTTTTGGGTTTTGTTCATTTGGTTTTGAATTTGCTATTTTGTTTTGGGTTTTGTTCATTTGGTTTTGAATTTGCTATTTTGTTTTGGGTTTTGTTCATTTGGTTTTGAATTTGCTATTTTGTTTTGGGTTTTGTTCATTTGGTTTTGAATTTGCTATTTAGTTTTCGGTTTTGTTATGTTGTTTTGCACTTCACGGCCACCGTAAGAAACTGCTCACTCGGCCAGAGCTCTATTAAATAAAAAAATGTTTTATCCGTGATTACTCCATGGTTAGAGTTAGATTAGAGCAGGATTTGTCATTTAAGCTCAGAGACAACATTAAAATTTGATACTTTGGTATTTATTCATCACACATCACATCATAATCATCATCATCTTCATCATCATCAGGACGGTCAGCAGCACACACCGTCTCAGTCACATGGCATCCAAAATGTTTGTAATTGTTTAAACCAATTCACAACTTAAGATAATTTTTGTTACTCAGAAAAAAAACAAACGTTTTGAAGGTTGCTAAGGGGACATGAGGTATAGCTTACTTATTTTTAATAATGTTTAACGTCTAACGTTTAATAATGTTTCTATTCAGTACGGAGATTAAACTACACAGAATGTGGTTTTCATTAAACAAGACACTCACTAATCAAACAAAAATGATTCATTCTAATGCAAAACACAGCCTTAACTTTATTATGAAATCAATTCATAAAAAAATGAAGAACATAACTTGAACTAAAACGGTTGAGCATGAATGAAGATGCTACGCCTGGTGTTGTATGAAGTCTTGAATCTTGTTTAATGTTGGGCCTCTCCAAGCTTCCGTACCATCTAGTTACGTGATGATGGATTCATCGGGAACGATTTAAAGTTTTGCGAGTGTGACGTTTTCTCAAATTCATCTCTAATTTATCAACCCTGTTGATGTCTATCTGTTATGGCGGTCAGTACGTCTGTCAGTCGTCCTTATGTTAAATGTTGCAGTGCCTGTGCCAGGTAGAGTGAAAGAGGTGTGTGTGTGTGTGTGTGTGTGTGTGTGTGTGTGTGTGTGTGTGTGTGTGTGACGAAGTGAAGATGAGCAGTGTGAATCGCCCAGGCTTTTATTGATAAAGCCCCAGCAGTCGCTGGCCTGGAGCGATGTGGATGTGATCGGCGTGACGGCGTTTCCCTCAGCACATGAGCATCAGGTCGCTCTTCACGCAGCCCACTCTGCAGCAGAGATCCAGCAACACCGAGTCTTCGCTCCTTCTGAACCTCAGCGCGTCCTCCTGCTCTGAATCTGTGTCCGAAACACAACAGGTATCCGCGAGCTCGTTAGCAACATGACAGGTTTAAACATTCCCGAGAATTCCGACGATTTCAAATTCAGATCTTTACTACTGACCCTTTGTGAAGATCTCGTTCAGGCTCCTCCTCCACCTGGACCCACCGCACGAGTAGACGACGGCACGGAGGAACTCTCGGCCGCACAGCTTCATAGGAATTTGGGACGCTCCTGTGTGCGGAGTCCAGACCAGCAGGAGAGACGCCAGGACGCAGACTTGCAACAGTATGACCTTCATGGCTGATAGAACGTCTGGCGATGAAAGCAGGCTAGTGGAGTAACGCTGCGACGGTTCCTTGCTTTTATACTGGATCTGTCAAGGTTAGCGCACCGTTGACGCATTTGCTGGTTTTCCATGACTCTCCGAATGACACACAAATATAAAACGTCCACTTCCGGCGGAAGAGCGGCCTCTGAGCATGAATTCTTTTTTTTGCGCAAAACACACTGGCTGAAAAAGCCATTCCTTTAATTTCATAGCAAAATGCGTGTAATTAGTCTGGTTTATAGCCATGTGCTGGGAAAGTGGGAGGTAATGACGCTATAAAGACACTCACCCGGACAAAGTGTGCAATCCGCGATTGGTGTCATTCTCACGTAATGGCGGCACTTACCTGGGCTCAACCGGCTCGACGCCAACTAAAAGCACGTCCAGCTCAAATGTAAGCTGTTGGTCATCACAAGATGTAACAATATACTTAAACACGGAATGACGCAGTCGTCTTAGAATATTAAACAGGATGACAAAGGTGTATAAGGAGTCAGGTGTAGCTCAGTGCTTGAGGCATTGGTCTATGGTTCTGAAGGTCTCTGGTTCAAACCACACAACCACAAAGCTGTCACTGTTGGGCCCTTGAGGAAGGCCCTTAACCCTCAGATGTACTGTATTAAGAGATAAAAATATAAGTCACTCTGGATAAGGATGTCTTTTTGAATCGTTTTCCAGGGGATTTGTGGCTTATTAACTTATACGCATTAGTTAACATTAGTTTGATTCTTTCCCCTTTCTTCTTATCAGGAGGCCAAGAATATACATGTCAAAACGGCCTAAAATCATTTTTAAAAATCCTGACCTAATGTTATTATTCGTTCCTTTAATGAGTGTGTGTGCCACTCATGCTATAGACCTATAAACCACTGAATCATCCGTCACGATGACATCGATCAAAAGGTGCAGGCTATTTGTTGGTACGTCATATAATGAAGAGTACATCAGGGACAGAGCTTTTTCTTAAAAAGCCCCGGCATCAGTGTTTAAGTCTGGTTTATTTGGTCAAGCCTTGTGGGCGTGGTGTGTTTGGATGCTGTCTTCCCCACTGTCAGTCATCACTCGGGTCTGTCGACGGTGAAGTGACTGGTTGACCATTGCAGGACAATGGAATACCTAATAACATGTTTCCTCCTACTGTATAATGGTCATCAGGAGATCGCTGTGGACGAACTGTAATAAAAAGAAACTGTAATGAAGTCAGAAAATGACCCTGATGTTCATACTTAATAACCTTTGGATATCACACTTCCAGCATCCAGTTATAGAAAATCATTTTTTATATATGATATCACCCAGATGAGGATGGGTTCCCCTTTGATTCTGGTTCCTCTCAAGGTTTCTTTTTATGTCATGTCAGGGAGTTTTTTCCAGGCAACCATCACTTTTGGCTTGCTCAAATGTCAATCCACATCTGGATTTCTGTAAAAACCAAAACATGAACTGAATTGAAATCAGTAGCTAAGTAAAAAAAAAAAAAAAAAGAATACGCACGCAAAAAAAAACAAGCCTCCACTGTGACGTATTCCGTTATACTTATGACAGGTCGACTGAGCCCTGATTGGTTGTTCCAGTTAGTAATTTGAATATAAGGAAATATCAACCAATCAGAAACAAGGATTCTTTTAAAAAGCCATGCTTTAAATAAACTATGGGTTCCACTCGTGTGTGTAAGATTGTGTAAGAGTGCACACAGTACAGTCATTAATCATCTCACACACACCCCCCCCACACACACACACACACACACACACACACACACTCACACAGCGCGAACTCGACTTCACAGTGTAAGACAATGCCGCTGAAGCTGTTCATACATGAAGATTCTGTTTCCAGGGAATGAGGAAGTGCGAATGCGTCAGACAGTGTGGGTCGCACAGGTTTCACAATAGAGTAAAAGAGAAATCAAATTAGGAAGAAATAACTTAGAAAGTCGTGTCACGAGGTTTTGCGTCAGACTCAAACTTCCCCTGAAATCATGCTCCGCTTTCGGAACCATCTGTTTTTCAAAGAACGTGTGAATCGTTTCCCCTTTGCAGCTTGAAGCGTAACCGCGTCTACCCCAACACCGCTGAGATCCCGATCCTGGCTGGACTCCATTCACTTACCATAACATCAGCTCGACTCAACATGGACTTCTTCTGAAGCATGAATATGTTATCGGCGTATGTTTGCGAGTACGATCAGGGCGGACAGTTCACACAAAAACTGACCTGAAAATGTGTAAAATTGCTGATGCATACAGAGACTTTAATTCATTATTCATGGAAGGAGTATTTATTTGCGGTTTCTGTGGAGGGTTGTGAATATTAATGAGCAAACTGACTGTAAAGTGAAGGACAAAAAAAGCATATGTTTTACAAATAAGCAGCTATAATTTTAACAGACAATCTGAAATCATTTAAAATGCGTAGAAAAAAATTGAAGATACGGGAGCTTTAATTAAAGGTATACAGTAGATGATCTACAGTGGCAGCACGGTGGTGTAGTGGTCGCCC
Organism: Clarias magur; assembly: GCA_013621035.1. NCBI lineage: Eukaryota > Metazoa > Chordata > Actinopteri > Siluriformes > Clariidae > Clarias > Clarias magur. The sequence goes on from QNUK01000676.1 coordinate 92,466, forward strand.
CACACCTCCAGGGTCCGTGTTCGATTCCCACCTCTGGGACTGTGTGCATGGAGTGTGCATGTTCTCCAAATTGCCAAATTGCCTGTAGTGTGTGAATGACAATCTGGCGGTGACCTGGCAACCCAACCCCTCAAGTAACTTAACTAAAATAAATATTCTTGCCCCTTGAGCCCATCTATGTTCATAACGCTCTGCCCTGTTGCCTGTAAAATAACTGACAGGAAGTGTTATCCAAACACAAACAAGCATTCTGGCCCTGGAGTCACTTTTCCACTCGGCTTCTCTTGGCAAACTTAATTCAGTTTCACTATTAAACATCGCTCTGATTTCATGGCACTTCACAAAGCATTTAAGTCATCTCTGTGAAGTTCAGGGTTCAGCACTCGGCTTCCAGGCTATAAAAAAGTCTTGGACGGTTCTTAACCGAATTAAAGTAATCATTTCGGCAATTTCCTTAGTTGTTGTCTTTGCTTGATTCAGGACAATAATTTGACTCTTCTAACACACAGTAACATCTTTTCCATGGCCAACAGACATGTTTTCCCAGGTGCCTGAATCTTTAATCACTGCAGTAATCATCCAATCAAAGGCTCTGAAATATTTGCATATTTAAGTCCGAATGGCAGCTTTACGTGTGGTGCGGTGTGTGTATCTTCTGTTTGTCCCTATCGCACCTTTCACCTAGACAGACGAAGCATGATCTCAGTGTATTCCCAGAAACCCCGCCCACAACAACAAAAAAAATCCTTCTGGTCAAAACACATTCCTAGTGTTGAGGTTATGAGATGCTATTAGTGAAAAAGCTATTCAAGAAGTACAGGAGCCGAGTTATGTAAGAAATAATAACAGCGTTCTTTTCATTCGTACGATTCCTCCGACGCTTTAATGACGCAGCGTGTTCAGACAAAGCCGCTGTACAGATAATCACACTGTCTGCACACGTAAATAGTAGTATACAGTCGTTATATGTATCTGTATATATATTCAGATAGATAGATATACTGTAGGTATAGGAATCGGTATGAACGTTCTGTAAATTTCACACACTCTCACTGTGAGTGTAAAAATGCCAGCGCTTAACAAGCAGGTTTTAAGCAAGTGGGTAAAATATCAGGCCTGGATTTACAGAAAAGATTTGACTGAAAAAAAATTGTAGCGGAGCAACAGAACAAACTTGCAACAAACCGTGACTTGGTTCACCGAGTAAACTGTGATCGGATGAACTTTCCCTCTACTGCTGAGGTGATAAGTAAATCTCTCTGGTCAGATGGTGCAAACTAGCGGCTGATTTTTGACCACAATCATACCGTGTGTGTGTGTGTGTGTGTGTGTGTGTGTGTGTGTGTGTGTGTGTGTGTGTGTGTGTGTGTGTGTGTGTGACCGGCGTGTGGTTTTCTGAACTCACTTGACCTCTGTGTGTGTGTGTGTGTGTGTGTGTGTGTGTCAGATGGTTCTCTTTAATCCTAACCTTTCGCATTTAAGCTTTGGCTTACTGGGTTTCGTGAAACTCAAGGATGACCTTAAACACGCTTGAATTTGGTGAAACTGCCAGACTGAAATGAAAGCTGAACTGAAAGTTGAGCTTGACCTGAATGCTTTTCTCGATGAACATTCTGCTTGGTTATGACTAATAAATCAATTACAGTTATGATAACTAATCATAATTTCGATTGGAATTATATACTTATGAGTTTATGAGTTAAAACTTCAAGTTGAGGTGCGTTTTCGATTTCGATTCGGTTTTACTGGTTGTACGTGGGGAATTTGCAGCCCCTTCTCAAACGCAGCATCACTCCCATGATGATTAGAGCCGTGTCTCTCTCTGGAACACTTACCTGTGGTTTTGTATTCTGTTTTCTTCACTACAGAATGTAAACTTCCCAAACTGTCACGGTGATTTCACTTAGTGAGAAACTTTCTGATTGAGTCAGTGAGGAATAGTTACCTGATGGAGAGTTTTCTGCGTGTCCACAACATATGAGCCACATTCAGCACTCAGTTTCTGTTTCTGTTCATCATTCCCTGGCTGTCAGAGTCACCAAACCAGACAGAAGCTGATTTTTACAGCCGAGAGAGTGTCGTTTGGTTCACAACTCAGGTAACATATGCACCAATTTATGACAAATACCTCGATTTGTTTGATTTCTTCAGTGTGTTAAACGTGTTGTCCCTTACACAAACAAATCGAATGGAGAGAATTGTATCGCTCATGTTGTATCGTGAAATGAATTTGGTAATATTTCCATATTTAATCATATTCCATGTTAAAACCATGTTGTGAAAGTGTATATAGTGCATTAAATCGTTTCCATGACCTCATTAGCAACTTATTTAACCAAGATCTTCCATCTTCCATTCATACATCTACAGTAGGAACCTCTATAGTCCAACCATTGACCATGGAGGCCAATGGTGATTACTATTGTATTTATTCCATTTTTACAACCGTGCTAGGACCTCTGGTCAACACGCATATGTGCATTCGGGGTAATTGGGGAACACCAATTAGCCTAATCTGCAGGCTCAGTGGTAGCGATCTCACCTGCCATGTGGAAGGCCCGGCCCCAGTGCCTGTCTCAAGCCTGGATAAAATGGGAGGTTTGTGTCAGGAAGGGCATCCGGTGTAAAACCAAAAGTGCCTGCGGATCAGATGGTCCACTGTAGTGACACCTTGATGGGAGCAGCTGAACGACTAACCACAATTAGCCTAATCTACATGTCTTTGAGCTGTTGGAGTTTCCAGAGGAAACCCACAAACCCCCAAGTTGGGAATCAAACCTGGACCCTGGAGGTGCAAGGCAACAGTGCTAACCACTACGCCGCCGGCGGCCAACCAAGATGAGGTAAATTTTGCCTACGTTCACATACATGATGTCACAAACACGAAGCATGTGAATGTGGTGTGGTAAATATGTTGACCTACAAAGTGGCATTTTGTGAAAGATTCTTCCAGCACCTTCTTGTTGTTCAACACTGAAGCTAATATGATAGCATATTCTCTCATGACTATTTAATGGAAGCAATTTTAAAACCCTGACTGGAGCTATCTATAGCAGAAGCTACTCTTACAGACAACTGAGCGTGGGCTTGATTGAATTTAAATGTTTACCACACCTCAGGTAACGTACACACCATGTTATGACAAATAACTGATTTATTTAATGTTTTCTGTAACGCAGTTCGTTGGATGTATCGTTCGATACATAGAGAAAAGTATCGCTCACGCTGTATCGTGAAATAAATTCGATGTTCCTGATTACGTTAAAAACCATTTTGTGAAAGTGTTTGTGAAATCATTTTCATTAGCAACTTCTTCAACCAAGATGTTAAGATGAGGTAAATGAGGTAAAGTTCTACATTCACAAAGATGATGTAACAAAGATCATGCATGTCAATGTGGTGTGGTTAAAAAAAAAAGTGCTGGCCTACAAAGTAACGTTTTGTGAAAGATTATTATTTTCTAAATAATAAAAAAATATAAATAAATACAAATTTTCACTTTCAATATTGTGATGAATCTGCGACCGTAAATATCCTGATTGCGTAATGATCACGATCGCTCTGACTGGAGGAGCGTACCACCGAGGAACAGACGCGGGGGGGGGGGGGTCAGGACACATCATGTGCGGCGCGTTTAAATATTTACAAGGAGGAATTATGTAAATACTTGACAGGTTTAAACGTAATTAGTAGTTGATTGAAATGAGATTTTCTATCATATTAAAGAACTTGAGATTAGTCGTAAATGAAGGAGAGGGCGCGCTGGCACACCCCCATGTGGTGGATTAATGGTTCGGTCCGGTGGTGGAATTCCGAGAAGTGAGAGCCGAGCCTTCACAGAAGTTCAGATTCCAGGAACAGCCGAGGGACAGATTTCTAAGAAATACGGACCAGGTGACTTTTACATATTTTAACTGATAATAAAACCGGTTTTCACACGCGTTTTACAAACGCGACGGTTACAATTTAAGTATTTGTATTTATCCGTAATGTCATTTTTAAACGTTTAAACTGATACTTTGTTTCCAAAGCGACACAAAGTTGCGTGTTGGCCTGAAAGTCTTAATTCTTTCTTCTGCTGTTGGGTTTTTTGAGAATATTAGACGTTTAAAATCTTAAAAGTTCGACTTGTGCTCAGCTGTAACTCGTACACGGTGTTTTTATTTTAGTAGTTTTATCGAAAAGACAACACTGTGTGTGTGTGTGAGAGAGAGAGAGAGAGAGAGTGTGTCTGTGTGTGTGTGTGTGTGTGTGTGTGTTAGGGATGGGCACAAACAGGTTCCTTCTGCATTCTTGTCTGTGTGCGAATTATTATTATTATTGTTTTTATTGTTGTTTTTAATGAACTCTTTGAGAGCTCTCAGATGACTTTCCATATAACATGAGCCCTGTAATTATAATTCCACTCCTAGTGTTGTTAAGTGGTGTGTTGTCTTTAAACGTCACAGTTCTGGATTCTGATTGGTCAGCTTTATTTCCCCTGAGAGCTCGATATCGTCTCCATGGTAACGGCTCGTTATTAACATGTTTTCCTGGAAGGAGTCTCCGGTGTCGGGGAGGAAGATGTAACTTTATAAAGGTCTTGGGACGGAGCGTGCTCTCAACCAATCAGATCTCACGGTATCAGTGAGCGAAATGTGCTGACTTTTTTTGTTTGTTTTCCCCTGAGCAGAGGTTTAGGATGAGCAGCGTGGCAGAGGGCTGCGTCCAGTTCACGCGGCACGCGGGCGACGTGCTTTTCAACTTCAACCGCCTGCGCAGCCGGAACATCCTGACAGACGTCATCGTGCGGGTCGGCGGCCGAGAGTTTCGCGCACACAAGACCGTCCTCATGGCCTGCAGGTCAGTTAATAAAATACACCTTGGGGCGAGAGCAAGAAGATGTGTCCCCTAGTGGCATAATAGCAGATTATATACGGGGAATTTTAAACGCTGCCAGTTTAATAATCCAAGGCGAATGTGGTGTTGCGCTGTAACTCACCGCCCCCCACACTTTTCCTTTCCTCAGTGGCTTCTTCTACACCGTCTTCATCAACGCCCAAAAAGCCGACCCTGCGGTGGTCAGCCTGGACGCCAAGGCCGACCCTGATGGCTTCGCCATCCTGCTGGAGTTCATGTACACTTCCTGCCTGACCCTAAAAGAGCGCTTCATCGTGGCCACGCTCAACACTGCCATCTACCTGCAGATGGAGCACATGGTGGAGACCTGTCAGCGCTTCATGGAGTCCAGGTAACTCGCTAATTATGGAGCGACGTTCATGTTAGCTAATCCTGACGCGACGTGGAGGAAAAGTTAATATGAGCTAGATGTGCGCGTGTCCCAAACCAGAGACATTGATGATGAAACAACTCCACCTTCTTACAGGGGTCTGAGTGTGAAGCAGCCACGCGAGGAACCACTGGCTGGCTCCGCCCACCTACCTCAGAGTGTAGATCTCTTGGACTTCGCTCCTCCTGCGGTGCGCTACGCAGTCGGCACCAACAACCCGTCTATCCTCTACAGCCATCTCCCTCCACACCCTTTCCCCACAGACCCGGTCTCAAATACCAAGCTCCTCCCCTGGGAAATTCCCAAAGACCGCCACGCACCAACTCGAGGTCCGTGTCCCGGTTCGGGTGGACGTCGGGGAAAGTGCTCGAGCGCGGACCCTGAGGTCCGTCCGGACGGGAGTGTGAAAGCAGAGGTCGCCGAGTTGGAGAACTCCCCTCACATGGTCAATCCTCGCAGCCCCCTGAAGTCGGACTGCCAGCCGAACTCTCCGGCCGAATCGAGCGGCTGCAGCCGAGAAGCCGCGTCTCCTCCGAAGGTACACAACTGGAAGAAGTACAAGTTTATCGTTCTCAACTCTGCAGAAGGAGATGAGAATCCACACCGGAATTCCAAACAGTACGTTAAAGATTCCCCAACCAGAATTGACTAATTAATGTAGCTCATGCTCAGCGCCCTCTAGTGGGCTTAGTACCGTTAAATTCTTATCCTGTTCATCCGTATCTGTCAATGTTACTTTTATAGTAATGTTACCAATTCACCAAGTGTTGGCATGTGCCTCGTGTCTGTAGATCCTGGGAGAAATGCAGCGAGACGCCGCTGGAGCAGACGCCTGTCCCCATGTCCATCCACGCCGATAGAGATGAGAGCAACGTGAACAGCGCAGAGATGAAGAGCGGTTAGTGTTTTAACTTTACTCAAGTTTCTTCATTAAGCTAGCGTATGATCTTTCCTGATATCATGTGTTTAACACGATCTGTATATTGGAACGATATGTTGAAGGACAGCATCGGTTAGTGAAGGAGGCGTGGCCTTGGGGCTTTAATTTTCGTTAAGGAGACGCTGCTTCTGTTTGGACATTAATCTTTCCGTATGGCCATGTGACCATGTAACTCGGATGATCTGTAACGTGTCCAGTCTCTCTTTTAATAAGTGAACTCTAAGACATAAACACGCGTCCATGTCCCCCTCTTCCAGCGGAGAGCCGTGACCTGAGCTGCAGTGAGTGGGAGAAGACGGAGACGGCGGATCCGGCGAGCTATCCGTGTGTCCAGGACTCCAAACCGTACGACTGCGACCTCCTCAAAACGCCCTTCATCTCCAACCACACCCTCGCCAACCACAAATCTGTCTCTCCAGGTAAACACTCGCACTTTTCCTTTTGATCCTGAGCGATCAGGATCGAAGTTTTGAATAAGGTTTTGAATGAGTGAAATGATTGTGACGTAATGCAGGTGAGAAGCCGTACCACTGCAACGTGTGCGGCGCTCAGTTCAACCGGCCGGCCAACCTGAAGACGCACCTGCGCATCCACTCGGGCGAGAAACCCTACAAGTGCGAGACGTGTGGCTCCGCCTTCGTGCAGGTACCGCCCCGTCTGAGCATGAGGGGGGAGGGGGTGGTTACTTTTCTTTTTCTTCTTGAGTCTAACCTGGTGATTAATTGTGACAGGTGGCTCACCTGCGCGCTCACGTGCTGATCCACACTGGTGAGAAACCTTACTGCTGCTCCGTGTGTAACACGCGCTTCCGCCACCTGCAGACGCTCAAGTCTCACCTGCGCATCCACACCGGGGAGAAACCCTACCACGTAAGTACAGCGTCTCACTCGGACGAGGCTCACTGTTGATATCACTTTATTCATTTATTTATTAATAATAATTGCAAACCAATTGAAATGAATTGGACTCTCGTTAGTGTTCACTGTCCACTGGTTAATAATTTTTGGACCTTTAATATTCTTGAGCTTGATTTAGAGAACCATCGAGCTCCTAAACTACTTAATTTATTTTTTAATATACATTTGTCACATTTGTATAGAAATAAACATTTCTTTGCGCGTGTTTCTTCTCTCTCCTCAGTGCGAGACGTGCGATCTGCGCTTTAGACACAAGAGTCAGCTCCGCCTTCATCTGAGACAGAAACACGGCGCCGTGACCAGCGTCAAGCCTTCCACCGGCTGAAACACACACACACACACACTCTGTAATACATGTGTACTGTGGGGTTGAGATGTCCGAGTGCGCTACCACTCACTGATCATTACGCTCTCTTCTGATTGGTCCGTTACGGTGTTCAGGGGTTTGTTACGTTTTTCTAAATAACTCTATTGAAGATGTCAGTCAAGGCTCTAACTAGCTCTTGCAAATCTACCATCCTGTGCAAAAGTTAGTACCCCCTCGTTCCTCTTTTGATTCGATGTGTTTAAAAAAAAAAAAAAGATTAATAATAAATCTGCTCGTAGCGGATCTCAGTATTAAATGAAAACAACCTCAGCCGGACAAATATGGACAAAAACACAGAGGTGGGCACTAACTTATGCACATGACCCATTGTATGTAATCAAAAATGTCAACTATTTAAAAAAATTATGTATATAAATTCTATTATATATGAAAAATGATAAATCTTTAATTGGTATGATGTTAGTTGATAAACGTTCTGTAAGTGATCGGCCGCGCACTCGGACTGTCATTTCTGCGAGTATACAGTCAGTCAGTTGTACAGCAGTTAAGGATGTTTATGTATTATATGGTTATTATAAAGAATGTTTATTTTTGCACCTGTTCAACATGGTACATACGAGGTACAAAGATGAAATAAATATATATATATATATATATATACACATATATATAAATCTATTTATAGTTGTTTTATAGGTTTTCTGTACAGTATTTTGATACAAAAAAGTGGAGATGGGTGTGTAATAAAATATTACAGACATGTTGCTCAGTTTTCTTTTATTCCTTTTTTTACATGAAGAAAGGGGGGGTGAGTGATATTGTTTATCACATTAAACATTTCACATTTATGACCTTATCGTTGGTAAGATTACATTGATCTCCATTCTCAGGAATAATATTGTTTATTGGTGAAAGTTATTTCTATGATGTTTGCAGTCGTGGGGGGGATTAAATATGTTCTCGTCACCAACTTCTGTAAATAAATAAAATCTAATATTAAATATTTTCCAACGTTCAGACAGAAACCTGCTGAGAAAAATAAATAAGTACACCGTTTAATCCAGTAAACTCCAGTTCAGGCCACGATAAGGTGAAGTAAACGATTTCCGTCAACAACTTCAAGTGGAATCAAGTTTTATTCAGAGACACGGGATTGAATAGCAAGATTTTACTGCAGTAAAAGAAAAATTGCATTAAAAAATAAGTCAAACTTGACATGGTAGTAACAACATTGGTACAAACGTATTTATATAGGATGGATATGACAATTTAAAAAAAAAAGCTAATTTAAACCAAGCGCATTAAATCTCGTTCCAAAAATGTGCAAAAGTGCAAAAATGTTCTTTGGTCTCTGTTGTTCCTCCGAGGCGGTGTTCAAAGAGAATGGACTCAAAGTTAGGAAATGTTTCCTATTTTCATACAGACTTAAAAAAACTAAGATATAAAGGTGGAAATGGATGAAGCATAGTGTCGCTGGCATCAGTGGGCGGAGCCAGCAGGTTCACCCCTCTCTGTCGAAGACGGACTTGACGTCGTCGAAAACCTGCACGACGACCAGCGGATCAGAAAGCGTCACACCAACTCGCAGTCTCGAGACCCTCCGTCATTATTATCTTTAATATGAGCATAAACTCCGCCCACCTCGGTGACGGAGCGCGAGGCGTCGATCGCGCGCACTTTCCCCTCCTTGTGGTAGCGCGCTATGACCGGCCGCGTGGACTGCAGGTACGTCTGGATCCTGTGGACCAAACGTCAAACAGAAACTCACAGACGTACAGTAGATACAGTAGACACATAAACTGGTGATGTCACAGAGGGAAAAGTATCACGGCTCCTCCTAGTGGCGGCTTCATAGAACATCAGGTGTTTAAAGAAAACAGATAATAGAAAATAGATCTAAAAAAAATGTGTTATTTGAACAGCAGGTTTAGTAGAGATTTTACACACAGACTTTATTTGACAAAAAGAAAAGAAAGAATCATAATGGAACATTTTGTAGCAAATGATCAAAGTACACCAGTGACACCAGTGGTTGTGGTGGACGATATCATGTACAAGATTTTATAGAGAAGCATTTTAAAAAGTTATTTTTGTATCATTATAACCCTAACCCTATTTTGCCCATTTGTAAAGCCGTTATATTTACCATAAGGAGACGAACGGGGGATTCTGGGAACTGGAGCGTCTCTGATAATAGAGAACAGTACGGATTAAAGTGGACATGAGGTTTTAACCCATTCGTACCTTTTCTCAACTCTCTCTTTGTTGTCATCATCCCTCCCGCTGCTCTTCCCTCTCTCTAGGCACCTGCTGATGGAAACCTGGAACCAAGAGCCATAAACACGAGACTCACCTCACAGGACAGGACAGGACAGGACAGGACAGATACTCCAGCAGAACACGACTCACTTCATCACTGCAGTCGAACAACAGAATGAATCTGACGTCCGCTTCGCCGTCCATGACCTGCGTCCAGCAGCGCAGGTTCTCAACATCTGGAGGAAAGCCGTCGATGAGGAAGCGGAACTTGTTCTTGTCGTTCTTCATGGTCTCCTCCATCGCCTAGAGAAGAGAGAGAGACACACGGGCCGGTCCAGCAGCCTGCGGTTGAAACACGGAGAGACATGATCAGGCTCGGTTCATTTAGAAGAGCTCAAAGATCTCACCTGTCTCAGTAAGGTGATGGTGATCTCCCCAGGGACGAACTCTCCTCGCTTAAAGCACTCGTCGATCTTCTGGCTGAACTCAGAGTCCGCTCGGGTTCGCTCTTTTCTCAACAGATCGCCGGCGGATAAGTGTGTGTAGTTGCAGTGCTGAGAGACCGAGACAGAGCGCTATGAACGTTCTGTAAAATTGTACACTGAGATGGTTAGTGAAAACTTAAGTATACGTTTATATGTTCCTGTCCACCAGGGGGAGCACTTAACAATAAAGGACCTCATTATGTAGAGTCAGTGCTTCAAGAGCCACCACACACAGAACACACATATCCAGGACAGGATATTCAGGACACGGGCTACAACTGTCACATTCCTTGTGTCAAGCCACTCTTGAACCAGAGACGACGTCTGAGGCGTCTCACCCGGGCTAAGGACAAATACGACTGGACTGTTGCTCAGTGGGCCAACGTCCGCTTTTCAGATGAAAGTAAATTCAGATGAAAGTTTGCACTTTCACCCAAGTACTGAGTGCTGTACATGTCATTCTTTTCAGTAGTCCAACATTTCTGTGTTAAAAATTTTAAGTAATATTTAAATTTTCTGAGATACTGAATTTTGGATTTTCATTAGCTGTAAGCTATAATCATTAAAGGAAATGAACATTTGAAATATATCAGTCTGTGTGTAATGAATCTATACAGTATGAGTTGACCTTTTTGAATTGAACTACTGAATGAAATCAACTTTTCAATGATATACTAATTTATTAATATATATGATATATGATATATATAGAGTATACAGACTGAAGTAAAATCAAACTCTTAGATTTAGAGTTAATTGAGCGTCACAGCCACAGATTGATCAGGATGTTTTACAGGATGCTCTAAGTGAAGTAAAACCCTCACGTCACCCCGTCTGGAATGTGACGCCGTATAATAATAATAATAATAATGCAGTAATGTTATTCCAAATAAACAAAAGTGTCTTTCCGTGTCTTTACCTCAGTGATGCTGGAGCACTGAGTGCCCTTGCCGGCTCCGGGTCTCCCCAGGGCGAACACGACCTGCGGCTTCATGGCTAGACTCACCCAGTCCTTTGATCTTTCTCAGGTTTTACTTTCGGTTTCTTTTTGCATGAAATCAAACTTAACTCGCGTAGCCATTTTTAAAAAATGAATTTTTACACTTAATGGATAATATGCTAATTTGGTAGATCCTTACCGTCCACATGTGCGCACTTACGTTTATCTCCATATTCATAGATGTTTGCGCTGCCGAAAGTATTGGCACCCCATTAACCCATCAGTAGCTATGGTCGTTCATGGTCATAGGCAGGAAGGAGTGGTGCCAATACTTTTGTGCTTTGTTTTATCTTTGGACAGGGTGCCAAACCATCACACGGCACACTGACATGAAGTTTTGTATAAGGACACGTTTATGGAAGGAGTCTCCAGTGTCAGCGCTTTGGATATCACACCCCTATCACAATATTACAGTGTTATCACCTGTGAGTGATGTAATCCCAAAACCTGCTCCTGATCTTGATTTTTTTAAAGTCAAAAGTCATGACTACAAAAATAAAGGAATAAAAACCAAACTTCTTGAAGCAGGAGACATGTTTTTTTTATTATTTTTTTTTATTTCAGTGGATGATCTTGTGACTTCACATGTTTCAAAAGCATATAAAGATAAAACATTTGGGATGAACACCAGGCTGGCGGGGCTGCACGATACATAATTTGTTCGTCTTTATTGCCATTTCTGATAGTAATGAGACACGGGGATCTGTATGTAAATGAGCCCTAAAGTGTAACTGTCTAACATGATCCATCTGACCAATCAATCTGTATTTAACCCTTTCGATCCAAGTAATGCGGCATGATGTTTAACCATGATAAGTTTTCTTATTGTTTGTATTTTGTGTAACGTGATGTGGCGACGGTATCGCCGTACAATACTGTATACATATAATGCAGCCCTACTTAAAAATAAATTAAGAACAGTTTTAAACTTTTTTTTTTTTCATAGATGACTGAATTTAGTCACAGCGGCACTATTGGTTCTTGGCCCCCTGTGATCGCTGCTCAAGCCATTTCCATGGTTAATAATAGTAATAATAACAATAACAATAATAATAACAAACAACAAAGACACACATTCATATCCAAATGGCCGCAGATAAAACGCCGAATCTCAACAAACTTAAGAGTACTATAAGTACTAAATACCATTCCTATGGAAAATGTCCTTTAACTGGACTCTATTGCTCTACTTTTTATGGTTGTTCTCCAGGAATATTGTTCTTCCTCTTGGGCTGAAAGTCACAGAATGTCTTCCCTTTTGCTCTCTCTCTCTCTCTCTCTCACACACACTCACTCATTTGCTCTTAAACATACACGTAAATGGATAAAAAGATAAATGGTTGAATAAATGAAGTGTAGCATTGGCGAGGTCACTCAAGTTCCTTCAGGATGTCAGCAGGTTCACCCCTCTCTGTCGAAGACTGACTTCACGTCAGAAAAAACCTGCACAACGACCAGCCAATCAGAAAGGTCCTGGACTTGCGGTAGTCTCTGTGATAAACTGTACATGTATATAAAATAGTATTAGTTCAAACTCAAGTCTCACCTCACTGACGGAGCGTGACGCGTCAATGGCGCGCACTTTGCCCTGCTTCTCGTACTGCTCTATGATCGGCCGTGTGGACTGCAGGTACGTCTGGATCCTGTGGACGGAAAAAGTGAGCCAAGTTTGGTCAAACACACACCGGCACACTTGCACATGAACATATGAGCCATGAAGTTCTAACAAAGACGGACAGAGGTCCGAGTGTATATGTTTACATGTCGATGGAAAAGAGGTCTACTGGTAACATACAAGAGGACCATCAAAGCGAGAGCAGCGAAGTGAGCAGGGTCCATGATCTGCATGGTGGACCTGTGAGAATGTGGGACCTTTTGAGGACACAGAATCTTACTAACTCTGGGTCTTAAGAGAGATTAGGAAGTCAAAGAATGGTGAACCATTAAACATCCAGAACCTTTGACAACATCGCACCTTTGAGACCCCAGGATACCTAGGACTTTTTGGGAAACAGGACCTTCAAGAATGTAGAACCTTTGAAGAGGGACAGGAGGTTCAACAATGTTGAACCTTCAGACCTTCAAGAATGTCGAACCATTGAGAAGACAGGACCTTCAAGAATGTAGGACCTTTGGTAAGACAGAACCTTCAAGAATGTCGAACCATTGAGAAGACAGGACCATCAAGAATGTTGAACCTTCAGACCTTCAAGAATGTCGAACCATTGAGAAGACAGGACCGTCAAGAATGTAGAACCATTGAGAAGACAGGACCATCAAGAATGTAGGACCTTTGGTAAGACAGGACCTTCAAGAATGTAGGGCCTTTGAAGAGGGACAGGACCTTCAAGAATGTTGAACCTTCAGACCTTCAAGAATGTCGAACCATTGAGAAGACAGGACCGTCAAGAATGTAGAACCATTTAGAAGACAGGACCATCAAGAATGTAGAACCATTGAGAAGACAGGACCACCAAGAATGTAGGACCTTTGGTAAGACAGGACCTTCAAGAATGTAGAACCTTCAAGAATGTAGGACAATTTGGGACACAGGACATTCAGGGGCACATGCCCATCAAGAATGTAGGACATTTGGAAAGACAAGACCTTTGGGAAGACAGGAACCATATGAATGGCATGACTTTGGGGAGAAAGAACTTTCAAGAATGTAGGAACTTTAAGGATGAATGACCTCTACGAACACGGGATCTTTGGCAGGTGGGACCTTTAAGAACATAATGTCCTGAAAGCATAGTATGTTTAAGAATATAGAATATAAACAACATAAATTGTTTATATTGTGAATCAAAGACTTGAGAATTGTTGAATTGAATTGTTTATACTGTGAATCGAAGACTTTGGGAACACAGATATTATCAACACAGGTCTTTGGTTTTAGTTCCAGCGACCCTGATGCCTTAGAGCCTGTAGAAAAGAGGACATTTGGGGAGACAGGACGCGAGGAAGCTTTGGGTCATCGGTTTTACATCCCGGTGGAGAACATCAGCCCTTCAAACAGCACACTTGTAGATGTGGGACTGTGGAACATCAGCTTGTTGAGCAGTTTGGTAACCTGTGTTGCAGACATACTGTAGACTGAGAACTGGATGTAATGTCACGGTAAAGACGAGGTCACCTTTTCTCCAAGCTCTCTTTGTTGTCATCTGTCCTGCCGCTGCTCTTCCCTCTTTCTAGACATCTCTCGATACAAACCTGCAAAGCAGCACTGATCAGACTCCAAACCCTCAAGTTACATGATACACATTACAGCCTCACCCATGGCGTGCTCATCAGTAACTACAAAAAAAAAAAAAAATACTCACTTCGTTACTACAGTTAAAAAATAGGACGAATTTGACGTCGGCTTTGCCGTCCATGACCCTAGTCCAGCCCAGCAGGTTGTCCTCGTTCCGAGGGAAGCCGTCGATCAGGAAGCGGAACTTGTTTTCGTCTTTTTTCATCGTCTCCTCCATCGCCTAAAGAGACGGAAGAAAATGAGAAACTAGATGGTGTGAAGACTTTCAGCTGTTCAGGGAAGCGCTGTGTCTTTGTTAGATCAGCGATCAACAAGGGGTTCATTTAAAAATATAAACATTCAGCATGGCTGCCACCAGACCGTAGTGCTGCTGCTGTTGTTGCACTACAGGTGAAACTCGAAAAATTTCAATATTGGACAAAAGTTCATTTATTTCAGTAATATAACTTAAAAGGTGAAACTAATATATGAGGGACTCATTACATGCAAAGCAAGATAGTTCAAGCCGTGATTTGTCATAATTGAGATGATCATGGTTGACAGCTCATGAAACCCCAAATCCACAAGCTCTGAAAATTTGAATATTACATGCAATCAATAAAACAAGGACTGTACATAGAACACTATCGGACCTATGAGTATAAGTATCAGTATGCTTATGTACTCAGTACTTGGTTTGGGTCCCTTTTGCAGCAATTACTGCCTCAATGTGGCGCGGCATGGAAGCTCTCAGCCTGAGGTGTTATGGAAGACCAAGATGCTTCAACAGCGGCCTTCAGTTCTTCTGTAATGTTCGATCTCATGGTCAGGTCAGGAGAGTTTGCTGGCCAATGAAGCACAGTAATCCCACGGTCACTGAACCAGGTTTTGGTGCTTTTGGCAGTGCGGGCAGGTGCCAATCCTGCTGGAAAATGAAGTCAGCATCCCCATAAAGCTCGTCTGTGGAAGGAAGCATGAAGTGCTCCAGAATCTCCTGGTCCTGACACTGGACTTAATGAAGCACAGTGGACCGACACCAGCAGATGACACGGCTCCCCAAATCAACACAGACTGTGGAAACTTCACACTGGACTTCAGTCATCTTGCGGTGTGTGTGTGTGTGCCTCTTCATTCTTCCTCCAGACTCTGGGTCCTTGGTTTCCCAATGAGATGCAGAAGTTGCTCTCATCAGAAAAGAGGACTTTGGACCACTGAGCAACAGACCAGTTCTTTTTTCTTTACCCCAGGTAAGATGCTTCTGAAGTTGTTTGTTGTTCAGGAGCGGCTCGACAAGAGGAATAGGACATTTGAAGCCCGTCTGTGTGTGGTGGCTCTTGATGCACCGCCTCAGTCCTCAGTCCACTCCTTGTGAAAGTCCCCAACACTTTTAAATGGCCTTTTCCTGACAATCCTCTCCAGGCTCCGGTCGTCCCTGCTGCTTGTGCACCTTTCTCTTCCACATAACTTTCTATTAACGTGCTTTGATACAGCACTTTGGGAACATCCAACTTCTTTTGCAGTTACCTTTTGAGGCTTTCCCTCCTTATGGAGGACGTCAATGATGGTTTTTTGGGGTTTCATGAGCTGTACGCCATGATCATCTCAATTATGCTAAGGCACAACTTGAACTATCTTGCTTTGCATGTAATGAGTCTCTCATATATTAGTTTCACCTTTTAAGTTGCATTGCTGAAAATAAATGAACTTTTGCATGATATTCTAATTTTTCGAGTTTCACCTGTACATTGGTGTCAAGTCAAGTCGGCCTTTATTGTCATTTCAACCATATACAGTACAGTACACAATGAAACGAAACAACGTTCCTCCAGGACCAAGGTGCTTCATACAACATAAATTTCATGCTTTTTTTTTTTTTTATATATAAATTAGCCGTCTATTGTACTTGAGCGCAGTTCAGTGTTTGGAACAAACCTCTTCTTTATACAGACAGCTGATTACTGATTAGTACGCGTTCCACACAGCAATAAGCGTGTTATAACCAATTCAACAGGCTCAGTAATGCCACCTGTCGTGCGGGACTGAGGACGACATCATCTTTATCACCTGATCGTCCTCGTACACTGTGCTGACGCGCTCGTAGGTGAACATCACATCTTTCCTGATGTGTCTGCTCGAGATCAAAGTGCACGAGTAAAGTAATAAACAGGATTTGCAACGCAGAAGGACGAAGGACGGGCGCGCATAAAAACAGACAAAACATCACACACACTGCGGAGAAACATCCAGGCTTTGTTGTGTCTGTCTGGGCGGAAAAAAAAAATCCATTATAGAAACCTTTCATGTTCCACGGACGGACGAGATCGGAGCGGACCAGAGCACCGTTTCTGCCACTAACCCAAAATAGTGTTATATTTCTAGTGTTGAATTTTTAGATTAAAAAAAAACAAAACAAAACAATGCTTAAAGTTTAAAATTAAACGACTTTCAAGGGCCGTTCGAGTCGAAAGTAGACGAGTCTTCACATCGTTCATGCAGATTCTCAACCCGCTGATTCCCGGAACAAAGGTTGCTGCAATAGGAGACGATTTGCGCGTGTAATGCAGGGAAGAGTTCACCACCAGGACGGCGCAATTTCGTAACAATAGATGGCAGGACTGTGTTACTCGGTGCCACCTCAGTAAATCTCTCTCTCTCTCTCTCTCGGGAATTGCTCTGCCCCCTTGGTTTGAACTCATGAGAGGAAATAATACTCGACTGTGAACACTTTCTCCTCCGTCGGGTCACAGTAACAACAACTTCCTGTCCACTGCTGGGAGGACGTGCGGCCGGAGCTTTGCCCCGTCGACAAATGCACACGTGAGGTTCAGTACTGTACATTTCGGCATATTTTTCACATTTTTATAACTTAAAATGTAACTGATGTTGGTTATGTCCAGGCACACTTTGGACTCAATCCACAGCTCTTGAATGATCTTAAATAAAAGTTCTGCACTTTACTGGACCATCAAGCTTGGATTATTATTATTATTATTTATTATTATTATTATTATTTAATATACACACACATGTATGGAACCACAGGATAGAAATTATTTTGCATACCAAGAACCTGTATGCAAAAGCACATGAAGGTCAATTAAAGTGACCCAGCCCCCTCAGCCCCACACACACACACACACACACCCACCCTCAGTCTGGACCTGAGAAGCCTGAAATTCAGGAAGCTTAGCATCATCACAACAGCGAACAATAAAGATGCCTTTAGACGCTCTCAGAGTGCTGACGTAGCCACGAGCGCAGAGCGTCAGAGGACGTTGATCTTCTTCGTCTTTCACTCTTCCCTCTCAGGGTCGCCACAGTGAATCACCTGCCTCTGTCTAACGCTATCCTCTGCTCTGTCACACCAACCAACCTCATGCCCTCTCTCACTGCGGGTCCTAGACATCCTGCCTGGCAGCGCCGACCTGCAAAACCTGTTCAAACTCAGCAATCTAAACACTCAAGCATGACTTTTTTTTGTCTGTTCCTTTTGTTTAAATTTAGACGCACTTTAAACTATTTGTTCTTTCATCGTTTTCAGGCAACTTCACCTTTCTGGGTCGACCTGATTTTCCAGAACACTCTGTGTGTGTGTGTGTGTGTGTGAGACCTTCTTCAGTAAGTTGATGGTGATCTCGACAGGGACGATCTTGCCCTCCTTGATGTAGCTGTCGATGAGCTGCCCGGACTCCGAGCCCGTCCGGCTGCGCTCCTCCCTCAGCAGGTCTCCGGCAGACAGATGAGTGTAGCAGAAGTTCTGGCACAAAAACACGTCTCACGGGGGGGGGGGGGGGGGGGGGTATAAACATATGAGCAATAAGATAAGTAAGGTTTATTCTGCACTCTCAACCTCCAGAGGTCTTGATTATTTTCCTATGGCGGTGAATCAGACACTCGTTCTCATAAATCTGATGTTTCCATGGTAACCGCTTGTTTGCGGTTTAAATCGTTTGGTAAGGAGTCTCCAGTGTCAGAAAGTTGAAAAGTAAGAAAGGTTGTTCTTCGAATTATAAAAAAAAAAATATCGTCAAACCTCCGATGTAAAAGAGGAAGTAAAGACCTTAGGTGTGTGTGAGAGACTACAGGAACTCATGCTTGAGAGGGAACAAGGGGAACGTTTTTCCAGCAGTAACAGGATCTAGTGGAGGTGGAGAACTTTTAAACACCACCATGGACAAACAGGCCTTTATACAACCCTGTGTTTACTTTGCTTGGTAGAAACACACACACCTCAGCCCATGATGTTGAGGCGAGTGATTATGAATAAAATCCTCAGAGACCCCAAGAGAAGTCGGCATCTGATTTATTATTATTATTATTATATATAAACTAGTGTTAGTGACGGTTAAAGAGTTTGTAGAAATAGTTAAAATGTTCAAGCTAAAAATAATCTGATGAGCTTTAATGTGATATTATCACTAATATTACTACTTCAGGTTGAAGTTGTACTTCTTTGGTGCTCAGACAAACACACTCGCTGTTCGGTAATCGGAGAGAGAATCACAGATGAGAAATGGAAAAAGTCGATCAGATAAAGATGAAGTTTTGTCTTAAAACGACTCTGGCGTGTTAGAATTCACTTCTACCACTTCAGCGCTGTTATTTCAGCCAAAGTGAGAATATGAACTAATCCCAGTCAAAATATTCACTTTATCTTTTCTCATTAATATCTATTGGTGCAGGTGTTTGTTTACATTGAGACAGGAGCGCATTAGTAGATTATTTTACAGTAGATTATTAAATCCCACACATAACTGTTCATAACATCACTTTTACTCCACATGTAGATTCACTGATGGTGCAGATTAAACTTCAGCCAGAGATCGAAGTGCTGCAGGAGATTCATTACAGTTTGTACAGACAGATTAGAAGCTGAGACGAAATCTGGCTGGACAGATATGGAATAAAATCACTGTCAAAAATAATCGTGCGTAAAAAAAAAGTGTGTAATTCTGTGTTTTGTCAGAGTTGGATTCCAAAATCTCCGGCCACGACGGCTTACAGATACGATATTTAGTGTGTTTGTTACAGTACAACTCTGAAATATACGACTCTGACCGTTTACAGACACAAAACCCGTTTTTACGTCTCCTCTGTTACACGGACGAATTGAGAAATTACGCTTCCCTCGGATATTAACGCCTGTGCATGTGGCCTTGATGACGTATTTGTGACAGCGGTTTTATTCCATAGACAGACAGACANGTGTGTGTGTGTGTGTGTGTGTGTGTGTGTGTGTATGTGTGTGTGTATGTGTGTGTGCTCGGCGCCTCACCCTGGGTGTCTGACCCTGTCATATGCCCTGATCTCTTTGATGTGTGTGTGAGGGTAAGCGGGACAAAAAGTGATGTAATGATGTGATACACAATGTATTTCCTGAGAACTTTTCTATTTCTTCGATCGGTTCAAAATAAAAAAAAAACATGAAACAAAATTCCACCGACATTTGAATTCTTTAATGCCAAAATCAAGATGATGAATTGTTACTAACCAATATGTGTGTGTGTGTGTGTGTGTGTGTGTGTGTGTGTGTGTGTGTGTGTGTGTGTGT
This sequence comes from Clarias magur, assembly GCA_013621035.1. Taxonomy (NCBI): domain Eukaryota; kingdom Metazoa; phylum Chordata; class Actinopteri; order Siluriformes; family Clariidae; genus Clarias; species Clarias magur. The sequence continues at coordinate 112,450 of QNUK01000676.1, forward strand.
GTATTATTCTATATGTTTTAAGGTGATCCTGTAAGCTACAAATCGGTTCAA
>QNUK01000676.1:117500-260000 GCA_013621035.1 Clarias magur
GGAAACCTGAGAACCTGGAGGAAACCCACCAAGACGGGGAGAACATGAAACTCTACACACACACGGACTCTGAGGTGGGAATCGACCGCAGGCCCTGGAGGTGCCAGGCAAACGTGCCGCCAAAAAACAAGAAAAAATCAAATGTTCTCACCAAATCTTCAGTGAATTCCTGCCAGAGTTCCTTCAAACTTTTCTTTTTTCTTTTTTCTTTTTTCACATTTAGCTTCATGTTTTTGTTGTGTTCTGTATGATGTATGAATACTGCATGCGTCACGCTGTTCGACACAACACTCCTGTCTTGTCTAAACATCTGAAATCAGACTGCAAAAGAATGCTTTATAAACATTGTACAGTCAATAACAATAGAGGAATTTATTCACCGCATTCCACCTGACCCACCTAAAGGGCGGCGCCCATGTGATTTATATTACCAGTACAGATATTATACGGTATTGTGAAAAATATGTCAGGGATGTTGCTAAGCAGGTAATGATTTAAAGAGCATTTATCTGTAATTATTTAAATATTCTATTGTTTCTGTGCAGCATTTATATATTCAACAGAAATACATCGCTAAAGTGAAAAAACAAACAAACAAAACAACTCAATTCATTATTCCTCAAGCGTTATTAATGAAAATAGCATACATTGAAAAAAAACATGTAAATAACAACATACAACAATTCAAAACATCATGTGACAAACCCTACGTATGGATCTGTGTTCCTTCTACAAGAGCATTACTGAGCTAATTCTCATTTTATTCTGTGTCACATTATATAATTGTACACAGTGTGAAATGCAGTGAAATGCTTACACGACTGTTTGTGACCTAAAAGGACAAACGGGGCAGAATAGGAAGATAGAAAGATGTTTCTGCAGTAAGAGAAAAGACCAGTTGCATTAAAAAAAAGTGCAATATAAAAATACAATTTTATGTGAACATAAACCTAATTTGCATATTTACAGAGTCACAATAAAAATGAAATTGCAATAGAAATATTAACCTCCTGTGAAGGTTTTCCGCAAGCTTCAGGAGGAGGTGTTGGACGAGAAGTCCTCGCTCGCAGCAGTCTCCGCTCTAATTCATCCCAGAGGTGTTCTTCTCTCGGGTTGAGGTCAGGACGCTGTGGCAGGACAGTCGAGTTCGGGTCCTCATGGAGTTTGCTTTGTGCACTGGTGCGCTGTCATGTTGGAACAGGAAGGCACACCAGTTCCAACATGACCGCGCACCTTGTGGAGAGACTTCCCAGACCAGTTGAAGCTGTTATAGCTGCAAAGGGCGCCATCATATTAAACCCTATGGATTAAGACTTGGATGTTATTTATGTTCATATGCATGTGAGGGCAGGCGAGCCAATACGATAAGTCTGTCCTCTGGAATGCTGGAACAGGTTTTTTTTACTGCCTCTTGATTCCAGTGAAAATATTCTGTAACATTTAATAAACAGCACAAAAAGACGTTCTCTATCACCGTGTGCTCTGTACATTCTGTACAACTTCAGAGACCGACCATGGACGAGTGTGATACTGAGGGGTGCACATACTTTTGGCCCTTACAATGAATATTAATTGCGATTCTGTATTTTTTTTTTTTTCACAGCGTTTTTCTTATATCATTATACATCACATCCATAACTAGGTATAGATTTATTCAATTCGCTTAAATTGTGTTTTTGTCTTGATCCATACAATCATCATCATTTTAGTTTGGATTTCTCGATCGGTTTATCAGCTGTTTCAGACAGTGCTGTTAAGAGATAAAACTTTCCAAAAGGTGCATTTTAATCTCCTTAAATGTATTAGCACACTACATTATATATACTGTATACATACAAACAGGAGTTATTATAAAGTGTCACTTCAGCTCCTGTTGTTTCGATCCTCCTCCCCGTCCAAACACATGTAGGACAAAGATGTTTTTCAGTCGCTCGTCACAACAATAAAAGAGTCAGAGCTTTTTTTTAATGACTCTACCTGTCACTGTAGCTCATGTGATGTCATACTGGGATGGGAAAAAAAGTCTGGACTTTACCGTTTACATATATTTTCATTTACAAGATTTGAGAAATATCATTTAAATTAATATATAAGTATTATCCAGTGATAACTCCAAAACTATTAGAATTTTACACTTATGTCAGTCACATGGAATAAAATTTTTGTTTCTACATCTGGTTCTTCTTTACAGTGTTTTTTCTTTTTTTAATCATCTCTTTTGTGTTATTTACTGCTCCTTTTACCCTTATTATTATTATTATTATTATTATATTATTATTATTATTATTTATTTGCACAAAAAAAGACAAGGAACACACACGAGAGAGATCAAATGAGACATAAAAAGCAGGGATTTATAAATGTGTGAATTTAATTTTCTAGACAATTTATTCATCTTATCTGTACATGTTAAGGACTGGAAGTATTTGATAAAGTTACACATAAACCAGTGAGGGAACTACAGTATGACTACGGTCTTTACCCATAATTATTACAGGATTAACCGTGTCTGACCTACTAGAACCAAGATTATGCCTAAATGATTAATTTATGGTTATGATTAATGATCAAGAGTTCCTGTCTCAGACGAACAAAATATCCAGGAATCTGCTTCAAATTGAAATCTTTAAGATAGAAAATCACAGAGTGTACAGCCATCTGAATATCATCGGAATATCATAACTAAAAGGAAAGGGATTTTCTAAAGGAACTTCAATATTATGTCTTACAATACATGTAAGAGTTTAAAATGTTTTAAAATGCTTGGAACAATTGACTAATTAGTCTGTAATTGCAGTTTTTATCTAATAAATTAACATGAAGCATTCCAAAGGAAGATTTCCTTCAAACAAGAGGAATATTAACTGCCCTTTTATCCTCCCCGGTTGTGTTGTTTAGATTGTGTTTATATATATAACATTGAACAAACATGTATAAAGTATTATAAACATTATATTCACATATTATATCAGAAAGGAAAATAAGAAAGAAATGAAAATGACATAAACAATAAAAAATATGTAAGCAAATATCCTTCATTGTTTATTAATTGTGGGAGCATTAGAATATCGCTTTCAGCCCAATTATCATAGAAAGTAATTTGTTCTTACATTTCTCATTTTTGTTATTCCATATCAGCTGCTTATGGGGAGAAAAATTGTGCTTATTTACAGTAAAATATCCAAAATAAGAGCCTGTCTATGAAAATTACTCAGTGGGAAGTTTGTTAACCTCAAAGTCACATTTCAAAAGAAACTCAATGCCACTGACATTTTCAAAAATGAGATCTTCAAAAATCTTTATGTTTAATGTAATGTTTTATCCAGTTCAACTTTCACATTCAATCCTCCTTGACCATATGAACTACATTCATTATTTCTATTTAAACAGTGAGGTTTGTTTTTACAAATTAAATGTAATAAACTTCAATCTTTTTTTTTTTTTTTTTTTTTAGAAAAGGATTTTGGTACATTTAAAACTTTACTAAACGAGGGGGGAAAAAACAACATTTCACATAAGTGCCACATACTGCTGTGTAGTGTCGTAAAACGACACGCATGCGCAGTACAGACAGCGCAAGCGTCGTAAAGCACAAGACGGCACATCACCGGGAAGACAGCGTGCACGCGACCGCGGGTTATACGGTTCTACAGTTTTAATTGGTATTAATAATAGAAAATGGTCCGTAAATTAAGATTCCACGAGCAGAAGCTCTTAAAGAAAGTCGACTTCATTAACTGGGAGGTGGACAACAATCTCCATGAGGTGAAAGTGTTGCGGAAATACCGCATCGAGAAGAGAGAGGACTACACCAAGTGAGTGCGCGTGCGCGGCTACCTGCCGCTTGCTAAATGTTTCGTTTATTTTATTTTTTTTGTAAAGCAGAATTAACTTTTTTTTTCATCGTTTAAAAATATCCTAGTCTTTGTCACTCGCATCCATTATTATCTGTTTGTTTAAAATGGTGAGTGTATAAGCCGCTGTGCGCGTGTGAGCTCGTGCCTGATGCTAAATCTCGTCACGGTACTCGAGTTCTCGCGATACTTCACTTCACATCAACTTCACCCAGGTCTTATAATGTTACTTTATACATTCACTAGTGTTAGTACGCGTCATTGACGGTTAAAGAATTTGTAGAAATAGTTTTAAGGTTAAATTAATCTGCTGATCTTTAATGTAATCTGTGATATTATTATTATTATTATGATTATTATTATTCTGATTATTAGAGGTTGAAGTCCACGTCCATGTGTGTGTGTCTCTGTACAGCAGAACTCTCTGTCTCACTTATTAATAGACAGAAATCACATTCTGTAAGGTCGAGTATCTGACGCCTTGTTTACACTAAGTTGGACTTCTTTGGTGCTCAGACAAACACACTCGCTGTTCGGTAATCGGAGAGAGAATCACAGATGAGAAATGGAAAAAGTCGATCAGATAAAGATGAAGTTTCGTCTTAAAACGACTCCGGCGTGTTAAAATTCACTTCTACCACTTCAGCGCTGTTATTTCAGCCAAAGTGAGAATATGAACTAATCCCAGTCAAAATATTCACTTTATCTTTTCTCATTAATATCTATTGGTGCAGGTGTTTGTTTACATTGAGACAGTAGCGCATTAGTGGATTATTGTAAAGTAGATTATTAAATCCCACACAGAACTGTTCATAACATCAACATTTAGATTCACTGATGGTGCAGATTAAACCTCAGCCAGAGATCTAAGTGCCGCAGGAGATTCATTACAGTCTGTACAGACAGATTTGTGTGATATTTGCTGCGATCTAATCTGACTGAGGCTGGTTTCTGGTCCTCCAGTGTAAGAAACGTGAAGATATCATTGAAAGAGCGAGATCTGACCAATGTACAGCCAAAATCTTTTCTTTATTTATATAAATGAATGTCTGTTTTTATTAACTGGATGATGTATAACGCTTCTCAATGATCATTTTATTTTCGTATGTGTAAACAAAAAAACCTGTAGAAAAAAGACAATCGATTTGAATCGTTTTAAAAATATATCAGTCGTGTCTGGTTTTCGAGCTGTCGTGTGTGCGTTTTCCTGCAGGTACAACAAGCTGAGCCGCAACATCCGAGAGCTAGCGCAGAAGATCCGCGACCTGAACGAGAAAGACGGATACAGAGCTCAGTGCACGGCGCAGCTGCTGGAGAAACTGTACGCTAAACTCTCAACTGTGTAACATGACAAGCTGCATTATTATTTAAAAAAAAAAAAATGTAATAGCTAAATGTAGTGTAATGTTTCTTGTGTAGTCTTGCTTGGATGCAGAAAATTGACACATCATGTTATCTGTTTTAAACAAATAATCTTGGACAAAACGGCAATGATCTGATTCCGTGTGTGTGTTTCACAAACAGCTACAGCGTGGGTTTGATCCCAACCAAACAGAGCCTGGCTCTCGCTAACGACGTCAACGCTTCATCCTTCTGCAGGTACGTGTGGTACATGTCCTTCTGTGTGGTGGAGCACCTGTCCAGCCGATTCCTGCATGTGTTGATTCACGTACTGTATTCCCACGCTGACTCCTAAATCAATGGTCCAGGAACCGGACGTGGCTGGTTTACAAATTGATTGCGCCATATTGGACCGATTCTGTCCCGAGCTTCCGTAGGGCGCAACATAAACACGCCTTTATGGAGTCATCAAACGATGAGCGAGATTGAATCTCATTCATCACACACATTCACAGCAGTGTCGAGGGCCGTTTAGTCACATGTGCTTGCATTAGAAGCGTGTCCACCCACCAGCCCGCAGCCGCTTAGAACGCGCTCGCGACTTCCGAGGTGTTTGTGGCGGTATAACGTCACTTTCTTTATAATCCTAGAGAAGGCACTCTAAAGTGTTCCCACACTGATGCGCACTGCTCAGTAACAATTTAGCTTTGTGTTTAATTTAAATAAAATGTTAAACTCAGCCAATCGCTCTCTCCAGACCCCCGGCTGCAGCATCACCTGGGAATCGAACCGGCGATAAGCAAAAAAAAAAAAAGGTGTTTACAGAACCTGGACAGGTGAAGACGTTGAGAACTTCTGGTCTTCTCTGATGGAACTGGAACGCTCTATAGCTTTAAGTGTGTTGAAGTTTACAGCATGGTTGTTATTAGAGTTGTTTGTTTTTCACACCGTTCTTAATAATCTGTAAATGATGTGTGTAAAAAATCTCAAGACTCTGATCATTTGATGTGTGTCGTTCCAGGAGGCGGTTACCGTGGGTGATGATGAAGCTGCGCATGGCTCAGAATTTGAAGAACGCCATCACGTTTATCGAACAGGGGCGTATCCTTTAACAAAGCTGTAATGGGAACTCGTTAGTTTAACCTGTTACTGTGGAACAGGAGCTGCTCTCAGAAGTCATGAGCTCGACTCATCGATCCTCAGACGCACGTCCTCATAGAACCATCAAGGTCTTTTATCATTTCAAAACAGACGCTGCCTTCAGTATCTTGTGAAGTCTTTTTAAACTTTAATTAGACTGTACATCCGCTGAAGCTTAGATAGGAGCTGCTCGGGTACGAATACGAGTCCGGCTGGAAGAACCTGTTCAGAGATCATTAGTTTTGATAGATGATATCGGAGAGGTTTAATCCCAAGCTGTCAGGTGTGGCTGTTTATTTAACCCGGCTCGGCTTCCTTCACTCCACACCAGATATTCGAGTCGGCCCTGAGATCATCACAGATCCTGCGTTCCTGGTCACGAGGTCAGATTATTTTTATTTATTTTTTTAGCTTTCTCACACTCGTTACATCAGACTGTTTGTTGTTGTCCTGCGGCTTTAATGCGTCTCATCTCCTGACAGGAACATGGAGGACTTTGTGACCTGGGTGGACTCGTCCAAGATCAAGCAACACGTCATGAATTACAACGAGGAGGTAGGTTACGGGGTTACGATGACGCTCTTCACCCCGTCCCTGGTCTCCAGCGGTCTGATATTTGTTCTGTCCTCGCAGTCGCTAAATTTTTGAGAGGTATCTGTTTAATCAGCGCTCACCTGCTCTCATGTAATCTCTCTCTCTCTCTCTCTCTCTCTCTTTTCTCCCCCCTCTTCAGAGAGATGACTTTGACCTCGTGGTTTAAAGCTGCCAGGAGAGTCAGCGCAGCCGATCGGGAGGACAAACGAACAACAGCCATGCTTCAAAGAAACACGTTTGCAAACTCGCGTATGCGGGCGCGTGTCTGATTTCGAGCTTTTACGTGCTGGTATCATGTCGCGAGGTGAAGATATTTATTTGAGGTGGAATAAAATTAAAACGTTTGTCAAGAACAAACATACAGGCAGTGAGTGTAGAGTTTATAATGCCGTAATTCTTCACATTTAGAATATTTTATAATGCATTATGTCAGGTTAGTGCAGCACGTCATTATGATTGAGCCCTGACATTTACTGAGCATCACTTACACCCGGGGTTCTGTGGCAGCTCAGAAGTTCGTCAGTTCAAACCCCAGCTCCACTTTTGGGCCCTTCAGCAAACTAACTTTCCCCATGTGATATGGAAAGAAAAGAATTTCACTGTACTGTGTGTGTGTTTGTGTGAGACAAATATCAGCAACATTCCATCAGCTCATATTAGTAAATGATTAACACTGATCAGAAAACATAAATCATGCCTTAATGATGTAAGGATCAAGCTGACACAACACATGAGGATACAGTAACAGGCATTTGCTTAAATATTGTAATAAACTACATCAAATATAAGCAGACGATGCGATCTGCGGGGTCCAGGCACCGTTCAAAAGCAGCGTCTCCGGCTTTATTTCTTTTCAAAACAAAACGTCTCAGTTTTTAAACAAGGCCGCAGCGCTAACTCTGTGAAACGTCTGCTGAAATGTGATTGGCTGAAAATGGCGGCTAGATTAGCGCAACAATGAGAGACACCAAATTTAAGCGTCTCGTTCTTTAATTGTCTTTCAAGAAAAAGGGGGTGGAGCTTGTTTCAGGGGCAGTACATAGAGGTTTAAATAAAGAAATGAGCCAGATGTCGAACATCTGCATGGAAAACTCTGTCCGGGTTCCTGTGATGTCTGTAAATTGGAGGGGTTTTACCCGTCTACAGGTTATGTGACATAAAGCAAAATCTTTATTTCCCCCGTTACATAACATGAAAGGTGGAAAAAGATCCATCAGTATTTTTGTTTGTTTTACATTGCAATAATATTCGCAATAACTTTTTACATCTACTGTATATCGCAACAACCAGTTTTATGATTTTCATTTTCAGCTCCACATGTTGCCACACATCTGTTCCACACGATTTCACATAATTTCTGTACAAATATTTAACCTTTTTATATATTATATATAACTGTGAAGAATGCAAAATGATGAAGTAATGTATAACTTCAAAACAGAAAGTACCAACATCAAATGACAAAGACGTGTAAAACTTAAAATAAAGAATATTTTTTATTGTTTGAATGTGATTCTTTGTGCGCCTTTTATTTAATTTAAATAATGTGGTTGTAAATTAATGAAATGTATTTCCCCAGGCAGTATGAAACTTCACCATTAATTTGTAATCGATTACAACGTTTATTTAACCTAGTTTTTATTTTTGTAACAGTAGAACAAGGTTTATTCAGTAGTTTAAATCTTTTTATTTCCACTGCTGTTTTTTTTTTTATGTTGAATAGAATTGAAACAAAATATACATTTACAATAGCATCGATATGTTTGAATAAGCATCTATCAAAACAAGGCGCACACTAGCAAACAAAAAGGAAATAGTGAAAAACACTGAGGAACAAAAAACAATACAATATAAAAAGTATAAAAGTAAACAAATAAAATAGGTGAGTAAATACAAAGGGGTCTCTTCATTCCTCTTCTAATAAACCAAAGTCTTTTATTATTCCAGCAAATCTCTTGGCTTTTTTTATCTTTCATATGCTTCAAAGATGGAAAATAATTACAAATAAAATATTTTTTGCATTTACGAATGAAAAATGTACCTAGAATCAACATTATATAATTTAAAAAAAAAAAAAAGAAGAAGAAGCAAAAGAAGTCTTGAAAAACTCATTCTTCTTGTCATCCAGCAGTATTCCACACGTATTATGCTTTCTATCAAAAGAGGGCAGCGACTGCATCCTTGTCTCCAACCAATGGGACATATTTTCCCAAAAGATACGAGAATACACACAAGAAAAGAAAAGGTGATCAGTTGTCTCAATGTCAACCTTAAAATGTCAATACAAGTATTTTGTACAATTAAAAACTTTTTAAAAATGTATTTATTGCCTTAAAATCTCAGATAAGCTCCTTTTGCTTTAGGAGCTACTGGAAAGCCAATATATTGTATTTGTAATATTTTATATTCATAAGCATGTGACATATTATTATAATATAACGATGTTGAATTTTGGTAAAGCTGTTTTGTATATTATGTTCATGAAGCTTTTTGACTTTTTAAAACATATTCAAATTGCTTACGTTCACAGTCTAAATTGTATTTCGAACATGAACCACTGAATGAACACAAGCTTTCATGCTCATTCATTAAGTGATGAACTGGCCAAACACCTTTTTCAAGGCAATCAAGAATGCACAGATATATATTTACATCTAAATAGAATAAATCTATTGTTCCATATGGAGATTTGGTGTGGAGTCAAGTTGTTTTCCAATATAGCAAAACCTGTTGGTGAAATGAAGATAATTTAATTGGTAGTCTGGAAACTGTTTTAATTTTTTTTAATAGACCACCTTGGAATGGAAAACCAAAAATGTAAATTTGTTACAAAATGTTTTAGCCATTTAATTTTTAACATACCATTTATACAAGAAAAGTCGAAGGACTGTAATCCACCATTTTCATAATATAATGCAGACATTTTTTCCATATGAAGTTGAAATAGATTTGGTTGTTGGTCTTAATGGCTTTGTTAGAAATAGAGAGGCAGGATGCCGGATAAATGCATCTAGACAGATTTTAAATTTTAGTTAAATAAATCCTACCAAAAATGGATAAATCTCTCTTCATCCAAACCTCACATCTATTTTTGCACTCATTCCATCTGTCCCAGAAATTTTGTTTTTCCATTCTGATCTCATCTTTAGAAATGTGTATGCCCAAATATTTAACCTTTGATTTAATTTAAATTTTTTACAGTTTTAAGGTGACATTCATGTATGGTAATAATTTCACATTTTTCAATATTACGTTTTAAGCGTGAAAGTTTAAACCGAAAATATCTCAATTGCTTTAAGGATCTGATGAATTTAATAACAACAATAATAATAATAATAATAATAATAATAATGTTATATCAACTCACTGATTAATCACAATTTCCTGACTAAATACATTTCATTTTTCAATTTTTGATAAGGAGGACTAACATAAAAAAAAAAAAAGGTAAGATTGGTCAGCCTTGTTAAACTCCTCTTTTTAATATCAAATCTCTGTGAAGTAACTGTTGCTAAGGCTAATAGCTTGTTACTGAGCTAATAATATTTGTGTGGAATAACTTTACAAAAATTCTCACCAAACACACACTTTCGCAAACATTTAAAAATAAAGGTGTGCTCTAACATATCAAAGGCTTTATAAAAAATCTAAAAGTTTAACTCATTAACCACAGAGTGTTTCAGCACATTAACAAATACTTCCGGTTGCCACGTGGACGTGAAATGATTGACGTTTGCTTTCATTTGTATATATTTTTTTTATTTATATAAAATATAATATGGACTATTTTAACCTTTTGATAGTTGTCATATATATTTATATTTTTTTTATCTAACTAAATTAAATTGTGTATTAGATTTTTTTTCTCAGTCGAAACCGGAAGTAGAAATCGCTCATGGAAAGTCGCTACCGGAAACGTGTTACATTCAAATCGGTCCACTGGATCCGCTGCTCTTGCCTTGTGTTCCAAACGTTCCAAATTGAGCTAGAAACCTTTTCCTTTCTTTTTCCTCATACACACGGGGGATATAGATATTCATGTTTGAAAGTATATATTACATATCTTACATAATTATAGGTTTACATGATATCGATTATTTTATTCACAATAGTGACCATTGTAAATGCTTTAAACGTTATAGTTACTAATCGGATTGGTTATAAATAAATAAAAAACAGGAACAATGCTACACTAATATATTTTAAAAAGAGAGATTTTATATATCGATATTCGTTTTTATTTTATTTTTTGTAGAAACTACCAACCATGGAGGAAACGGTTCAGTTTTAAATGGAACACCCGTCACTGTCTGGTCGCGTCCCAAATGGCCAAGCAGTGCACTAGGTAGTGGCTGTAGTGCCCGCCTACGTCACTGAGCCGCAGGGCGCCTATAGAGGGTGTGAGAGCGGGGATCGGGGCGCGTCCCGGGAGAGTCTCGCTTCCTCGGGGTTTGTGCTGCGGCTGGATTCACATGCTGGACACTTTTTTTGTTTTTTTCTTTCTTTTTTTGTTTCTTTTTGTGCAAATCGCAACTATATTCTACCGACACACTGAGTTTTGCACGAAGGTAAGAGTGTGTTCAGGGGACTGGAAGCTGCGCTCGCGCGTGCGTGTGAAGCGAGAGAAACCCGGGAGTGTTTTGTTTTCATTGTTGTGTTTTGTGTTTTTTTGCTCTCTCTTTCCGCTTCACACACACACACACACACACACACGTTTATCATCTGTTACACATGTGAGTGTGTGTTATTTCTGCTGCAGAGAAGGGTTAAACCCACAGTGGTGTGTGTGTGTGTGTGTGTGTATTTCTTTAGGCCTTTAATGCAAACAACAATAACAACAATAACAACAACAACAACATGATGCTCAGCAGCGTTTATTGCGTTCATTTGATCTTTCTGTTCAGGCTTCCTGTAAGTGTGTAAATGTGTGTGTTTAACCTCACACACGTGTGTGAACACGCCTTACACGTGCCTTTGGGTGAGAGAGATGTGTGTGTGTGTGTGTGTGTGTGTGTGTAAATTGGTGCTCCATGCCTCCCTCCTCACTCAGGGCTCGGTTCCAAATCTCCCCCTGAAGCCCTCGAGCAGTGGCATGACCGCCGTGTGACGTCATATGCACTATCTAGTGCCCTTAATAAACAGAGTAGCAAGGGTCCATCAGCCTGAGTGTGACACAGTGTGTGTGTGTGTGTGTGTGTAGTAACATTTATTGGGTTGTGATTTCTTCTTTCTTTTCTTTTTTTTTAATCTATTGTGTTGTTGAGACCCAAACCATCTGTGGTGTGTGTCTCAAACCTCTCTCTGTCCCTGTGTCTCAGGTGTGGAGGAGTGTACCATGTTGGAGAGAGAGCGGGGTGTGAGTGAGTGATGGGCTGCGCTTCGGCCAAGCAGTTATCATCCGTTCCCGGAGACGAGGAGGATCGGGACAAAGCCCACAGCAATGGAGACGCCTTCTCATCAGGTCAGGAACGCCCCGTCTCTGTCCGTCTCTCTGTCTCTATTTTGCACTCTCTGGTGAATGTGTGTGTGTGTGTGTGTATATCCGCTAGCAGGACTTTCGTATTGTGAAACACACTGTCCCATAGGAAATTAACGTAGCTGCAGATAATCCGTTCCAGCCTCCCGAAAATATTACCGATTTCATATCTTTTGCATATGAAAACATTTAGAAAAGACATGCAAATATGAAATAAACAGACATTAAACCTCACTTTCCTCCTGGCACCGGCTGATTTAAAACCCAAACTGAAAGCGGCTCCGTTTTCTTCTTGAGAAGATCCATCTTGGTATGTCCTCACTAAATCTTGCGCAAAATGCAAAAAAAAAAAAAAAAAAAATGTGTAAACTCTCTTGATCACTGATGTAAACAAGTTTCGACACTACCGCTCAAAAGTGTGTGATCACGTGCGAATTTCTTAGTTTTTATTTAATTATTTATTATCTACATTCTCAAACAATACTGTGGATTTAAAAACTATGAAACAACACATATTTATTTGTGGAATTATGTAACAACACTAACAGTCGGGTGTTATTATATGACATGAAGGTCGGCTGTAATGGATCAGTTCCTACAGGAACAGTATTGTGTGTCGAGTGTGTGTGTAAACCCCATCGAGCTCCATGATGAAACCGTCTCTCATGAAGACCTGCCCAGGAAAGCGAGACCAAAACTTACTGCTGCAGAGGAGAAGTTCATTTAGAGTCACCAGCCTCAGAAATCACCAATTAACCTCAAGCAGCACCTCAGATTAGAGGCGTTATGAAGCTTCACAGAGCAGAAGGAGCAGATATACATCTCAATGTCAGCTGTTAACGCCTTCAGTGTTGTGTTACAGTGTAGAGAGAAAATAAACATCAGGAGCGACCGTGGGGTTGGAAAGTGATCACAAACTTTTGAGCGGCCGTGAACGCGCGACTTGTGCTCACAGGGCGAAAATGCTGAGGCAGATTTCTTGCAAAATTTCATTTCTTGAGGTGAAACTCCGTGAGGTGGGGCGTCGGTGTGCAGATGTCCCGAGTTCATGTAGACGGCGGTCAGGTGCTGGTGGACTTTTATATACGACACAACACGTTATCCCATACTGAACGGATTGTTCTGGAAGCACAGTTCGGGTGGAACTTTCAGACGGTCCAGAGACGGTCCACGTACCTCCGTTGGGGGCGTGTCCTGGAGCTCGTTAGCGGCAACCCTTTCTTCATCTGAGAGTCGTGTCGGTGCTGCTGCTGCTGGAGTTTAACACCGAGGGGTTTTGTTCAGGCACCTGGAGTGTGGAGATTATTTGCCATTTGTTTGCGTCACCTGTGAATGTTAGTAGGCGGAGCTTACGCAAGCCACATAATGCGGTTCTGTAAATAAATGATTTTAGTCGATTCCCGTGACAAAGGGAACTTGGGGATGATGAAGGTGACGTTACAAAGCTCTGGATGTTAAACTGCACGTCGCTCTGTTCCTCTTCAGACGAGTACAAAATGAAAGGAGTGGAGAAGGTGAAGTACGCGCAGGGAGAGGAGGAGCGGATGAACACGCGCAACCAGGAGCACCTGGTAACGCTCACATACATACAAACACACACACACACACATGCCGTGGCCTGATGCTGATGGTTTTCCTGGGTTTTATTCCTCTTATTAAACTTTTTTACGTAGTAAAGAACATCGCGTCATACTTTTTTATCCGTTCTATAGTACAGCAGCTATAAACATACCCTCCACCCACTCACTCACATAATTTAATCACATAATTTATACTGTTTTTTTCCCCCAGGAGAAGAGCACACTTTTGCACAAAGGCAAACACAAAGAGGCCAGCGGCAACACTAATAAAATAAGGTGAGCGCCTGAGTCGCGTGTAAAGCCACGCCCCTGACCCGAGTCTGTTCCCGTCGCACTCATTCATTCCTTTTTGTTTTTGTTTCTCTCCGTCTGATGTTCTGACTCCTCCTCTTTTCGTCTGTAGCATCCACTCGTCTGAGAGCCAGCAGGAGTTCTTCAGGATGCTGGACGAGAAGATCGAAAAGGTGAGACGTCTGACTTTATTTAACATGCAGTTTATGTAAATAAAATCACAGCGTGATCCTGTGTGATGAACCTCGGGTACGGGGGCGTGGCCTAAATCTGTAAGGCGGAGTCGCATAGAAGTGGTGGTTTTGGATGAAAAACATCCTTATTATTACTGTATTCACCCTACAGTACTGATACCAAGTGTAGGAACGGAATCCCTCCTGAATTCCATGGGGTGACTGCTTAAAAAAAAAAAACTTCCTCTATAGACATAAGATCAGGCGTAGACGTTGCTGTGATGACATTCCAAACAAAAAACGAGCTAGCCTTGTTCAGTCCCTTTCTAGCTCTTGCTAACGTCGTAGTTTTGCCAAGTCATCCTCGCTCATTTTCTCTGCCGATCTCCTTTAAAAATGAGCTAATTTTACTATTTAAACTATTAGACGTGAGCTAGTTGAGTGTATTCTTTAATATGAGTTGAGCTAGTTTTATTGAGATATTTTAATGCTACTTTAAAGTTAGCTGAACATTCTGTCGGTTGTACAGTAACTGGTGTTCTGGTACGAGCCAACACAAGATGACGACGTTAGAGAGGCGCAAATGCCAAAGTATTTCTGTTTAATATATTGTTTTTATTACTATTTTCCATACATGTTGTTCAACATTGGAACATGTAAGACTCGCTAAGTGTCCTAAACCTAAATGAAAAGCAAAATGTCCCAAAAGAAAGAAAGAAAACGGCTTAAAATTAAGCCAGTCCCGGTTTGACTTGAACGCACCCAGGGTTTTCCCTTCAGTCTTATTGAGCAGCATAGTTTTGCATGCAAACACTACGTTCTCAGATGTTGTCACTAGTGGGCGTGGCCTGCAGCGTTCGCTCATGTGTTGCTACAATAAGTCGCCGTATCTGTGTTTCCGCTCCTTCAGGGCCGTGACTACTGCTCGGAGGAAGAGGACGTGACATAACCTGAGCGCAGCTTTACCTCTACTCCTCCTCGAGATGATCACTCCATCCCGCGTCTTCTTTTCCTCCGCCTCCTCTGAGCGCTGAGCAAGCTTTACCCTACCTTCACAAACACACACACACACACACCACCACCACCAAGACCATCGAGCCGTCCTGTTTACATTCAGCCAGCCAGCGCTCCGATCTCACACACACACACACACACACCCAGACGTCTGGAGAGGAGGAGGAAAGAGGACGCGGGACACTGTTACAGTTACAGCGCCCTTGCCTTACACTAAGCCTTTCTCTTGTGTTTCCCAACGACTTTTTTATTTTTATTTATTTTATTTCGTTTTTGAGAGGGAGCCATGAACATAACACTGTCCTGGACTTATTATTGTTATTATTTTTTAAATAAGGAGGACATTTGACGGCTTGACGTCTCTCGCGTGTGCAGCCGGACGTTTCTTCTTCTTGGAAATGAGGCGTCCCGGGAAGCTGCAGATCATCATGTGAAAAGAAACAAAAACAAAAAAAAGGACAAATTTCATTCCATTTCACACATTCCAAACATTTTTATATAAATATATATACACTGTGTGTGTGTGTGTGTGTGTTGGAAAAGTATTTTTCTCGCCATTGTTTCTACAAGTGTTATGTTTTTTTTGTTTGTTTGTTTGTTTGTTCTTGCTTTTTATCCCCCCCGCTCAGGATGGGTGTGCCGGGGGGATGACGATGTCATCGTTTCATCATCGCACACGCAATATTTCATTAAACACACACTGGCCGCAGGCTGCTTTCACACCTGCTGGGAATACTCGCTATCTCGAGCGCATGCTGTGCCGATGACGGAATCGTAACCATGGCAACACACTCCCCTGTATCGGCTAACTAGCCTCGTTCGCTCTCCGGACGATCAGGCTACACCGCGGCGCTGGAATACTGTCCACTCGAAATAGCTGGCGTAAAACCTGACTTTTTTTCTTTGTTTCTTTCACGTGTGTGAGCTGATTGGTCAGGAGATTTAAACCGGGATAAAAATTTAAACATACGCTGGATTTCATAAAGGAAACCATAATCAGTAAGTGTGAAAGCAGCCGAAACCGCCTGGGTTTCAGCTGGAACGCGCCGGAAAAACCGAATCATCGTGGCCACAGAAGTGTAAACACGTCACATGACTTTAAACGAAGGATGAAAGGGTTGCGTGTGCATCGTGGTATAAAAGCGCTCTGTACAAACCCCGCCCCTGAACCCCAACAAACAACAATAAAACTTTTTATATGAAACTTTTCTCTGAGTTGCAGCCACACCATCGACACACACACACACACACTACTGTACTTCTATTTCTCTTCCAGGGTCTGAGGAGATTTTCTAGATGTTTCTCTCGAGCGAGCTAGCCTCTCTAACTGTAAGTAGCGTAGCGGTTTTGCTGAGTCATACCTGCTCATGTTCTCTGCTGATATGATTTTAAATCCAGCGAAACAGCGTTGATGTGCCATTTTATCATTTATTATTAAATGTAACCGAACCTGAGCTCGTTTAGACGTTGTAATGCTTGTATTTGTGTATTTTTTTTTTTGTGTGTCAATCATTTGTCTCGGCATTTCTAGCTAATATTAAAGGAGGCAGCTAGCATTAAAGAATGTGTAAACAAAATGAGCTCAGCTAATACGCGAGAGAATTATTTAATGCTAACTTTTTTACTTTGTACCAGATGTATAATGGGATACAAAAAAAAAAATCACTGGATAAGGCCAACTTATAAATATATTAATGTATACTGTATATTTAGCTAGTAGAGATTGGGGCGGGGCGTGGTGGGGGGCGGGACTCGATGATGTCTCATGATACTTTCGTGAGGGAATTCATGCTGATTACATTTTTTTGTTTGTTTCATATACAATTTTTATTTACACGTTTGCATTTGAGGTGGTAAAATATTACCGCTCCTCTATAATCCAGCAGGTTTATTCACACGTTTGCAGGCAGCAAAGTTTTGCAGAGCGGATTACGGATAAGTTTGTTTAGAATTGTAAAAATAAATAAAAACATAGGATCAGGATACAGTGGAAGCAGCAAGTCTACGAGCGCAGAGTATCATGTATCATGCATGCGACTCTTATTTTAAAACCGAGCGGCAAGTGATCACAACTGAGTCAATGATTTTTCTCTCTTGGGAATTATGGGTAATCGTCTCCCCTGCTGCGTCTTAATGCTCGTCTCTTACTGGTATAATCAACATCTCCCTCTTTCTTCTGTGTGTGCGTGTAATTTGACACTGTGCCCCACATATATATATATATACACACACACACACACGCGCGCTTTATTTACACAGAAAATTCTGCTCTGTCGCGATTCTTTTTAAAGGTAAGGTGCTGGTTCATTTGTTATTTATTATTTTTTACTTTACAGCAGTGATTCCGTTAGTATGCGCTCACGCGAGTATCATTAGAGAGATTTCTTTTTTTTCCCCGTTAAAACAGTGTTTCCGTTGTGTATCTGTCGGGATTTATTTTTCTTTTTTTAAATGTTAAGTGCAGGTTAATTTGTTTTATTTTTACTTTATATGTTGAATTAATAATTTTATGTATTTATTGTTTTGGGCTGTAGAACAAATAATTTGAGTTTATTATTTCTTATGAGAAAATTCTATTTGGTTTACGAGTGTTTTTGGACTACGAGCCTGCTTCCGGACCAAATTATGCTCGTAATCCAAGGTTCCACTGTATTTAAAAAATCATGATGCATATCGAATCAGCACTGAGATATTGTGATAAGATTTTATCGTGATTCCCAGCACTAATAAATAGCAAGAAAAATTACAGTTTGCATGAAAATGTAAAAAATATATGTAAGTTAAAAAACTATAGTGTTTTGGGGGGAAAAAAGAAAAAAAAACTCATGCAGAGGCTGAAATAAATCTGTGGTATTTAACAGCGAGACCTGAGGGAGTAAGAAGATAAAGTTACTAAATTCCAGAGTACAAAGTTTTAAAAATATTATACTTTTAGAGGAAGTGAGAATCGTGTGGCAACTTAACCGCCAAAACCACTTTCTGTTTCTCTCAGGACATCACAGAGACCACGGCTATCGCACTTTATTACAACCAGGGAGCATGAAAACATTTATAGCTTTTCCTCTACAAGGAGCGTTCAAGTCAAACCAGGACTAGCGATTAAATTTCTGGTGACTGAGGCATAAAGCAGGTGATGGACGTTTACAGAAGACTTCAGTCACAGTGCGGTGATGAGACTCTAAGTCGCAGTAAAACATCTGAACGGTGTGGACGTTTTAAAGAAGGCCATAGGTCTGTGAATGTTCCTTGAAAACAGCAGTTGTGCCTGGAGTGGATCGTCTGGTCCTTGAAAATTAACGTCGCCCACTTGCAGAAAGACGCATCAGTCTGGCCAGCAGTTACTGACACGTAACCCGTACAGTCATGACCTCAGTCCAAGCCATTTCTCCAAGGAGTTCCTGGGAGGCCAGTGTTTGAGGCGTGAAGCAGGCAGTCCAATCATAAAAACGTTCCACCTTGCCGGTCCATGTACCAGTGAGACACTGGGATAAGTGCATTAGTGTATCAGGAGATTAGATAGAGAAACAAAAGGAGTGTTTAGTCTCAGAACTGTGTTCTGTTATTCTGCACTGTTATCAAAAGTCCCGGGTTGACTTGAACACCCCTCATAACCCATACATTAAAGAGGAACACACACACTCACCTTTCATAACCTCTTACACCAGCATGTTTATTTATTTTTTTAAGAAAATCCTCCGTCTCTTTTTCTCTGCTTCACGTCTGTAGTCTGCGTTTACGGTGCTGTCTGCGTCCCAGGTCTTTGATGTCCACAGGGGGGTCAGGGGTCACCAGGCCGTCGCTCAGGCGCTGGTACACCAGTGTGGAGTCTGATGCTACGGCGCAAAGCAGCATGGGAGTTCCGCGACCCACGATGCACCTCAGACTGAGAGAAACACACGGAGATCTGTGCTCAGACCGAGAGGCGAACATCACACATCACACGATTCCTAAAGATTCAAACTTATAATACTAAATATACACAATTTAATAAATTGACTTTTTTGTTTAAAGATTCCACAGCTGTGTTCGGTGCGACTGTTAACTCCTGTTACCCACCATGCATTGCAGGTACAGTGTAAAGAAAGACATTTAATGCAGTGATATTAGTTTTTGTTTTACTGTGATGCACCTTTTTAATTAAAACCACAAGAGGAACGTCTACATTTTCTCACACTTTTTTTTAAATATTTACAGAAAATGTAAAAAAAAAAAAAAAGTTAATCTTACAATTATATAAGTTGTATTGTCTTGTAAGAGCAGTAGTGTACATCTAACTCGCTAACATGCTTAGCAGTCGTAGCGTAGCCGTAATGCAGTGAGCTAGCGTCGCTGTGAATCAGACTGTGGATTTGATTTAACTGGATTTCTGACAGATTTTCAATTAGATTCAGTCTCACTAATGTTTATTGCCTGGTTTGTCTTTAAAGTCTGTAATAAACACCACTCGCGTCATTGTTTAAAGAGATCGCGTTAACTTCGCGCCGATCTTCTCGCTCCACACTCCAACACAGTAGACTGTGGAATATTTTCATGGAACTTAACGTTTCAAAGTTTACCTAAATATTTCAGAAAGTGTGAATGAAAGTAAGCAGGTCAAATCAACACAAGAGCGGTTAAATGGTACCGCTCTGTGAGCTAGCACGATGTTAGCCATTCTCACTCACTCTCTGTGACTGACGCTTCTGTGAGCAGGAAGTGGATACACCACCTGAACCCCCTCGCCTTCTTTTTCACGACCTTCCAGCAGAACAGCCCGGAGCTCAGGACACGGCACCGCGGCCACGCCCGTCCAACGTCGAACTGCAACACAGGAAAGGCATCAGGATCATCCGCGTGATGAGCGACGACAACGCCTTACTGTCAGAGAGCCGACACCATCGTGTCTACTTCACCATCTGAAACGTTAAAACTTTGCAAAACTACAGCTATAAATAAAGTGTTATGACGGTATTCTGCAGGCTAGCAAACAGGGCGGCTGATTAGCGCACTCACTGCTCAGCAAGCTGAAGCCTGCGTTCCATATGCAAGAGAAAATTCTACACAGAACGTTTCTCACAGCTCTCAGGCTGAGGTCTGGACCTGTAACCAAACAGAAACGTTTCTCAACATGGCAGACTTTTACTTGAGAGGGTGATGCTAGACGCTAATCGTAATTACTGTGTCATTTTATACATAACTTGTTTTTTTTAAAACAATTTTTCCAACACGTCTGAGGTAAATGTCGGCGTTCCAGATATTTCCGTGTTGTTTTTGTCATCACTGTGCATTCACACGTTCTGTAAAGGCGACATGCTACGTAGTCGCCGTTATCAACAAGGCGTCTTTGTGCTTTAAATGGTTCTCAGTGTGGCAGATTGTCGCTTGAGAGTTTCCTACTAACGCGTCATGTGATTTATACTGAGCCTTTTCTTATGAATATCAACATGTTGGTATTAACGAGTAGCTTCCTACAGTGCGTGTTCAGAAAATGACCAAGCCAGGCTGAGCCGATGTACAGCAGACGTCCCTCACCTTCTGTCAGGTCGAGATAAACCAGGAACGCACCGTACACCTGCGCATCGTCGTCTACGCCCAGATTCAGCAGCTCTCGGTACTGAACCACAGAAAGAAAGAAGAAAAAAAAAAAAAGTGTGACGATATTATCATCATAGCTACCACAGATGAGTTTTCAGTGTTTCGCGCCCTCTGATTCCCGAACGTATATAAAAATACAGCACAGGCTGACAAATTAGCACCAAATACACCACTTTTTTTTTTCAGGGTGGAAATTTCCTTTCTGGTATTTATGTGAGGCAAAGAAAAAACAGACAAGAGCACAATCGTATATGTGTATATTGTGTGTGTGTGTGTGTGTGTGTGTGTGTACTGTATACTAGCTAAAGTATGCGTGCTGAAGTTAGCTGATCAGCTTTAATATAATCAGTGATATTATTATTATCAGGTTAAAGTTGACATGTCTGCCTGTAAACTTAATGCTTGAACCCCGTAATTTTTTTAAAACTGTATTTTCACAAAAGTTTGTTTTGTGTGACATCATTATACAGCATGGGTGTCTAAATATTAGGAAATTGTACGAAATGTACCGAGTTCACTGCAAGATTTTGAATCTACTGTCATTACATCACATTACAATCAACTGGAAAGAAAGGATATAGAGAAGTTTATCTTCACGCCTTGTTTACACTAAGTTGGACTTCTTTGGTGCTCAGACAAACACACTCGCTGTTCGGTAATCGGAGAGAGAATCACAGATGAGAAATGGAAAAAGTCGATCAGATAAAGATGAAGTTTTGTCTTAAAACGACTCCGGCGTGTTAAAATTCACTTCTACCACTTCAGCGCTGTTATTTCAGCCAAAGTGAGAATATGAACTAATCCCAGTCAAAATATTCACTTTATCTTTTCTCATTAATATCTATTGGTGCAGGTGTTTGTTTACATTGAGACAGCAGCGCATTAGTAGATTATTTTACAGTAGATTATTAAATCCCACACAGAACTGTTCATAACATCACGTTTACTCAACACTGTGATTTCACTGATGGTGCAGATTAAACTTCAGCCAGAGATCGAAGTGCTGCAGAAGATTCATTACAGATTTGTGTGATGCTGAGACAAAATCTGACTGGGCAGACAGACAGAAATGTTTCTGGTCCTCCAGTGCAAGAAACGTAAAGATATAATTTAAAAAGCAAGTTCTGACCAAAGTACAGCCAAAATCTTATATATATATATATATATATATATATATATATATATATAGAGAGAGAGAGAGAGAGAGAGAGAGAGAATACAGTAGTTACATTACAGGAGAAAAATTAATATAAATGTATGCAGCAGATGGCGCTAATCAGTCCACACAGATACATTTATTTACCTCTAAAAATAAATCTCTTGCATATCAACCTTATATTTGCTCAAACAAAAAAATTACGGCGTTTGAAAGAAATTAAGCACAATTTTAAAGATTCTTTGCAAAATAAATGACGTGTTTTTAATGTCTAACTCAAGTAAGAAATATCACAATGTCTCAAAGTTTACATTCACACTTCTTCAAATAAAAAAAAACACCAAATTAACTTCGCATACTACATGATATACATGTCCCTGGGTGCAAAAGTTAGTGCACCCCCCGGCCTGTGATCAAGTGCACGCGGTGTCACCCGATATTCGGCTCGTGATCACGGAGAACAAATCAAACGCCTTGTCCGTTAAAGCCTAAATCTCACCACCGGGTGCTGTGTGATCCAGTTCGAAGGCTCGTCCCGACTCTCTCCGTCCATCGACATATTTCTTTCTTTCTTTCCAAATATAAAGAAAATCTTTAAAACTCCCACAGTTAAACAACACCACACCGCACACGCGCGGAACTGTTATAGTGCGTCACCTGAAACGCACCGGAGGGAAACACGAGTCCGCTTCAAAGGTTCCACATTAAACTAAAGATTCCGGTTAATACATTCTCTGCAGATTATTTTTTATTTGTTAAAAATATATAGTTAAACACTAGTAATCATGCAGGGTAATTCTGAGCAGAAATTAAATAAAAATATAGTTTTTAGCAAACAACAAAGACGAAATGAATGGAAATGGTTTCTATTCTAAAGTTGTTTAGTTAGCAAATATAAATTACTTTAAAATAATTGTAATAAAAGTACAGAAACTAACAAGGAACTACTTTTAACTTTAAATTGTTCTCTACATACTAAAATGTTAACTGTCTGCTAATGAGCTAGTGCGACGTTTAGCTAACTTGTTACTAGCTAAGCAGAAGAAAGTAGCTGCACAGTTTTACCCCAGCAAACAAAACAAGATTTCTGGATATTAGGGATTTTATTAGGTCTGTTACATTTTAAAGTAGTTTGTCCTTGACAAAACGTCATTCATGGCTGCCTCAATTTATAACAAAAACAAGTTCCAACAAAATCTATGTCATTCAAGTTCTCGTCAACTTTACACAATTTCTATTATCAACCATTTGACATCATTTGATATTCTAGCAACAATTTAAAATGTATACCACCCCCCACCCCCCTTCGCCTTTATTTTTTCTTCAGATTTCGTAAACCTAGACCTCAGCTCAGTCTTGATCCCTCTGACGTAATCAGGGGGCGATGGTGAGAAGATTCAACAAGGACATAAAATCAGGACAGGAGATCGTCAATGTTTTTGGCTGCTTCCACATTCTGCATGGTGGAGCGATTCTTAGCTTCATCCTCCTGAAAGGGAGAAATCAGCCTATTTGAGCTGAGACACAGGTTCGAGGTTACACAGTGTATAACACTAAACTCACAGGTTCTTTTAATATACTGTTGTGTTGCACAAACCTTTTTTCCTCTTAAGGTAAATCTGCATTAAGAAGTGCGTCACGAAAGGCCAGACAAACAGAAACGCCATCTGATAGACGACTGAGGGACTCACGTGAAGCCGCTGTTAAAGAAGACATGTTGGAGACACTGACGACATAACAGAGTCATCATTTTCAGCTTAAAAGACACACATTCATTTTCCCCTGACTTGTTTCCACTTACCTTGTTAGCCCGGGCTGTACGAGGCTCACGGTGGAGAGCGAGGCTTTTAACCTGAGAAGAAGACCAGATTATCATAAATCCTAAAAATAACCTGCAACGTGTCATGTTACTAAAAAAAAAAAAAACACAAAAAACTTAATAAACATCCCCTGACCAATCAGAACGCAGAACTCAAGAGGGCAGTACTACAGATAAATATCCTCAGTATCAGAACACCCTTTCCCTCACCCTTGACTCGGCCCGAGTCTCCAGTGCGTTCACCTTCGCTAACACACTCCGCATGTCGTCCTGTAGCCGTGACAACGCCGCTGCGATCTGTGTGTTCACCGAATCCGTCGCCGCAACGCTGCCGAGTGTACCATCATTCAACATCGTCTCTCCTGTGAACTTACACCCTGATGGAGAAGAAAATGTTTACAGAAATTATTATTATTGTTATTATTACTATTATTATTAATAACAGAAAACATCTTCAAAACTTAAACACAGCACACCACTCTGTGCATTTGTTAGTGTATTTACGGTAGGTGCGCTATTTGAACAATTACGGTAGTTTGTTTGAGGCAGATGTACTACAGAATTTCTGACAGTTTGCACATCTGTAAATGTGTTTATGGTAGACTTTATTTACACAATTACGGTAGTTTTCACACTGATTGGTGTTCGTATTTCTATTAAATGAATTTTTATGGTGTTTATGGTGCAAGAGCTAATTCAGTACACTCGCAATGCTCAACATACTGGTTAATCTGTAGGGACTCAGACAATTTATGGTGTGAAATCAAGTGCACTAGACTGCTTCTATACAGGTGCATAGTGCTGTTGGATAAATATCCAGTTATTAAATTAAAGCCCTCGCCTCCTGCTCTCCCTGCAGACTCGATGACAGATTGGAGCGGTCCATGTGCCGCTGTGCAGAGGGGGGGTTGTGCTGCGCCATGTGGTCTTCCATCCTGACTCACACCCTCACGCGTTGTGCCCCCCCCTCGCCCCTCTGGCGTTTTGGCTCGAGCTTCAGCAGCTCTGCGGTCTACTGAACCCTGCGGAGAGGAGCAAACACTCGGGTTTATACCGCTGCCAGGGGGAAAAACAAAAACATCACAGGAGCTGATGCTTTTTTAATCCAGTACCGAACAATCCAGCGGTGCGCTGTTTAATGCCTGCTTAAATGTTAAAGGCCCTCAAGGGGGCGGGGATAAAAACAATGCTCGCTGCTGATTGGTTATGTTTTCCAATTAATATTACAATTATGTGAATTCCAAGCTGTTGTTTTGAGAAACATTCTGAATGCAATGCATATTTACACTGACCCCGCCCTCTCATTTACATACAAACTGCCAGCATTGCATTTTTATTAATACATCAGTTCTTCATTCTGATAAATTAAATCCTCCACATACGCTGTTAATTCTGTGAATCAGCTTGGATTTGTTTAAGTTTGACATTTTTTATTATTACATCAATGGAAACTTAATGTAATAAAATGAGTAAAAAAAAAAAAAGCAATATCTAATGAATCATATAGTTTGATTCACAAGAGCGAACAAAGCGAATCATTACGACATCACTGCTTCCTTCCGTTACAGACCTGAACCAATCAGGATCCTGCTTGTTGGATGAACTCCAGGTTATTCTGAATAACAGGAGGTGAACACCCAGGAACGCAAACATGCGGTCATTGTCTTTATCCTGTAGGTATGTAAACACTGAGGGTGTGACTGATGTGACTGATTGCTCTTGATGTTCTTCCCCTCACACAGGGCTCCATAGCTCAGTGGTTAGAGCACTGGTCTTGTAAACCAGGGGTCGTGAGTTCAATCCTCGCTGGGGCCTCAGTGTGAGTTTTGAACGTGAAGCAACAAAGGCTCAGAGTTATCTAATCTAAAACCTCAGGGAGTGAATTCACAGGGGAAAATGCAGCAGAGATGCTGAAGGTAATATGTAAAGCCTCTGCAAAACCTTAATGGACCTGTGCTGATCATCAAAGTGTGCTTTAGAAGATAAAACCTGGTTATGGAGACGTCCAGGTTTTATCGAAAAATCCCTAGAAAAGGCAAAGACACATATTTGAGTTGTTAGCTATGTAAAAAACTTTTTAAAAAAACAAGTTGTCTTACTTATACAAATTGGAAACTTAAATCATCATGGTATATTATAGACCCATCATGGTTATAGACCCACCTGCAAAACAAAAAAGCTCCACCTACATGCTTTAAATCACGCTCCCTAGTGACTGTAAGTCAAAATAAGAAAAAGAAAACAGCGCATAGTGTTGATTAACTCCATGATGGTGTGTTTGTACCTCTTCAGCTCTGACTGAGTCACTGTACACCTCACTCAGCCGTCTCAGGTCACTGACATCACCGCCATCTGTAAGACAATCTGATATCATCAGTGACATCATCACTCAGTAAAGCGCACCCTGCCAATTTTCCTATGAGAGGGTGATTAATGCATGTTCATCCTCCAATACCATCAGAGAGGTGCTGAAGCCCTGGTGAGCCCTGACTCGTCCCCCGGCTGTGCTCCGTCTCCTCCTCATCCTCCTCCGTGTTTAAGGAGCCGTGTGTGCTTTTTACCAGAGAGGAATTTCTGCCGTTACACACCAGAGATCCTCCTCTCTCAGCTCCGCTAGCCACCGTTAGCCTGGTCATATCTGTGTCTATAAACATATAATGACATAATGACACAAGAAAGAAAAAATGTACACACAGGTAATTAAAGTAATTAATACCAGCAGCAATTGTTTAAAGCATCCTTCACTGATAGGGGCCACGCCTCCTTCACTGAGACTGATAAAGAGGCCACGCCTCCTTAATTGAGACTGATAAAGTGGCCACGCCTCCTTCACTGAGACTGATAAACCGGCCACGCCTCCTTAATTGAGACTGATAAAGCGGCCACGCCTCCTTCACTGAGACTGATAAAGCGGCCACGCCTCCTTCACTGAGACTGATAAAGCGGCCACGCCTCCTTCACTGAGACTGATAAAGCGGCCACGCCTCCTTCACTGAGACTGATGAACCTCCTAAGTCTTTAAGATATTTGAATAAAGCTGTAGCTAAATTAATAAATGTTTAAAAAAGTTCATGTTCATCATCGTCTTCTTCATCATCTACAATTTCTACAGAACTTCCTCTCCACTCGTCACTGCTTCCTCGTCTTATTTAGATTACAGTATTATTCTGGTGAACTGATTTTTAGCCACAAGCGTAATTCTCAGTAATATGAATTTGCTAAAAAATCTAATCATTTGGTAATTTTGCAAATTTCTGTCACTGATATTATCTGTTGCACTATTGTTGCAGGGAAAAAATATTTTTCCCTGTGTTTTTTTTTTTCTTTCTCTTGACCATAATGACATCATTTTAAATGACACCTGAGAACGTTGACATCGCAGGCTTGTTGGTCGTCTCTTTGTCCTCGTCCTCCACCACCTCGTAAAACGGCTCGAGAACGTCCAGCAGGTCACACACCTCCTCCGTCACAGGGATCATCTCCAAAATCTAACCGGCGGAAACGAGCGATGCTGAAAGTCTCGAAACTGAGAACGACTGAAACAACGGAGATGAAGAAACTCACCAGCAGAATCTCCTCCACATACGCCTTCATGGCTGCTTCTTTAGACATGTCACCTAACGCTTTCCAGGCCTCCCTGTACACACACACACACACACACACACACACACACACACACGTAATATATTACATCACATCCCACTTCTGACAAGAGCACATTCTTTCATACTTCAGATTTTATGTATATATATATATTTTGTAACTTTGTTGGAATCTGTTTTATAGGTTCCTTTTGTAAAAATATTTAAGGTCACGGAGCGGTCGTATAAGCATTTCACTGCATATCGTACTGTGTATGACTGTGTATGTGACAAATACATTTTTTTTTTTATTTTGAACACACACACACACAAAATATTATATTGAGTGACTTTTTTGCACTTTTGCTGCTTGACTACATTAATATAAAAGAAAAAAAACATATGATTATATATTTAAATAATTTGAAATCCAGCAATATAAGATCTGCATTTATACACTATACATTATTTATTACCGCTAAAATGTATATTTTTTAAACAAATGTATACTATATACGTATTTACCCTATTACCTCATTTTTATTATTATTATTATCATTTTAATAATTTTAATAATTGTACCTTTTCTGTACACGCTTTGGATGTTCAGCATGTCTTTTTATATCTATTTATATTTTTTCTCTTTTTCTGGTCACTGATATTATTGATTGTATTGTCATTATTCCCTGTATTTTGCTACTTTATTCTTATTTTCATGTTTATTTATAAAAATTATTTACACATGTATAATGCCAGTGTTTGTTGTTTTGTGTTCTTGTTACTTAAAGCAGAATTGTGAACTAGTTTGTGTGTTCATGTTTTTAGCATAATGCTGTGTGTAAGCTCTAATCCTGTCTACAGAGCAGTAATAATAATAATAATAATAATAATAATAATAATAATAATAATAATAAAGCAGGTGTTCTGGCTGGCTGATGATGCTGATGCAGTCACACTGACCACTTGGCTTTGCTCAGAGCGTCCCGGCCGCGCGGCTCGGTACTGTCACTGACGCCGACTGTGGCTTGTCTGTAGTGGGCGTACAGCGCGATCAGCATGTCGTCAGACGGCACCAAGGCACCTGAGCAGCGCAGAGAGAGAGAGAGAGACAGAGGACACTGATGAACATATAGTTCTTGTATATATTACTTGTATATGTTCAACAAATATAGTCCTTTCAATCATGACATTTTCTCACTTTATTCAATAATTTCACAATATTCAATATTTTTATAACTGTGTCATTTTTTTTTTTTTTATGGCAAGTTCAAGGGAATGTCCTGTCACTTTGATCATACATGGACGTGGGACAATATACTTTTCATCCAAAGATATTGTTTTCATGAAATATATCTGATTCACAATAGCACCAATATCAATATTACTTTAACACTATAATTGTAATACAACATACCATAATTTATTATAATTGACACTATGGAATAAATATCAGTCGCCCCAAACTATGTCATTGGTGTTACTGTTTCACAAAAAATAGACTGTTATTTAGAAATACGTTTGACAATTTAAAATTGGTCACTAGATCAAGGTCACTGGACAAATGCAAAAGCTCGGTCACACACCTCACTTCATTTGTTTAGAAATGTCATTATTTATTTATTTATTTTTAAAGTTTTTGAGAAGCTTTTAAGTCCGTCATTAATGTTACTCATTTTATAATTATAACTATCAAACATTGGACATAAAAACTGATTACATTCAATAATTTATTGATTTTGAGATTGAATTGAAAAACGTGGCTTTGCACATGGGAGCCATTTTGTAAATAGCTATTTATTTTTCGTTGGTGTTACCAGGAAGAGAAGTAAAAATAAAATAATTTTTAAAAAAAGTTGCAGCTTAAAAAAAAACGTTTAAAAAAAATAATAAAAATGAGTTAAGCTCTACTTTCTGTGAATTCAAAAAAGTTTAAAACTAAGCCACTGCTGTTAAAGAATAAATACATTTCAGGAGATTTTTATTACCCAAACTCCACCTTTTCTGTAGAATGAACCCAACATGTTTAACTGGGCAGATAAGAGCTTAATTACAGCATAATAACATGGAATAAAGAGTTGTTACCATCCTCAGGTAAAGTCTTCATCACTTTAACAGCTGCTTCAAATCTCCTCTGATACCTCGAGCTGTAGTTTTCCATTTTCTAAAAACAGAAAATCATAAAAAATAGCAATATGTTAGAATATTTTATAATAATGACACACTTTGTTCTTTGATTAATGTGAGAGTAAACACATGAAACTGACAGCTGACAGGTTAATTTAACAAAAAAAAATCAATTAATCAACCTGAGCAGGTGAAAAGGGGAAATTATATAGAGCAGCGAATAAATGAATAGAAAAGAAAAAAAAACTGACCACCTGCGTCTTGGGTATTTAACACAAAGCCTGTCTATGCTACATGGCCTCATGGGAAATGTAGTCTTTAATCTTTTAAACGTTACAGAAATGTTAGTGATGTGAACTACAATACCCACAATCCCCTTCGGCAAGCGCGTTTAATCTCTGTTAGACGATGGCAGAATCCCAAATGACTCCCTTTTGGAAATGTAGTGCACTAAATAGAGTGTTAAACATACACTACCGTGTGCTTTATCATGTTTAATATATATTTTTAAAAATGTATATAAATGTTTGTGAGTTAATACAATAATTTCAAATGAAAAACAACGTCCTGAAGTCCATTGTGTGCTGTGATACGAATGAGTTAAACGGTATTAAAATTAGATTTTACACGCTAGTTGTTCATTCGTTAAAGGTAGCGTTAATTTAAAATTTAAACTTTACAACAAATACATTACAATGCGTTTTACTCCAACAAAATCACGTTTTTCGAGAAAATGCATCCTAGCCTCGAGGCATTTCCGGGTTGTCGTTGCGTATCTCATCGCTAAATCAACCGCGGAGTCCTCCTATGGGTGTAATCGGCGCGCGGCCAATCGGAACGCAGCGCGAGGCGCGACAGCGAGGAGATTAGGCAAAGAAGCGACGCGAGCCTCAATCTAACCCGTGCTGTTCGATTCCACCCGATTCCGAGTCGACTAACCTTCCGACTCTGATTCTTTTGTATAGAAAAACAATAGTGTCGACTCCCAGAATCGACTCTACAGAATTGCTTTTTGTTTCATCGACAATAAAAGAACCAAAATACAAAAAGCCAAAAGATACTTATTGATTTTAAAAGAAATATTTAATAACCTTAGATATACGGCATTTAATGTTTAATCCAAAATCTCAAAGTATTTTAAATATCTTTTCACCAAAAAACAATGCACCAATCAGAGTAATCTAGAATAATTATCAATATGTGTACACATAAATCGCTCATTCTACTTTTACACTTTACGAATCCACAAAAGGTAGAGCTTAGGGCATTTTAATCTTTATATATATGTATTTACTGACTGGTGTTACATATACTTCTCTTCCTGGTAGCACTAATGACGTAACAATAATGACAAGAAAGTTTATAGAAAAAATATTTACAAAATAGCTTCCATGTGTAACGCCACATGGTTTTCAATTATCTCAAAATCAATTACATAAATTATTAGATGTAATCAGTGTTTATATCCAATTTCACAGTTATAGTTATAAAAGGAGTAACACTAATGACAGATACAACTGCACAATAAGTGATGACATTTCTAAACAAATGAAACGAGACATCTGACAAAGCCAGTGACGTTAATCTAGTGACCTCTAATGCAGGAACAACTTCAAATTGTCAAATGAATTTTACAAGAAATCTCTTGACATGGTTTAGAGTGAGTGATATTTATTTTATTTCATTATTAATTATAATCTTTAAATTTTAGTGTTTAACAATGTTTATTGAATAATTTATTGATGTTATTGTGAATCAGATTTATT
Organism: Clarias magur; assembly: GCA_013621035.1. Taxonomy (NCBI): domain Eukaryota; kingdom Metazoa; phylum Chordata; class Actinopteri; order Siluriformes; family Clariidae; genus Clarias; species Clarias magur. The sequence continues at coordinate 148,984 of QNUK01000676.1, forward strand.
TCTTGAAAAAAGTATATCTTTAGATGAAAAGTATACAGTCCCATCTCCATGTATGATCATACTGACCAGACATTTGCTTTTAACTTGGCCTTAAAAAAAGAAGCTACAATTGAATATTTAACATTAATGTAATAAAATGTATTACATGATTAAAAGTACATACTATATTTTCTGAACATATGCAAGTGTCTGTTCTATTAATTTAAATGATCTTAAGTAAGTAAGTGACAGCACTTTCAGGCATTTTTTAGAATGACCCAAATATATAAAACCAAACAATATATAGGCAAAACAAATGCTATAGATAGATAGACAGATAGATAGATAGATAGATAGATAGATAGATAGATAGATAGATAGATAGATAGATAGATAGATAGATAATTCAATTCAATTCAATTCAATTCAATTCAGCTTTACGTAATCAAAAGAAATTACAGATGTTTGTATGAAATGTGAATGTGTATAAATCTGAATGATCAGATTGTCCCTGATGAACGGTGCTGAGGGAAAAACTCCCTGAGATGGTAACAGGAAGAAACCTTGAGAAGAACCAGACTCAACAGGGAACCCATCCTCATCTGGGTGATAACGGAGAGCAGGGATTGATCTGCACTCATACTGTGTGTTAGGAGGCTGGAAGTTCAGTTTAAGAGATGATTTAAGATGTTTAAGATCTTTGATTCTTGTGCCAGAGACTGCTCCAGGAGCAAGAGTAAAATAATACAAATATTTATAATAAAAATATTAAAATAATATACATGCCATAAAATGAAGTAATGAATAAATAGATAAAGTAGAATCAAAATACAAAATCCACAAACAAGACACAAGAAATACAAAAGTATAATGGATAGTATGGTATAATATGTACAGTTTGCATAGCAACAGTGCCAAGGCATACTGCAAAGGATGCTGTTCCTATATATTCCACATGATATTGAGGAACCCAGACATACGAATTGCAGTGGTGAGTCTATAAATGAAATTTTCTTTTATAATATACCACCTAAATTCTATGTGTATATCTTATTCATAAGTGTTTCATTTGGATCAGCCTGGCTGTACAAGGCCAATCACTCAGTCGCCTGGAGTCGACTCTCCGTTAACAATGCAGTGATTCGAGGAGTCGACTCCCTGTTAACAATGCAGTGATTCGAGGAGTCGATTCTTTGCTGGAGCTCAGCTGTGGAGTGCGCTGGGTGTGAATGGAGGAAGGGGCGCAGGCAGGCAGGGTGAGGAGGCTCCAGTAATGCAGAGAGGAGGAAAATGGCAGAGCTACAAATGCTGCTAGAGGAGGAGATTCCTGCCGGGAAGAGAGCGCTGCTGGAGAGCTACCAGAACCTGTCCAGAGTCGCCGAGTACTGCGAGAACAATTATGTGCAGGTAATCAGCAGGAGAACGAGAAGAACAAGAAGAATAGAGGGAATGACTCGGTGTGTGTGTGTGTGTGTGTGTGTGTGAGGAGGGGGTTGTGTTGTGTTGTGTTGTGTAGTGCTGGTGCGTGATGTTGCGGGGAGGACGCTTTGATCTCTTTGATCTCTCTGTAACACATCCAGCGCACATTCACGCGCGTTTACACACCGCGCATTGGTACAGATGTGCAGAGAGATGTGCAGATGTGTGCGTGTGTGTGTGTTCTGGATGGAGGAGGGTGTGTCAGTCAGTCAGTCAGTCAGTCATACTGCTGCCGCCGCCGCCGCCGCCGCCGCCGCCGCCTGATGCGCGCGCGAGAGAGAGACGGAGGCGAGGCTGAGATCAGACGCAGATGAGATGAGACACCGGCCTGCGGCTCTCCGGCAGACTCTGCGCCCTGCTCTCTCTCTCTCTCTCTCTCTCTCTCTCAGACTAATGCATGCAGGCCATCCGATCCGCACGAGATGCAAATCAGAAGGACGCAAAAAATGCACAATTTAATTTTTAGCCATGTTTTTTATTTATTTATTATGATCTCATATTTACACTATAATATCACGTGATGCCCGTTATATCATATAAACTGTGTGCAATCACAATATGATGATGATGATTATTATTATTATATAATATGTATTATTATTGTGGTGTCGTGGTTCGCAGTGTCGCCTGGCGCCCCCAGGGTCCGGGTTCGATTCCCGCGTCGGGTCCGTGCGCGTGGACTTTGCTTGGTGGGTTTCCTCCAGATTCTACAGTTTCCTCCCACAAGCCAAAGACATGCAGATTAGGCTAATCGGCGTTCCCAAATTGCCCAAGCGTGTGAATACTGTACGTCTCTACATGTGTGCCCTGCGATGGATTGGCACCCTGTCCAGGGTGTACCCCGCCTCGTACCCTAAGTCCCCTGGGACAGTCTCCAGGCCGCCCGCAACCCTGTGTACAGGATAAAGCGGTATAGACGATGAGTGAGTGAGTGTATTATGTTCTGCCAACATACTACAATGTTAGCCTAATAAGATCTGATAATCTGATATATACAGTACAGACCAGAAGTTTGGACACCCCTTCCTTCTCATTCAAAGCATTTTCTTTCTTGTGTTCTTTCTTGTGTTCTTCAGCCCAAACGCGTCTCTTCTGCTTGTTGCCTGTCCTTAGCAGTGGTTTCCTAGCAGATCTTCTAGCATGAAGGCCTGATTCACACAGTCTCCTCTTAACAGTTGTTCTAGAGACGTGTCTGCTGCTAGAACTCTGTGTGCCATTGACCTGCTCTCTGATCTGAGCTGCTGTTAACCGCCGATTTCTGAGGCTGGTGACTCGGATGAACTTCTCCATGAACTCGGATGAACTGCAGCAGCAGAGGTGACTCTCGGTCTTCCTTTCCTGGGCCGGTCCGCATGTCAGACAGTTTCTTTGTAGCGCTTGATGGTTTTTGTGACTGCACTCGGGGACACTTTCAAAGTTTTCCCAATTTTTCCGACTGACTGACCTTCATTTCTTAAAGTAATGATGGCCGCGCATTTTTCTTCACTTAGCTGCTTTTTTCTTGCCATAATACAAATTCTTTGAATGAGAAGGTGTGTCCAAACTTTTGCTCTGTACTGTATATATATATAAAGGCAGCACAGTGACTTAATGGTTAGCACTGGCACCTTACACCTCCAGGGTCTGGGTTTCGATTTTTGCTTCTGTGAGCATGGAGTTTGCATGTCCAAAGAAATGCAGATCATGCTTATTGGTGTTCCCAAAGTGCCCCACAGTGTGTGAATACACACAACAGTTGTAAGAACGGTAATAAATACACTGGTCAACATTGGCCTCCACGGTCCCGACTTGGACTGCAGAGATTCCCAGATCTACGGATATACAATGTAGGTAAATCATATTAAGCAATATCACATGAGAAGGAGTGCAGTTGTGTTGGAATATCAATGTGCAATCCTTTGTTCCACACACACATCCAGTAGTGCCCTAGAATCATGGTTTAGAGAGCGATTTGGAATTCAGCCTTGTGCTAGAAGCTAGTTAGCTTTGTAGCTAAGCGTTAGCCGTGAACAGAACGACACGGATGGTTCAGAGGCGATTCAGAAGGACTCAGAAGTGATTAGTGCAGAGACGTGAGGCGTGTTGTTTAAGAGACATAACGTTATCAGATGTGTGTTGTTGCTGAAAGTGCTTCTGTGACTGGGTGTGAATGTGGGCGTGGTCAGGCAGCTGCTCTCTCCTCAGTACTGCGGACCGTACAGACCGACTCTCACCCACGCTGAGACACACAGTTAGTGTCATTAACCACTGGACAACACCTGGGACACGCCCAGTCACACAGATATGTAGTTAAATGTCACAGTGCTGTTATTGTCTATTATCAGCACTCGCTGAACGCCTCTCGTCTGGAACTGAATGTTGTGTAATACTGTATATTCTCCTGTTAACGATGCTGATATACAGTAATCTATGTATGAATATGATTTCTATGATTATGATTTTAGATATAATACTTACAATTTAACGTATTAAAGAGGGTAATTTGAAAAAACGTTCGATGGTAACGGCTTGATCACAAGGGTCTTCTTGCTAGATTTATTTCACATTACTTATGGAAGGAGTCTCCAGTGTCAGCACCAGTGTCATGGTCAGATGTTTAGCTGTAACTGTAACGTTTCAGACGCGTTCAGGACAGAGGAGTTTATGCTTCTTTGCGGTTTCTCGCTAACATGACTAGCTACGTGATGAGGGAACGCGTGTCTGTAGCTGCTATAAAAGAAGCAAGAACATGTATGTATAACATCAGTGTTGTAATCTGTGCAAACTGAACATGGAGAAAGAGCGAGCGTGTCTCTGCAATACAGCACATAGCTAGTAAGCTAAGAGTCCTACAGGCTAGGTCTTCAGCGTTAACGCTAATTCACAATGCTAATTCGCAAACCTTTCAGTGCTGATTTGCTGAAACACCAACGGGAAACTGTTTCCGAGCGCCTCGTGCAAAACTGGAATGATTCGGAAGTTCAGTTAGCATTTACAGCTACATGTTAGCTTTCCATGTTGGCTGTTTTTAGCCAGATGTTTTAGCTGTATGAGAAATGAAGGAACAACTTATTTAAAGTCTTAATTAAATTATCCTTTCTGCTGCAGTGAGTTTCGTAATTAAACAGGACATATCTAATGAATTTGTGAATTACTGTTAAACACGTGTTGGTTATAAAGAGACGACGGGCTTCATTGTAAAAACACAAGCTGATTAATTAAAGACACAGCAGAATATAACGCGTTTAAACAATAATAAAAGAAATATTACATTTTCGGTTTAAAATACAGCAGTTAATTAGAATATATATGATGCATATTTGTTTTTTAATTAGATTTATGATATAAATATTGCTTACTTGAACTAACGACCTGTTTGCACTTTAGTTCACTGGACAAAAGATCTGTTTACAGATTAGTTCATTTAATTATTGACAGTAATCAACGTATTCATTATTTTGAATAATTATCTCTTCAGGTATTCGGTTGTGTTTAATCAGACCAATGATTGAATTAGTTATTAATTGGATTAAATATGAAATTTACATGTAAGGTAATTACAGTGATTTAGTGTTTAGACATGAGTTAGGGAGGCGAGTTCTTACTGGTTCAGTGGTTTCTGAGTGTGATGAGGGAATATGAAGGTTTTTATAGTTCTGTATTAATGAGACGTTTTTGTTAAAGGCTCATGAGGGACTTATTGGCTGTGCTGGGACGTGAACTCACAACCTTCTGGTCATTAGGAGATTTCTAACCACTGACATTCCTGATGCTGCAGAAATTATATTAGTAGACCCTGCCTGTGTGTGTGTGTGTGTGTATGTGTGTGTGTGTGTGTGTGTGTGTGTGCGCGTGTGTGTCATCATCATCATCGGTCTTTTTATCTTTTTCTGTCTGTCTCAATGTCTGTGTCTCTTTTATTCTCTCTGTCTGTTTCTTTCTTTCTTTTTTTTAATTCTTTCTGTCTGTCTCAATGTTTATCTGTTTGTCTTGATGGACTGTCTGTCTATCTCTCTGTCTCCGTCTGTCTCTCTCAATGTCTGTCCTCAGTTTGTTTCTGTATCACTGACTGTCTGTCGCTGTCTGTATGTCTCTTGTTCTGTCTGTCTCGCTGTGGTTCTGTCTCTCACTGTCTTTCTGTCTCTGTTTGTCTGTCTGTCTCTCTCACTGACTCTTTGTCTGTCTGTCTGTCTGTCTGTGTTTCTTCAGGCTCAGGATAAAAAGAAGGCCTTGGAGGAGACTAAAGCGTACACCACTCAGTCTCTGGCCAGCGTGGCCTATCAGATCAACGCTCTGGCCAACAACGTGCTGCAGCTGCTGGACATCCAGGCGTCTCAGCTGCGCCGCATGGAGTCGTCCGTCAATCACATCTCGCAGGTCGGCCATGTTTGTTTTTTTCCCTGGGAAGGGAAAGATGTTTAGACTGTTATTGGCACACTGGCACATTTCCAGCTTCGCATTTTGCATAAATGTAATATTCCCTTTAAAAACATCTATTGGAAGGTTATACATCTCACATGTCTTTGTGTGTGTGTGTGTGTGTGTGTGTGTGTGTGTGTGCGTGTGCGTGCGTGTGTGTGTTATCTGCAGACTGTAGACATCCACAAGGAAAAGGTCGCACGGCGAGAGATCGGGATTTTGACCACCAACAAAAACACGTCACGGACGCACAAAATCATCGCCCCCGGGAACATGGAGCGGCCGGTGCGCTACATCAGGAAGCCGATCGACTACACGCTGCTGGACGACGTGGGCCACGGCGTCAAGGTCAGTCCGAGGAGAAACGATCAAGATGCAGGTTCAAGGCGAAGGTGAAGGGGAATTACGTTCTTATTTCTTGTGGCAAAAAAAAAGATGACGGGACTTTACGTGAAAGGAAGTCAGATACACGAGGAAGCAGCGATGCAGGAAACAAGTATGGAATTAGGGAACATTAGGAAGAGTGTGGGGAGAGAGGGAGGACTGACAGGGAACAAGTGAACACAGGAGCAGAAAGTAAAAGGGAGAACCTGTGATGGTTCAGTACAGTGGCCGAGAAGTGCAAAACTAAATAACGAAACTGAAAACACGGCAATTAAGGCAAACCAGAAAAGGCTCGCAAATAAAATTCTCAAACCACACCTACCTTTTCCGGTAGCAGTTTTATTACTGTGCTGGAAGTAAACTCCTCCCATTTCTCACCTTATTTTTATTTACAAACACCTCAGTCGTACGTCTGTTTGGCGAAAACGTCGGACACTGGACGTGACTTTTATCTGTTTATCTCTCCGTTTTATTTCCAGCCAGCTCTGACCTTTCCGCTGTCTCTGACTAAATTACTCATTAACTAACAATAATCTGGTTAAAATGTCTCTCCTATTGTTTGTTTCTCTCTCACCGCACGCGCTCAGTGGCTGAAAGCGAAGGTAAGCTTCTGTGATTTCTGTTCTTTACTCCCCCTGCTCGAATGCACGGTTTTTGTTCATGCTTTCCGTTCTGTTCTCCAGCAAGGGAGCAGCCAGCCTGCCAGGTCTGGGGGCGGGACTTTATCGAGGACCAACCCACCCACGCAGAAGCCCCCGAGCCCACCCATGGCAGGGCGGGGCACCCTGGGGTACACAAATTTCACTATTTATACTACAATCTGTTGCGACATAGCTTTGACACTGGAGACTCCTTCCATTAATTGGATACAACTGCAACAATGTTGCAAATCTGTTTCTATGGAAACGTATTCATTAGAATTTGTGCTTCTGTAATATTGTAACCAAGTTTGTAACTAATGCTGTGAATCATGTTGCATTGCGCACGTGTGCGTGCGTGTGTGTGTGTGTGTGTGTGTGTGTGTGTGTGTGTGTGTGTGTGTTACAGGAGAAACACACCCTATAAGACTTTAGAGCCTGTGAAGCCGCCCGTGGTGCCGAACGACTACATGACGAGCCCAGCGAGACTCGGGGGACAGAGCAGCCCAGGACGCACTGCATCGGTTAACCAGAGACCGCGGACACACAGGTACATCACCAACACACACACACACACACACACACACACACCATACAATAAAAATACCAAATCAACAATTACATCTAGTATTATTTGAATCATTGTATGTATAGTATGCACATTACAAATCCATTCGCGTGAGCTGTTACTACAGAACTGATGAATCGCCACCATTCCGGCCAATCAGAATCCAGAATTCAGCAGCAACGCAGTACAAACACTTTTAGCACACGCACAACTTTATTTAAATGTAGCTTTCTCTCCATGTGTCACGTTCCATTGTAAATCATTCACAGAACGTCAATAAATCTGAAAGTTATGGAATTTTATGAATTACATTTATTTAATTTAGTTAATTTCCATCATCATCATCATCAGGATTTATTCTTTTCATCATTTCACACCAGTCTGATCATGTCCCGAATAATAATCAAACACCCCTCGAGAGGCTCACTGCGGTGTCCTGCACTAAATAGCTGTCAGAGTGATAAGTATTGGCACCCCGAGCGTGTCTAACCGCGGCTGTCCGTCAGCGATCCCGGAGCCTTTCAGTCCCCTCGCTGGCCGCGGAGCTCGTTTCCTCCTCAACACGAGTCCTTTATATGCCGTGAGAGAAAGAGGACGTCCAGCGCACGCTGAGAGCACTGAGAACGTTTCTGTGTTTTGGATCAGATGACCTCATGTTCGATAGTGTTGTGTTAAAATGACAGAAATAAAACAATATTCATATCTTTTTTTTTTTCTTATTTGAAGATGATTTAAAAAATTTTACATGTACAAAATCGTGACACAGGGTTGTTTTACAGATTTGGATGAATCAGAATTGTTTCATCTTTTCTTTTCTTAAAAAAGTCTTACAAAGGAATTACGCTGCTTCTTTTTAAATTAACGAAAACTGTCAGTATTTACAATGTGATGATGTACAATTTTCATATCGCAATGATCATCTAATCTGATCAAACCTTTTTAAATGAAGGTTTACATTTATGTAAAATATACAGCTTTTACGCATCTATATAACGTCCATGTTACTGCAGTAAATACACTTTTTAAACTTAAGTCTTTCTCTTTAATATATTTCTACTTATATATTTCGTTAAGTGAAACCTCTGGCCTTGAGAAAATAATAAAAAAGCACTGAGTGATCTGGTGTTCAGGTTCACCTTAGGAACTCTTTTTCTCTGCAGTGGGAGCAGCGGCGGTAGCGGCGGACGAGAAAACAGCGGGAACAGTGTGGGAATTCCTCTGGCTGTTCCGACCCCGTCTCCTCCTAGCATGGCGCCAGGTTAGTGAGTTAGCGGTGTCGCTATGTCGTATGTCAGGAATCGGTTTCTGTTTTACTAAGTTTTCTCTTATGTATCATATTAGTATTATAACATCTAGACTGAATTGTACTGGCTGTGTTTACTAGCTGGTTAGTTTTTTAGTTTTTTGTCATGTGACACCAAGTACAGTATGTTTGACCTTTAGTTACTGCCATTATTTTCCCTCTCCTGCTAAAAGTGGTACCTCCAGGTCCGGGTCTGGGTCCCGTTCCGATGTCGCAGTTCGGCACAATCTCTCGGCAGATCTCGAGGCACAGCTCGTCCAGCGCCTCGTCCTCTGCCTCCATGGTGTCGGCCACTGGCACTTACCGTCGTGCCCCGTCCAGCTCCTCTCAGTTCTCAGTGCCCCAGTCTCACCTTAACGGTGGTCCCACGTACCCACAAAACTCGGCTCCAGGTGAGTACTTCTTATGGAAAGAAATCAAAATGTACTAATATCAGATTTCGCTATAATATATTAATGACGCATATGTTTATATATATGTAGTCTCTGTTGCCCCGCCTCCTCCTCCAGTGGCGCAGCTCACACCCCAGATTCCTCTCACTGGGTTTGTGGCCCGAGTTCAGGAGAATAGTAAGTGTTTTACACACACACACACACACACACACACACACACACACATACACTACTAAACAGCATATGTCACCTAAATACAGTATACGCCTGATAATTATTTTCATATGACACAGTTAGCTAATATTCGTAGAAAAAATCAGTGACTGGTGGAACTTCAGAGAGAACTTCAAAGATATTACAATTTTCTTCACTCTGATTCATTAAAAGCGATCACTCCCCAACACCTAACTTCAGGAATCACTTCTTTCATTCACAAACATCAGCTCTCTTTCTGGTCAGTTTCAGACAGCCCCTCCCCCCCTCCACCACCACTCCCTGAAGACACACCCATGTTTGAAGAGGCGGCTCCGCCCCCTCCGCCACCCCCAGTGGACTACGAAGAAGAGGATGCCGCACTGGTACAATACAACGACCCCTACGCAGACGGAGACCCTCACTGGGCCCCCAAGTCCTACATAGAGAAAGGTACGTGTCCTCCTACAGACTCGCCCTTGGGGAAGCTGATTAATGTTTCCTGGCTGGGTGATACTGCCTTCCAGTGGTTTAACAATGAACTGTTTTTGATCGTCTGAGTTGCTATTATATTATATATACACATACAGTTACACCATTTTTGAAGTTTTCCTTTCATCAGGAGAGTTTCCTTTTTATTTTTTCCAGTGGTGGCCATCTACGACTACACCAAGGACAAGGATGACGAGTTGTCCTTCATGGAAGGCGCCATCATCTACATCATCAAGAAAAACGACGACGGCTGGTTCGAGGGCGTCTGCAACGGCGTCACCGGACTGTTTCCCGGCAACTACGTGGAGTCCATCATGCACTACGCTGACTAACGCTAACTCGCGAACGTTTTCATCTGACCTATTTAAGTATTTACGATGTGCAGTGTATTGAGGAAGTTCTTCGGTTCTTCCGGATTTCGGGTTTTCTGAGGTGTTTTTGTACATACGGTACTGTACGAAACCTGTCGGTTGTGACTAGTGCGTGTTATTGTGCGTGTTTCGTCAGTGTAAAAATGAAAACAAGTGGTAGTTTATATTTTAACGTACTACTCCCTTTGCGTCAGGGAAGACGTGGTTGAATGTCGTGATTTACAGTATAATCTGGATGATATACCAGGTCATCCTAATTCCATGTTGCCTGCAGTGTTAGGGTATGTTGCGTTTTAATTCCACGTACGTTGCGATCGTAACATTTCATAGCTATGTCATTTGTTTTGCTAGCTGCAAACTGGGTTCCATGTAGCCAGATCGCTAATGAGCCAGGTACTTCATCTGTACGATATTCGCCTGCTAATGTAACTTCACTTGTTCCTTGACTGCACTAGGTTATTTAGCGAGGTAGTTAATTGGCCAGCAAGGATAGCTAATTAATTTACCCAGCTAATTCAAGGAACGCATCTCTCCAAAGAAATTTGCTAGCTAGTTAGGGCTAAGCAGCCGGGAACTAATTTCAAGGGCAGAAATCTGTCAATTTAAGTCACTTTTTTAATGAACATATACTCTTAAATAAATTATGCTACGATAATTTTTAATCCAGTGACCTTGTTACGTAGCAAATGAGTGGAGCAATGTGTCCTTAAACTTATACGATATTAAAATCTTTAATTCAGCTGTGCTGACTAGCATGCTAGCTGACTAGGTATTTATTTTTCCAGTTTACAATTGCCATCAACTGCTTAATGGTCCTTAAATATTCCTGTTCAAGCACCATATGGCTAGTTTAAATCAGACCACATTCTGGCCAAAAAAAAAAAAAAAAAAAAACATTTGGGCTAATCTCATCCTTCAGTAACAATCACCTGTCAAGTCCTGTTGCCTCATTTGCACCCGGGTGAAAATGGAACACTTGTTAGGGGGACTTGAGTAACTGTTTACACGATATAACAGCCTAATCTTAGCTAGGTTTCGTATGACACTGGCTAACGGTTTACACACAGAAGTAGCTAGCGTGATGTTAACTCGCTTACTCGCTTGACTACAGTTTTACACACACAATTGCCTCACGTTTGCTAGTACGCTAGCAACTTTGCCTACTGGTTTACACAGTGTACTGTAATACATATTTAGCCAAAGGTTAGCTGGCTTACCATACAGTGCTTAGCCTAACGTTAGCAAGCTAGCTACAACTAAAGGTTTACTGCTTAGCATGATAGCCTAGCTAGTGATGACTCAGTGGTTTTTGGCTGTAAAATCTGTTTTCACTCGGGTGCGAATAGTTTTTATTCTCAGTTACAAGCAAGCACAGCATGAATTTGTAGATTGCCGTTGAAATGAAGTTGTTCATTAGGTTTTTTTGTTTGTTTGTTTGTTTATAATCAATGATGTCGAAGTTTGCTTTTATATTAATTTAACAGATCAGTCATGAGAACGTGATTGACTCGATGCTGTGTGAAACAGGACAACACGGTGTTAGCGACTCATCAGCTCGACTCATAGCTTCTGTCTCATCACTTTGTACATAAAATAAACCTGTTTTTTTTTCTTCCCTCAGTTGATGTACAGCGTTTTTTTTTTTTTTTTATAATAAAGGACTGTCCGGAATGTCACGGTGTCTTGGTGTTCTTCTTAAACCTGCGCTGTAGTGAGGAGTTTTTCTTTTGAATTTGAATGTTGACCACCACGGTTGTAAAAATTGGAATGAATACAATGGACACCCTCGGCCTTCACAGACCCAAGGAGGGTCGTAGATGTATGAAGCTGCTTGTAGTTACACAATCTGGCCATCTGGGTGCGCTAATTCCTGTTTAATCACACCAGATCCTAAATGAATTCAGTAAAAATGCAAAATCTGGAGAGACCCTGAAATTTACTTGATCCTGGGACCTTAAGTGAAGGGGTACAGGGGGCGTGGCTACAGGGGTGGCACAGGGTGATATTGACCCACGCTTGACGTCAAAGCACATGCAGGTTTTATCCTGCGCATTATTCCTGCAGATTTTTAATAAATGGGATATTTTGCCGTTTCTTGACTGTCACAGTGGCCTGAGCTCATGAAGAAAAACAGAGGTTTTTATTCACTGTTAATAATCTGTAATCTATCCTAGCACTGGAAGTTAATAATATTTAATATTGTATTGAGACAGTGTGAGTGTAAATGTTTTTTTTTTCTGGTCCAGGATTAAAAAGAGAGTCACGGGTTAAATGCAGTGGAAGCTGAAGCGGAAACCTGGTGCCAATTAACTCTGTGGCATATGGTGTCAGCGCGCGCGCGCGCACACACACACACACACACACGGGAACTTTCTCTAGTGTGTGTGTGCTGATACACGCTGCTTGCACTTAAACACGCAAGTAATGATGAAATAGACATTTCCCGGATTCCTGAACCTGTTGCATGCTCTCTCTCTCTCTCTCTCTCTCTTTTTTTAATGGCACCCCTCTCTACGCTTCTGTGGCTCGCCGTCTGCGCGCTCACGTCTACAGGTAGCGCGGGCGAGGTGTGCGGAGGAGCGCGATGCCCGGGGGCGTGCGCAGGCGCGCGGTGCGCCTCGGGTCGCGGGGACGCGCTCCGGCGCCCGGCGGTGCCCTACACCATCATCCAGCCGTCTGTGGCGGCGCGGCAGGAGAGCTCGAGGAGCGGCGCCGCAACGGCGGACGCGCAGACGCACGGGCGTGCACGCGGCCAAGCACGGGGACAGGCACAGGCACAGGGACAGGCACGCGACGGCTGCGCAGGCGGAGAGCAGTGCGCGCAGATCAGGCGGCGGCCGTGCGCAGGACGCGAGTGCATCACGCACATGCGCGACGGAGCGGAGTTCGGCACCCAGAATGGGATACAGCTCGTGTGTGACGTCACACCAGGTGAGGATAGGAAGATGCAGGAAAAGGAAAGCTGTGTTCCTTTTTTTTCTAAAGGTTACCTTGGATGAGCCTGTGATCCAAACTACATTAAACAGACCAGTACATGACAATCTCTGATTTGTATGTGTGTGTGCGTAGAGTTCTTCCTGTGCTTGAAGGGTTTCCTCCAAGAACTCCGGTTTCCTCCCCCAGTCCGAAAGCATGCAATTTATACAGCAATTACCCATAGTGTGAGTGAGTGAGTGAGTGTCGCCTCACACCTCCAGGTTCCTGGGTTTCATTCCCACATCGGGATGTATGTGTGTGTGTGTGTGTGTGTGTGTGTGTGTGGACTTTTCATGTTCTCCCCGTGCTTGGTGGGTTTCTTCCAGGTACTCCAGTTCCCTCCACAGTTCAAAGACATGCAGGTTAGGTTAACTGGTGATCCCAAATTGTCCATAGGTAGCTCAGTGGTTAAGGCATTGGACTACGGTTCGGAAGGTCCCAGGTTCAAGTCCCACCACCACCAAGTGGCCCTTAACCCCAACTGCTCAGATGTATAATGAAAAAAAAGTAAGTCGCTCTGGATAAGGGCGTCTGCTAAATGCCTAGATGTAGAATGAGTGTGTTAGTGTGTGGATGTGTGTTTGCTCTGTGATGGATTGGCACCCTGTCCAGGATGTATCCCACCTCATGCCACTAAATCTCATATGCTACCCACCCCCCCCCCAAACAAGCCTGTATACAGGATAAAGCGGTATTGATGATGAGTGAGTGGGAATGGTGTGCAGTGTGATGGACTCGCACCCTCTTCAGGTTTTCTCGCACTTTTTCTAGAGATCACGTTCGATGAGCATGTTATCTAAACTATATCATCAGACTGAGTACAGCACTCTGACTTAGAGAAAATATTCATTCCTACAGATTTACCCTATCCCACCACGAGTTTGTGTGTGTGTGTGTGTGAGTGTATGTGGGTGGGTGGAGTTTGCATGTTCTCCCTGTACTGGGTACTCCAGTTTCCTCCCACAGTCCAAAAACATGCAGTTTATACAATAATTGGCGTTTCCAAATTGCCCGTAGTGTGTGTATGTGTGTGCGAGTGAGTGAGTGAGTGAGTGAGTGAGTGTGTGTGCTTGTGTGCAGTGCGATGGACTGTCCAGGAAAGTGATTTGGATTTCACTTATTCTGTTTCTGGTGGTGTTTGGGATGACTCTGGCACTTCTAACGCTATATGAAAATTGCACATAGGAAAAGAACTCTGTAATCGCCGGCTGTATGAGAATCTCCATCGTACAATCTGACACGGTGACCAGACGCTATTACAGAATCTTTTATAAACTCCCGATAAGGTCTTAATCTCATCTAATCCACTGCACCAAAAGTATAACTGCAGGTGGATAATTAATAAACAGTTTATAAACGCTAGCCTAAGGGTTAAATCTCTCATGTGATTGAGGTACAGAAACATTAACAGATTATATTACTGCAGTCCAATAAAAAAAAAAAACCTGTAAGTGAATAAAATCACCAGTGAACCTGTTTTCCACACGTACACGTCAACTCTGCTATAATCACTGTATATTTGTGAGTTTGTATCATCTGCTTAAAATTACTTATACAGGCCATGGATATTCTTTAGAACAGTTCAATAAGTCAGTCACATTGAAACCATATGTTCCCTGTGGTCTGTGAGGACAGAGCATGTGATCTCCTATGCTACTATCGCATTAAAATACCACATATTTACCTTTTAAATGAGCTTAATCAGAGATCATCGGTTTTTGACTGTGTTTGTGTGACGTTTGTTCATGTGTGTGATGTTTCCGCTTTTAAATACGTAGAAGAAGAAGGGAGGAAGGGAAAGGAGGTGATGATACATGAGGAAAATAGTACGAGGGGGGAGGATTATAAAAAGGACACATTAGATACAGTAAAATTTTATGAAATCTTTATCCAAGAGGATTTGGAAGAAGCTTCAAGTTGTATAAACAGATGTCATGGTCTGCTTTCACAGCTGGACACAAAACACAAGCAGACATGTTGATCTGTAAACCCGTACTTGTAAATCCAAAAATACAGCAGAGGAGATTTATGACATGAACTAGCAAACTAGGGCTTAATACTAGAGAGGCAAGAAAACTATGAAAATATGGTTGAGAAAACTTCTTATGCAGCAAAAGTTAGGTTTAAATACACAAGCTTGTGAAACAGTCATGTGTGGTTCTTCTCCAAAGTTTTTGAAGCACACGGCTGTACAGTCGTTGGATGCTGTACAAATTCCCTTCACGGGGACCTGCAGGACACAAACCAGCTTTGATATGATGAGGCAAGCTGAAAACATGGTGAGTTTAGGTTGGAGTGGAAACTTTGACCAAAGCTGATCACTCTCGGTCGAAATATTGGGAGAAATACTGAACGTTTTTGCCAAATCCCTAGAGATCCTACAGAAGTTTTGACCAATCCCACTAGCTACAGTAGTAATTCAGACCAATCCTGACCACTCCCACAGAAACTCTGACCTATCTTGAGCACTCCCACAAAATTTCTGCCCAATCCTGACCATTCCCATAGAAAAGCTGACCAATCCTGACCACTCCAATGGAAAGTATCACCAATCCAGACCATTCCCACAGAAAGTCTGGCCAATCCAGACCACTCCCACAGAAAGTCTGGCCAATCCAGACCACTCCCACAGAAAGTCTGGCCAATCCAGACCACTCCCACAGAAAGTCTGGCCAATCCTGACCACTCCCACAGCTTTGATATGATGAGGCAAGCTGAAAACATGGTGAGTTTAGGTTGGAGTGGAAACTTTGACCAAAGCTGATCACTCTCGGTCGAAATATTGGGAGAAATACTGAACGTTTTTGCCAAATCCCTAGAGATCCTACAGAAGTTTTGACCAATCCCACTAGCTACAGTAGTAATTCAGACCAATCCTGACCACTCCCACAGAAACTCTGACCTATCTTGAGCACTCCCACAAAATTTCTGCCCAATCCTGACCATTCCCATAGAAAAGCTGACCAATCCTGACCACTCCAATGGAAAGTATCACCAATCCAGACCATTCCCACAGAAAGTCTGGCCAATCCAGACCACTCCCACAGAAAGTCTGGCCATTCCAGACCACTCCCACAGAAAGTCTGGCCAATCCAGACCACTCCCACAGAAAGTCTGGCCAATCCAGACCACTCCCACAGAAAGTCTGGCCAATCCTGACCACTCCCACAGAAAGTCTGGCCAATCCAGACCAGATCCATCCTGACTACACCCACAAAAAGTTTGATCAATTTTGACCACTGATGCAGAAAGTTTGACCAATCCCAACTCCTTCTGCAGAAAAATCAACCCCTTCTACAGTTTCTGCCAAAAGAAGCCAAAAAAAAGAGCACAGAAGAAAGCACTGTTGCTAGCCATTTTGAATTTAAAGTGAGTCTAAAATATAATTTTTTATTTTAGTCTCGTTTTACTAAAATATACATTTTACTTGGATTCCTGTCACCACTTGGTTCCATCGTTTTGTATTAGTGAGACTCTGATATGGAATTTTGACACAATCCTTTTTCGATGCAGTATCTGTCAGTGAACTAATCTTAAAAAAGATAAATCTGTAAATGTGTGAACACAAATGCTGTTTTTGCTTTTGATTGAGATTTTGAATTCATAATAAATTTCAAAGGTCCCTCACTTGTTTCTCATGCTAAACTGCCCAGGCACTAATGAGGTCCCATCTGAGGATGCCCTGGTGCTGCAGATTCACTTAGCCAAGGGACAAGAGAAGCTTGTGGAGGAGCTCCGGGCTCAACAAGCTGAAGTCAGTAATCTTCAGAATGGGTTGAAGGATCAGCAGGATGTCCTGCTGGCCCAACAGAAGGAGATACTGGACCAACAGCGGAGGATTTTCGAACAGATGGAGCAAGTAAAGGTGGAGTACCAAATAGTTATGGATAACTTTAGAAATGCGGCCCTGCACAAAGATCTAGAGGGCCATCTGGACAGCCTCAGGTCCGAGATACGAACACACACAATGGAGGCCTACACCATACCCAAGGTGGAAATGGCAGAGAGTGTGGTGGAGGTGGGAAGACAGATGCCGGAGTGCAACTCCTGCGAAGAAGATGAGTATTGCGATTTTAGCGGGGAATGGCCAAGATGTGAGAAGTGTACCGTTTGTCTTCCAGGATTTTTCCTAGTGTCCCAGTGCTCAATTCATGCCGACAGGATTTGTCAGGTGCTTACTTTTTTATTTTTCATACAAGACTAGTCTGCAGTATGAGACTTTCATGAGTATGACTCTCTTGACAGTTGTATTTGTCTGACAGGACAGAGATGAATGCTTGGAGTTACAGCACTTATGTGGTGACCAAAACCGATGTCTTAATACACCGGGTGAGTCTCAAGACCAGGTTTAAAATTGGGAATTGTGTACGACTGTCTAAAAGCATTGTTTGTTCCTGATTTATTACGATATTCCTAATATCTGTTGACAGGTGGATACAGATGTACAGGAATGTCGGCAAAAGACACGGCTTCTGGAACGTGTGGTCATTCTTATTTCTACAATTCCCAGCTGCAGGAATGCCAGGCTTGCGCGGAATGCGATTCCCAACCTGTGGCGTCTCCTTGCTCAGCCATGAGGGACACCATTTGTTCTAGCGCCTCAGAAACCAGATTCTCTCTTACCTGGTCCGGGGAAGTTTCCCTGGTCCAAGGTAGTGAGTTTCCTAACATGCAGTTGCACGTCCAAGGACACAGTGATGGAGCACTTGTTTCTTGCACCAACAGTTGGTTAGTTTTGCTTCAGCATGGACTTGTCTGGATCGATCATAACCTAGCTTTGAGGCACGGATGCCGTAGTTTTATCCAAGCGGGTTTGAGGTTGAATTCCAGCGAGGATGGAGGGAGAGACTTAAGTGGAATGCGCATGGAGCAAAGGGATGGAAAATCCCTGCAGAGTGTCAGTGTGACCGGGGTGACTATTGTGGATCCAGGTCACACATTGTCCCTGTTCCTCAGAAGTACTAGCAATCATTGTAATGCAGAAAATGATAAAGTGCACCTTCAGAGTGGCCTCGTGGCACCTTTTAGTTTGCTCTGGCTCTCACATGATACAGGGGCTATAGCCATGACTGCACAGACTGTGGTTGCAGCGCACTTCCATACCAATTTCCGACCTTCCTTTCGTACGGTGTCCATCTCTGATCCTTACATGGTGACCCTGAGCCATGACAATCGTGGCGTGCGCTTTACAGAGAAGGGCACAGTAAAATTTGTCCTGCAACAAGCAGTCTATTCGATGGGTCAAGCTTGTGTATCTGAGGGATTCTTCCTGTTAGCGTATGTCAACCGGAATGAAAGCAGCGTTGAACTGACGCGAGTCTTCAAGCCTGGTGTTCACTACAGGGACACATCCATATCTCTTTCCGCTGCTGCTGCAGTGGACGCTGGAGACACTCTAACTTTTGAAATCCTCGCACCAGCGCAGTGCAGCGTGCGCTACTTCTGCGATGACTCTGGGATTAGCATGCTAAGTCTGCTGTGGATCCCTTCCTCTGTGTCCTCCGCTCTGTCGGCCACCGTATCCAAAAGAGGTCTTCCATTTGGCGCTGTAAGGAACAAGCCCTTATTTTTTCACCAAACGTCCCCGACAGTGACGCAACTACAACTAGCAAGCGCAAACAAGCAGCACGCACATCGTAATTTCATCTTCTGGGAGGCAGGAACTGCTAGTGTTGCTCTTGATTTGAGGCTGATACACTCCTGCAGCAGGATTGACCTCGTTTTGGTTCAGCAGGGAGCCTTGCCAACAGTCCTCGCTCGCCAAATCGGAGGTCAGATGCTGGAAGGTAGTGAATGGGCTAGCTTAGGGCTCAGGGTGTCATTCTCAGTGCAAAACGGAACTGAAGTGTATGTCACGGTCGACTGCGTGCGCGGACGTCTTAACCAGATCGCCCATGATGCAGGAAGTAGCATTTCCATCCTCTGGGTCGCAGCATAAATTTAGCAGATATCTTGGTTAAGTGCGATTTAGGTTGTTAACAATAGCTTTATATATATATATAGTCTAGTACAAGTAGTAACAGAGTGTGTATCATTTCCAGCATTATGTCATATTTTTTAGCACATTTGGTGTGACTTGTATGTCACAGGAAGTGCCATTTCCATTGCTCACTGAGCAGGGTACACAGCCTTAGCACGCTTTAATAAATTAGCAGTAGTCATGTAAAGTATCAAGCCTAGCACAGACAGTGATACAGGAAATATAATCCATTTCAATTCTCTAAAAATGATCGGGGCTTAAGCAGGTCCCGTTTTAGCTTGTTAGCCATAGTAGCGTGTATATAGGATGTGACACAGGAAGTAGCTTTTAGAACATGGAACAAGAATTTAGGAGCTCATGCATCACAGGAAGCAACATTTCTATTGTTAATCTTTTCTTTTTTAGCATGCTAGTAGTTGTTAGTACATGTAGTCTAGCATGAGCAGAAATTTGTCTTAGCTTGTTAGCAAACACTATATATTATATCCAGCATTGCACAGGTAGCGACACACACAGGAAGACGAGACTTTATATCCATGTCTAGACCGCGACAAACATTAGGCAGGTCAGAAGAGTTAGCATGTTTGCAGTTAATATCTAGCCTGGCATGTTATTAGCGTAATTATATCTCAGTGTAATCAATATAGTTCTCATGATGACACTGAATAATTTTTCGTGGTATTGGGCTATTATAGCTTGTGTAAATTACAGCTGTGTAAATTATACAGTGATATGTAAAATATGCTATCCGTGTGAGTGAGTGTGTGTATGTAACTTTTTGTGAAACGCATAACAGGCTAACCTTATTGCCCTTGTCTATATAGCTTAGCTAAAGCAGTGGGGTCCATTTGTTCATTTTAAAACATTTCATATTTCCTTTTATTTAAATGCAGCTGTGTGTATTACCAGGCAAAGTAAATATTTAATTCAGGTGCCTGTTGTATTGGTAATTAAAGTGTTAGTAGTTGTATGAATTAAGAATGAAAAATTAAAGGCAAGGATTATTTTTGAAGTACAAACGGGCGTTCGAGTCAAAGCAGGATTTTTGATAACAGTGCAGAATAACAGGAAAAACTCCTTTTATGTCTCTATATAATGCCCTGCTACGCTAATGCACTTATCCCAGTGTTTCACTAGTGCTTGGACACCATCAAGGTAGAAACGCGGGCCTCCCAGGGACTCCTCTAACTTCCCAGCGTTCAAATGTTTTACCGCGGCTCAGAGTATCATCACCGTACTGTGCTTGTGCTCTTGCTCAAGTTTTCATTTACCAGAAATTTAATTGCAAGTCCTGGTTTGACTTGAACGCCCCTTGTATTTAAGATAGAATTTTTTTACTGTGTATTTTGTAAGCGAGTACCATTATAGTGATGCATCTTCAGTTATATAGATCAGTTATTATAACACAAAAAGGTTTCAGCATAACAATATTGTTTGATGAGGAAATAAACAAAGATAAGAAATGCTGACTTAAGATTTTTTTTTTTTCTCTTGGAGAGAAAAATGTCTCATGCACCGTACGTAGCAAGGCTTGGGCTAAATAACTAGCCTGACATGCTCTCTAGCTTAGATATTTTCATAAATTATTATCAGTAAAGCAAATTAAATAAAATATTTGTTAATGAATAAAAAAGTGATGGTATGGTGTGGTATATGGGGTACAAAGATAGTGGGGCCATTCTTCATCAATGGAAACCTCAAGGCCACTGGATATTTGAAATTGCTACATGATGATGTGTTTCCCTCTTTATGCACTGAAGCTGGCACGTTCCCTGAGTTTTTCCAGCAAGATGGTGCACCACCACATTATGGGTGTCAGGTCCGAGCATTCCTAGATGAACAGTTTCCTGAAAAGTGGATTGGTCGTCGTAGGCCAGTTGAATGGCCCCCAAGGTCTCCCGATCTGACCCCCTTAGACTTTTATCTTTGGGGTCATCTGAAGGCAATTGTCTGTGGTGTGAAGATACGAGATGCGCAGCACCTGAAACTACGGATACTGGAAGCCTGTGCTGGCATTTCTCCTGCGGTGTTGCTATCAGTGTGTGAAGAGTGGGAGAAGGGGGTTGCACTGACAATCCATCACAATGGGCAGCACATCGAACACATTTTATAAGTGGTCAGAAACTTGTAAATAACTCATGAAAGAATAAAGTTATGTTAAAACCAAGCCCCACATTGTTTTTCTTGTGAAATTCCCAATAAGTTTGATGTGTCACATGACCCTCTTCCTATTGAAAAAAAACAAAAGTTGGATCCAAGATGGCCGACTTCCAAATGGCCACCATGGTCACCACCCATCTTGAAAAGTTTGCCCCCTCACACGTACTAATGTGCCACAAACAGGACGTTAATATCACCAACCGTTCCCATTTTATTAAGGTGGATCCATAGAAATGGCCCACGCTGTATACATTTCATCCTCCAAGGACAGTAGCGTGATTCTTGGTTCTTTATTTTTTTCTTGTCTGGCTGCGTGTCTGAGTCTCAGAGCCAGCTATGATCTCGTCTCGAGGCAGCAGTACGGAGGAGCAACAAACACAGATCACTCGTGGAGAGAATCGAACGCAGATGTGCAGGCGCAGATGTTTCTCGTTGAGCACCGGGAGGACGTTTTATTACTGGAATGAGTTTTATGCCTGGAGTTTAAGCGAAACAGCGGCAAGATGATCAACCTCACTTCAGCTCCTTTTATGTATTAATGTACTGCGTTGATTCCTGAACAGTCCGGGAATTTTAGTCGGATGCCAGAATTCCCTCTGAAACGTCTAACACTCTTTCATCTTGTTTTTGGATTGAAAAAGGTTCTAGGCTTGAAAAATGTATACAAAGCTCTTCAGAATCACGGCATTTGGCGTGTTTGAGCAGTGTGTGTGTGTGTGTGTGTGTGTGTGTGTGTGTGTGTGTGTGTGTGTGTGTGTGTGAGACATTACACTGAAGTTATTCTATACGCACAGGAATCCTGTCCCATCCTGGTCCTAATGTAAAACATACACTTGTCCTGGACGGAGTTCGCTCGCATTAACACCCTCGATAACACTGGGACGTTCAGTCAGACAAACTAAAGCAGAGCGGAATGGGGAAGGCCTGGAGCTCGTCCGCTGGAGAAGGTAAAGAGTTATAGACTGAATGATTCTGAGGTCCTCAGATTTCACACTACTCTCCATATGTCTCCTTTGTTCTTAACGTATCTTGACCGTTTCAGTAAAATATGATACACGACTCTTACTTTTCGCTCAACTAGCCATCATGGTGCTGAAATATTACACCGGTTCATTCGTGTTCCATCCACGAAGGCCAGAAGTGAACATTTTATTCACTCCCATTTTCACAACTGTGGTAGGACCTCCCGTCAACATTAACACCCCGGGCAATTTGGGAATGCCAGTTAGACTAATCTGCATGTCTTTAGACTGTGGGAGGAGACTGGAGTACCCGGAGGAAACCCACCAAGCACGGGGAGACCGCGCAAACTCCATGCACACAGACCTGACCCTCGACCCTCGTTGTGCGAGCCAATGGTGCTAACGCCACCATGCCGCCGTCATTCATGCTAGCTAACGACAAAGTCACAATAGTTTGTTTATTTTCTACAAATACCACAATTCCATTGACATTTAGCCAGAGATTTTTTTCTCTCTCTACTTTTACTTCTTACCTGCGATTTGTTTCCATTTACACTTCTCCTGTCATACACCCTCTTATATATATATATATATATATATATATATAATCTTTTTTTTTCAATCTTGCTATCCAATTGTAATAAAAATAAGAGTTCAGTCCAGCCCACTGTTGCAACTCTACATAATGAGTCCATCAATTAATCAATTAATGATTTTTTCCCTAAATAAAAGCCGTTCCCGTGTGCCGGAGTGAGACAGCTGTGAGCCACTGGAACATGGTCTGTTCAAACCTCACCTTGCCCTGGCTTGACCCCGTAAAGCTACTGTGTAACATCTGGACGGATCTCAGCATCTGGACAGCTGTGGGTTCTTCTTCGCAGCTTGTGTGTAATTAAAGAGGCTTTGATCGTCTCCCCACATCCGGGATGGTGGGATGAATGAAACCCTATTACACGCTGGAGTTTAAGAGCTGGTTTAATTCAGCTGCTGAAAGACTTTAGGGTTTTTATAACGCGATCACACACGCGCTGAAGCGATAAACTCAGAGCGGTGACGGGTCACATGACACGATCGCCATCAGTGCAGACGCTATATCTCTCTTTACGCTATGTTTCTGTCTGACCATCTCTCTATATCTATATTTCTGTATCTGTTTATCAATATTTGTACATTTGTCTCTCTTTACATCTGTCTATCTATCTACTGTATATCTGTCTGTCTAACTACATTTCAGCTAGGCTGTCTTTCTCTATATATCCGTCTGTCTTGTTCTACATCTATCACTCTGACTGTCTGTCTTGTCCTGCGTGTCTATCTTGCTGTCTAACATTCTAGCTCTGTGCCGTTATCTTATTATACAGTATTTATTATATGTATAATATTCCATCTATATCTCTGTGAATATTTCTTGAAACAGAAATGAGTCCGACTAAAGCACTTTGTTCACTTGTTGTTATTTATTGATACACATAAACGCCTGGGTCTGTGTACAGATCACATCACACTCATCACACCACAGCGTACACGCGCTAACGTTAACATCCTACACACACGTCATGACGAATATTTAAATAAGCTACTTGTACGTCATTCCTAACTCCTCCTCCTGCTCGTCTCTCTCCCGCTCTGTCCTCGTCCACATGGCGTACACACAGGATTACTCGGCAGCAAGCAGCGCACAGTCCCGCGCAGGCTAGTCTAACACGCTATATACTCAGGGTTACTGTAGGGAGGACGCGCATGTTTCGAAAGGTGTCTGAGTGTTTAGCATTAACACACAAAAACACTTTTTGGTACAGAGGGAATTCCTGAAACTACCACAATCAGAAAGATTTGGATTTTACGAAGTTCTTATATTCATTCATTCTAAAACGGTGAATAGAAAGAAATGGATAAGTTCTGCTTCAGTGAATAAACAGTGACTGTCGGGGCCTTTTAAATACATTTACCAGGTTTAAAGCTGTGTAAAGGGGCGGTTCAGGGAAAATCTAATAAATAAATAAATAAACAAATAAACAAATTGAAACGTGCTAAATGTAGTGGAGAAACCAAGACGCTGTTTTGTTTTCGCACTCTAAAGCTCTAAAGCTAATGTTGTTCACTTCCAGAAATCTACCTCACCCGGTAACATCTACAAATACCTACATACTACTTATGTGTGGTTCAAAGAAGGTGATTTTTATGAAATTTGCATTGGACAATGTAACTCCAATTATACGATCTAATTATATTACTTCACACTCCGCATCGATTCAATTTCACCAAGTGATTTTTTCTTTTTATTTTAGAGAATTATTTCTTCTAAAGATCAGGTTTGGTGAGATACTAGCCGTACAGGTACACTGTAAACCCGATTAAATTGGGAAAACTCAAAATATTTGAAGTAATCAGTATTAAAAAAAAATTTAAGTAATGATGTGGCAAATTTTTGAGTTTGTTGAACTTGTTGCAAATCAAATAAATTGTTGCTGCCAAGGCAGACAAGCTGGTCCGGGAATCGAACCCGGGCCTTTCACATGGCAGGCAAAACACGTCCCACTGAGGCACCAGAGCCCTATAGATTTTTAGTTGGTGGAACTTTAAGGTGACAGTTACTGTTATTTAAGTACTTACGATCACTTAAAATATTAAATTTGTTCAGCTAACTTGAAAAGTGTCATTTCTACAAATAGCAAAAATTTCAGAATACTGAAAAAGGTCTATTAATTTGACCTAATTGCATTGATTTAAGTTAACTGTACTCAATGTGTTTAATTACTTTGAGCCTTAGGGTTTACAGTGTATAGTGCAAAAAATGAAATAAGCTTTAAACATGTCTTATGTTTGATCATACACATTGACAAACATTTCCTTGCTTTAGTCAAAATATTTCCATCTAATTGTACTGTATCAGTAGGTTTTATATTTCCCCATACACTGTAAACCCAGGAAAAACAAACAAACAAAAAAAAACTGGAGGTAATCAGTTACATCAATTTTTGTAAGTAATGATGTTTCCAATTTTACATAAACAGAACCATCAGTTTTTGAGTTTGTTGTACTCATTCATATGAGTCGTTATTTACTTGCATTACTGAGTAGCCGAACTCATAATATCAATTTTTTTAAGTTGTTGCAAATTAAATAAATTAAATTGTTGTTAGTCCTTTTTATTGTTCAATGTGGACAGTTTACATGTGCATTGATGACGTCAGACACAAAATCACTCGGTTGAAAGATTTTAAGTTGTTGGAACTTTAGGTTCCTGTGGCTTAACATGTCGAACTTGTTCAGCTAAGTTAAAAAGTGTCATTTCTACAAACTCATAAATACCAAAAAGTTCTAAATAGTCATCAAGGTCTATTAATGTGAACTAATTGTAATAGTTTACGTTAACAGTACTCAAGATGTTTACTGAGTACATCACACACTCTATCACACTCTATGTGAGCTTTAGGGTTTACAGTGTAGATGCAGAGAAAACGTCTTCATTCTTTAATCCTTTAATTCCCCTTCAACTGTCTTACTGAGGCGGAGCTGCGTTATTCTGCTCACGCTGTCACAAAACAATCCCCAGGTTCAGGATGAAATAAGAGAAGTGACCTGACGCGGATGATGTCTGACACGAGAGCGCGAACGTAAAGCAGAAGTGATGTAGAAATGGTAGTTGTGCTCTCCCGCGTTTCTAAAACGCCCTCGTCAACGTCTAATTAGAAACAAACCCGTGGTTCTGTGTTAAACTCGACGTGAATGTCAAATCTGTGGGATTTCGGTCACTGAAGGTTTTATGGTCTGTAGAAATTGATAAAAAACTGTGTGTTAAGTATCAAAATACAACGATAGCGAAAGTTTATTATAATATAAAATGGAAAGTGTGAAGGTCATAAGAAGGTTAAATATTTAACCACTTAAAGAAGAAACAATCCTTAAAGACTCAAAAATCTTATTAAATCTGTCATTTCTTTTTTTTGCTAGTAAATAAAAATCCCAAACTTCTAATTTGCATTTAAGCAGAATGTTTATGAGAACTAGGCCACTAGAAAAGTTTGTATATTTTACTCATAGATAAAAATCTAGCCCATAGAATTTTTTCTAAACATCCAAATTTACGTTTTGAGTCTTTTAAACTGGCAGGTTAAAAACTGTCTCTTTAAAAAATCTGCTTATCTACCATATGCAAAAATGTAAATAAAAGAGTGAAGGTTGTCATTGTTTTGATTCAGACTGTCTGGCGAGGGGGGAAGTGGACGAGGGCGTGTTAGAACAGCACTGGAACATGGCCTGTGTGTGTGTGTGTGTGTGTGTGTGTGTGTTATTCCTTTAGGCAGTGTTGGTGAGAAGGTTCGTTCCTGGTCTAAGGGTTAGTGTCGGCCTCTGTCGCTCTCTCTCTCTCTCTCTCTCTCTCTCTCTCTTTTCAGTGCAGGATGACCAGCAGGAGGCGCTTAAAGTCTCCGCCGCAGTCTGAGCTCAGAACGTCCTTCAGCGTCACGTCGAACTTCTCCAGGTACATGTCCTTAATGGTCTCCAGGTCCAGCTGTACAGGAGGAATAACCCTATTACAGACTCATCGACAAGACATCAGCTGTGAAATCAGCACTTCTCAGGGAAGAAGACAGAGTTTTGCTAGTAATTACTGAAGGTTTCAAAAGTCAAAAGTCATTTACACATTCATATAACACACAATAATCAAAACATTATCATGTTATTATCATGTTATTAATGCATGTATAGATATACATACATCCATTCAAAACTAAATTATTACAGGAATAACTAAGTATTTTCAATTTGGAATTGAAATGAATCTGCTTTAAATTGAGTTCTTTTCATTCATCACAGACATTTGAAGGAAACAGCAGGATTTCAGAGAGACGTCCCGTACCTCCGAGCGTCCCACTATGATGCGGATGAGCGTGTCCTCGTCCGTCCCTGCTCCTGACATCGCTGCGTTCAGGCGACGGGCGAAATACAGCTGCGGGTTCTTAGC
This sequence comes from Clarias magur, assembly GCA_013621035.1. Lineage (NCBI taxonomy): Eukaryota > Metazoa > Chordata > Actinopteri > Siluriformes > Clariidae > Clarias > Clarias magur. The sequence continues at coordinate 176,224 of QNUK01000676.1, forward strand.
GCACCGAACTGTTCCAACAAGCAGAGGAGAAAAGTCACATGCCAGTGACACGGTGTGACACGGGATCGAAAAATACTTAAAATAATAAAACGTTAAAAATGACGTTTTTGAAAGATACGATATATTGAATATTTGGGCCTGTGTTTAGTGAAAAGGTTTTACTTGACATGGCCATTAAAACCAGGGAACAATAACTATTAAAAAAACAAAACCAAAAAAAAAAAAAAAAACACATCACACACACTATCACACTCTATGTATCTCGGACAGTTAATTATATTTAAGTTCCTATTGTTAAGAAACATTTATTTTTCGCTAAACTCCTGCTTTACCCAGAGTTATGTAGCAGTCCTTTAAAGTCCCTGCGGCTTCATCGCTGATGGTATCGAGGATGTCCGTGCCACACATCTACACACACACACACACACACACACACAGAACCTCATGATTTTATAAGTCACACAAATGCACCAGCTTAAACTAATGGATACAAGATTCCATGAACTGTTCGAACTGTTAGCTGTATTAGCCGTGTAGCTGCTGATCAAAACTAGGAACAAGCTAACCTCACACACACACACACACACACACACACACACACACATCTTAAAAGCTAGTTTATCGTAGATGTTTGCTAGTTACAGTAACTGACTGGATTAGAAACTTTTTTGTAAATGGCTGATTTCTGTTTTATAATTCAGCTTGATTTCCCATTTTCTCAATAAAAAAACAAAATCCCCCGAGCTAGCTGTTAGCAGGGTACTCATGGACCTACTTCTTGGCTAGCTAGCTAGTCAGCCAGACTCTGTAAAAACCTGTAGCTTAAATATCTCCCTTATACTTTAAATAAATTAATGAATTAATTCCTGCTATTATACAAGGCGAAGAAGAAGAAGAAGAAGATGATGATGATGCTTTGCATTGGTTTAAACAGTGTGGCTCAGAATAAGGACAAATAGCAAAGCTATTGGCTCTGACTAGCATGGGCATTGTATATTAGTAACACATGTGGTGTAGCTAGCTAGCGGTTTCATTAATCAGTGTGTTCTCTCACAGATTCATAGCATTTGAAGGTGGCCTGGAGCTGCAGGTAGTTCCTGTGAGTGAGGATGTAGGTGAAAGTGGACTCGTCCGTGCCGAAGCGTCCTTCTCCAGCCTGGAAAAAAAATACGATAACGCTTAAATAAATATTACTATCCTGTCCATATTCACCTATACAGGTGTAACTACAGAAAAGGGCAAATAATAAACAATAAAACAGAAGATAAGGAGATAATATAGGTATCGAAATGAATTGTAATGTGAAGTAGCATGTAACGTATACACTATATAAAATAATATCTTTATAATATCTTTTTTTATCTATCTATATATCTATCCATTCGGTTCACCATGAAGTGAGAATGCGTTTGGAGAGTGTACTCTGAACCAGACTGCTTAATCACGCAGAGCCTGAGTTCCAGAACATTCTTAGCACTTTGCTATAAACCGGGTCAGCGTGCCATTTTGAGAATCAGCTCAAATCCAGAAATGTGCAGAACGCGTTTGAAACTTCTCATAGTTTACCCTTCATTTATAGAATGCAATGGAAAGAAATCGGTTTAATAAACGTAACATTTAAATTACTGCACAGATGACACTTTACATAAATACATGAATAAAGAAATAATTTTTGTTAGATTCTGCCTCACCTCGATCAGTGATGTTGCGTCCTGTTCAGCCAGTCCTTCATCCACGTCGAAACCCTCGTCCCTGCTCGCCTGTGCACGCAGAAAACGTTCAACGATTTTATGTTGGTGGAACTTTAAGGTGACAGTTACTGTAACTTAAGTACTTACAGTTACTTAATATATCAAATTTGTTCAGCTAACTTGAAAAGTGTCATTTCTACAAACTCAAAAATACTAAAAAGTTCTAGATACTCATCAAGGTCTATTAATTTCAACTAAATGTAACTGGCTCAAATTACGTTAACAGTACTCAACCTGGTTAATTCCTTTGAGCATTAGAGTTTACAGTGTGGAAACAAGACAAAACTTAAATTAGGACCAACACTAGCATGTCACAGAAGGTTGTGAGTTCTAATCCCAAGACTAGAGTGGATTGATAGACTGATTAATAATTCACCTGCAGAAGTGAAATCAGCAGGTTTCTCACGTCTCCACTGGTGTCGTCCTCGATGTCAGCTTCCAGGTCGTGCTCGTGTACTGCATCACCACCATCATCGCCATCATAAAAGCACAGAACATCAGTACGCTTGTCTTTTAGCGATCAGAGTATAACACCACTGATTGATTTCGTTCTTACCCTGAGCGTACGCCTCCTTAATGTTCAAAATCTCCTGTGAATAAAATCGCACATCACAGTGAGGTGAAAGTATTTGGTGATGGCAGGTGACGTATGATTTTAAGGATTATAACACAGATGCAGTGTGTGTGACCTGATTGGTGCTGGTGCACAGGATCTCCACCAGCACGTCCTCGTCAGTTCCGGCTCCCTTCATGGCGCGCCGCAGTTCTTTAGCAGCGTAGACGTGAGGCGGATCCAACATGGCGATGATCGCCTTCTCGAAACTTCCCGTCAGCTCGTTCTTCAGCACCTCCTCCAGCTCCTGTGGGGAATCAGCTAATGCTGCATTACGTAAATGTGTGTGTGTGTGTGTGTGTGTGTGTGTGTGTGTGTGTGTATTGATTAGTTGCTCGTCTTTTACTACTTCATTACTAACAGATCAATTAATCCATAGATAATTAAATATGCAAATGTCCATATGTAGATTCTTCTAGTTAAGGATTTTCATATAAGACACGCCCACTTTCCTGTCTAATGGTTTTAAGATTCACAGATTCAACTAAAGCCTACAGCCACATTTACATTTAAAAACTCAAAGCCACACCCACATTCCAGTCTACAGACTTTAAGACACGCGCTCAGACTCACATTCTTTTCGACGTATGGTAAAAGCCACACCCACATGTGTATCCCAGAAATATTGTCTTTAACAGTAGTTTTCATATATGATCTTCAAAAGACCACGCCCACATTTACATCTGACGACGGTACAGACTCATAGCCACACCCACATTCCTGTCTACAAGACCCACCCACTCAGAGTCATATTCTTTTCTTTGACTGGTTAAAGCCACACCCCAAGAATATATTCAGAACCAGACCCCCAACCACCCACCCGCCCACACACACACACACACACAAACGCAAACAAACCTATATTCATTTACATGTATGATCTTCAAAAGACACGCCCACATTTGCATCCAAAAACTCATACAGACTCGAAGCCACACCCACATTCCAGTCTTTAAGACACACCCAATTCTTTTCTATGCATGGTAAAAGCCACACCCACATATATACTGTGTACCAAAGAAATAGTCTTTAACACCCCTTCTCACACATTTTCACATATCTAGGCACAAGGACACGCCCACATTTCTGCTGCACTCGTGTGTATAGATGGGCTCCAAGCCAAGCCTGCAGGCAGATCCGCTTACACTCTGATTATTAAAGACTGCATCGCCGACACTGCTGTTTGTGTGTGTATGTGTTTGTGTGAGTGTGTGTGAGTGTGTGTGCGTGCACAACAACATACATCATCATATTTTTCAAAGTAGGCTTGTTTAATCTCCATGCGCTGGGCTGAGGAGCGGTTAGCTAAGATGTTGATGATGGTCTCCTCGTCAGTGCCTGCACAGAGCAACAAGACATCACAGGTTGTTTTATACCAGTGTCTCAGCTCTGTGAATGTGTGTGTGTGTGTGTGTGTGTGGACGTACCCATTCCTTTGCAGGCTTTGCGGATCTCCTTAATATCCGCCATCACGTCAAAGTCCTCATAGGGAACGACCGTGGGCTGAGAACAAACAACCACACGGGGTCATGGTGCACACATTCAGCGCACAATATGCCACATTCACAACTGCCAACATTCAGACACGCGAAATCACACAACAAAACTAATACTAATCAGGACTAGACTAGGCTTAACTGTAACGTGTATATTATGAAGTTCATGCTTATTTAGCGTGTTTAGGCGTTCGAGTCAAACCAGGACTTTTGATTGTACAGAATAACAGACACAGTCCTGAGAGCAAAAACTCCCTTTATTTCTCTATATACTCCCCTGATACACTAATGCACTTATCCCAGTGTCTCACTGGCGCTTGGACACCATCAAGGTAGACAGTTTTATAAGTACACCGGAGCCGTGACTGGACTGCCCACTTCACGTCTGAAATGCTGGCTTCACAGGAACTCCTTTAATTCCCAAGAAATGTGGAAATGGCTTGGAGTGGGGTCCGGGAATGTGGCAATGCCGAGTTCCTGTAATGTGCAAGTGGTGAATGAGTGTGTGTGCAGTTCATCTTCAAGGATCAAACTGCAGTAGCTCCGAGCCACATCGGTCAGGATTGCCATTCACGGACATACAACATTCTTTTAAACATTTGCAACGGTCAAGATGTTTTACTGCGGCTACGAGTCTCATCACCGTCCTGCGCTTGAAGTCTGTACATGTCAATCACTTTTACGCCTTCACTCCCCAGAAATGTCCTCACGAGTCCCGGTTTAACTCGAACACCCCTCGTATTATTTTTTTTATGTAACCTAAACCGTAATGTTCTTTTTCTTCCTTCTAGACTTTATATTTTCAAGATTTTTTTCCCCCTGGTTGTCGTATTTAAGTAAGTTAGTTCTGATTTACTCTAGTCATTGGTGTTTCGTTTGTACTGATGATGTTTTTGAGTGTGTGGCTGAGTCATGATCTCTGCAGGGGCGGTGCAGACCCAGGTCCATCAGCAGGAAGGGAGTGTCGTGTGTGTGTGTGTGTGTGTGTGTGTGTGATGGAGGGAACATAAAGCAGATAAAAACACTGACATTATGTTAAAAACATTAAATAGTAAGAAGGAGAAGCACGAAGAAAGTATAATTATATTATTATATTAGTATAATAATCAGTGTTTACACTCAGAGTGCGTTTGATGGTGATAATAAAGTGTTAAAACATCCTGCAGTAATAATATGAAGCCGTTAGAACAGAGAGCGCTACTCACGTGAACGTTGCCCATCTTCACCGCGCGCTGATCCCGAGTGCACGCGCTCACGCTCTCTCGTCCCCGAACGCGCGCGCGCGCTCCGGTCCTGCACAGTCACTCCTCTGACGTCATCTGTTTACCGGCACCCTGCTGCGGGACGGACAACATGGCGGCGCGCGCCCTGTTATTCTAATCAAAGTGATCTAATCAAATGTTTACTGTACTTTGTTTATCTTATAAAATTTTATATTCTACCATTTGTTTGTTTATTTGTTTGTTTAAGCCATATATCGTAGACTATTTTTAGACTTTATATTTATTTATTTAAGCAGTTTATTTGTTTATTTATTTGACTGTCTAATAATTTTACATTTCTTCATAGTTTTGGCTGTTAAATGATGAAGTTATTTTTAAAAAATTATTTAAAAAAATGTATTTTTATAAGTGGTTAAGCTCTTTATGTTAAGCTAAAGTGGTTTGTAAAAGTGCTAAAATTGTTCATATAGTTAGTTCATAATTAAGTTTTAAAAAATGCATTAAAAGATCAATTTAAAATATACATTTCTAATGTTCGGGCTGTTAAGAATATATATATTTCCATATATTGTTTTATGTGCATAATTTTTCTATAGCAAGGTACAAACTGTATATCTTAATAATAATAATAATAATAATAATAATAATAATAATAATATTCAGAACATTTAAACCATGAGACTTTCTTTATTTATCCAATATATGTACAGTTTTTTTCTATGAGAAAAAAAATCAACTTAGTAAAAAAATAAAGAAAGAAAAAATGGATATCATGAGGAATGATCAGTTATAGAAATAATCAGAAACCTATTTATCTGTTAAATACACAACCATTTGCATCAGACATCTCAGACTGTGAATTAGACTTAAAGGGAGAATCTGAAAGTGGAAAAACTGAGAATATGAAGAGTTTAAAATGTTGTACATGGAGGAGAATTTAACATTAAAGAAGAGACTCTGTGCTGCTGTGCTCCTGAGGAGAGACGGTAAAGCAACATTCAACGTGGATGCCAATATTTATGCAATTCTCTTTTGAGAATTAACTCTTTCATAAGTGTTAGAGAATCACCATAAGCTTCACTTAAACTCTGCCTCACTGCCTGTTGATAATTTTTCTATATTAATTAGTATTCATTTTAATGAAGGGTGCCAATAATTCTGCTGTGATGATTACGTCTCTTATGCATTTATGCACTGCGTGTTAATTTACACGCCTATAAAAGCCCTGATTCTAAACAATAGCCTGAATTTCAGCAACGCGATTCCAAAAGGAATTTAATTTCACACAAGCCCTCTTTGTTGAGATGAAATAGTTTCAACCTACACACACCTCACACACTCATCTCATACTCGTCACACACAGCTTCCTACTGATAATCAGATCTGCCCATAAGTGTCGACCTCCAGTCATATGCTTTCTACAACATTACATCATCTATAAATCAGTTTAAACAATAATATTATAGTAACTTTTTTATGATAGTGATCTCACCATGGTATAAAAACTCAACCAGATTTAGTGTAAAGATTTTTAAAGGAGGATGTTTACTGAATCAGAAAGGACTAAGTCTAATTTCAGACCAGGTTTTGCCCATAGTGTACAAATGAGAGTGCGTGTCCCTGCGTTATGTTGGTGCCGTGTGCAGGGCGTACCCCACCTCGCAGGCTCCAGGCTTCCTGTGACTATGTACAGGATAAGCAGTATAGAAGATGAATGACTGTATTTATTGAAGTATAACACTGCCAAAATTCCTCAAGGAAAAATAGCATGTTAAAATACATGAACTGAACCAAAACTTGTTGTAATAAAAATGCTTGAATTGTTCTGAATTGCAATTTGGTCTGAATGGTAATATGGTTTGAAATGTTTGATACTGCAATTTATTGTGGTTATATACTTCAAACGAAAATTTTACTCAAGCATTTAAAATAGCAAGCTCAGCCATCGCATGAATTCAGGCTGACCTTCATTTTGTTGACCTGATTTGTGAGGTTAAAAAATAATGAAGATTGTATTTCTAACACTTGAATATATTTTTGAGCAGTAATTTAGGAAGGTCAGTATTTTTGCGTGGACATTTAAATACTTTAATTACATTTTCATTTGAAATGAACAACCACAGTAAATGTTTTTGTTCAGTTCACGTAATTCAACATGCTATTTTGCTTTGAGGATTTTGACACTGTTATACTTCCACTTGTATTATTCGTTTAACATGAGATTTGACTGCATGTCAGAAATGAAGTTAAGGGAGTCATCTATAACGTTTAAAGAAGAGATCATTGCTTTGTAGAGACAAAAATAGCAAAGGTACTAAATGTTCCTAGAAATACAGTATGAAGCCTATTTCACAAGTTCAGAGTTCAGTGATCAGCAGATACACTACCTGGACATGGCTGGAAGAGGAAGCTCTCACCTGCTGCTACCCGATTCCTGAGGAGGCAAGTGTTGAAAAACCACTGAATGATTGCAAAAGACGTACAGAAAGATTTGGTGGCAGTAGCACTGAAGTTTCACACCGCACTAAAAGGCACATACTGAACACTGAAGGTCACCTCGAGACGTACCCCACCTCTGACCCTAGAACACAAGAAACACAAGATGGCTCTAATCTGCTAAAAAAAAACATATAAAAATGTTTGGGGATTCTGATGCAACAAAACTTCAGCGTTTTGGGCTGATGAATCAGCGTTATCTTTGAAGGAGAAAGAATGAAGCATATCCAGAAAAGTGACCCTGCCCACAGTGAAGCATGGTGGTGGCTCGGTGATGCTCTGGGGCTGCTTTACTTCCTCTCGCACTGGAAACCTGCAGCGTGTAGTTGACAAAATGGATTCAATCATTTATCCTTAAAGAAAACATCATGCCTCTGTGAGGAAGCTGAAACTTCGATGTTGTTGGACAAGCATACTTCAAAATCCACCAAGGCTGGGATTCAGATGAAGTCCTGGAGGGTTTGAAAGAGGCCATCACAGTCACCTGACTTGAATCCTCTGAAAAAAAAAAAAAAAGTAATTACAGTTCCATTATCAGTGAGGAACGGGCTGAGGTCCTTCAGAAACATTGCTAGAAGCTGGTGTCTGGCTGAACATCACGTCTGCACCAGGTCATATCCGGTATGGGAATGTTGCTAGCTGGGGCAGTGGTGGCTCAGAGGGCTAAGGCACTGCGTTACTGATCAGAAGATCGGCGGTTCGATTCCCAGATCAGCCAGGTTGCCATTGTTGGGCCCTTGAGCAAGGCCCTTAACCCTAACTGCTCCAGGGGCCCTGTACCATGGCTGACCAGTTACACTGGGATATGCGAAGAAGGAATTTCACTGTGCTGTAATGTATATGTGACAAACTAACGGCTTTACTTTACTTTAAAGGGGGCCCTACTGAGTACTGTAGATGTTTCTCATCAAGGGGTTGAATAATTTTGATATTGTGGTAGTCATTAAAAGTAGCACTTTGTCCTATAGAAAAAATATTTTTAGATTGGTTGCGTTAGCTATTTAAATTGCTTGTTTCGTTAAACTGCTGCAAGTTATTTTTTTGGGCTGTACTGTATATAACTGTATGTGTGTGTGTGTGTGTGTGCAGAGTCAGCCAAATAAATGTATACACACTTAAAGAAAGATTGTATGATGTATATTATATTAAGATAATATTAATAATATTATATTATATTTATCAATATATAACGCATAGCATATACATTTAGTATTAAAATATTTGTTTGTGTTTTTTTCTTTTCCTGAAGTGCGTAAATATTTTAGAATTTCTCTGTATGTAATGTATATAAAAGGCTTGATGCCCAATTTCTGACCCACGGTGTATCCTAAATCCATGTATAGTGCACTAGCTGCACTGTTATAACCCCTTCCATTACACCCTACCAAGTTGCCAAGAGTAGATATTACCTCACTATATTAAAATCAGCCCTGCTTCCGGGTTCTCGCCTAAGCGCATGCGCACTAAGCCGCGGCGCCTATCAGCTGACAGTAGGAGGAGGGTGTTATCCTGAGGTAAAGCGCCCTGATGTCTCCGCTAATCCTTTAGCTGCGCCCCAAAAGACGGAAATCGGGTTGTTCCGCGGTAACCCCAGCGGATCCTAATAAGGTACGATTGTAATTTAGGTAAACAGATCACGTTGAAGGAAAAAAAAAATCTGGATAATAAAGGCATTTTTCGGCGCTGTTTGGCTTGTGGCTAATTTCGCGCGTGCACCCCGGTGTGCCTGAGGAGATTTAAAGCTTGTTAAAATGTTATGTAGATAAAATTGTGTGATAAATAACAGCAGTTCAAAGTGATAAGTGTGGAAAATAATGTTCTCGATCATAAAGAGGGAATTATATTAATGTTTAACACACTCGATCTGTCCTTTGAGACGCGCGCGCAAGATGAAACCGCTGGGTTTATAATTGATCCGTTTTAACGTTTTTTTTTGACCGGAAGTGACGTAGAAACATCGTCATCTTTGGTTTTTAGCCTTTTCTAGTATATTTTGGGATTTAAAGGTTCGATGTCAACAGCATTACAACCATATGTAAAACAATTCTATAATACATGTCTACAAAGATAGATCTATAGAAATGTGTCAAGTTTAATTGGGTAAACTTGTCAAGAAGCTGCCAGGAACATTGATCATTACTCTCATAAAATATGTAAGGACATTTATGAATAATCATTAATATGCATGAGTTTGCAATAAAGTGCCCGGCTAGTTTTTCTTCCTCTACTTTGTTGTTTAATGGCGGTTGGAATCCAGTAGGATACATTACCGCCAACATTCTGCCTCATCTACCCGTCATCTTAAAGCCGATTTTCCAGACCAGCCTAAAACGTCTAATGCATCCTTCCCTGAACCTGTCTTGACTTGTTTTGTGTCTTGAATTTTTTTGTCTGCTTTATCCGGTATTTCCACGCACTCTTTCTTCTCAACACGTTTTCCTTTCAGTATCACTCAGGATCTAGTTGGAGTTCTGTACGTTGCATCACCGCCACAAATAGATCTCTCTCTCTCTCTGCAGCTTCCCTGTCATTACAATGGACTTTTGAGTCCAGTCTTTCGCATAACTGCTAGCTCACATTGTTATAATTAACGGCTGTTGTCATTCTAGAACAATTTACAATGTCTGACGTGATTGGTTCAAACAGTCCACCTTCTCAGCTGTACTTAGGTCTTACGAAGTCTCACACCTCTATCTTATCTACATGGAGTCAGCATGATTTTGTGCGGTGGCCATACGTACGGTTTATTGTGAGTCACCGTGAGTCTTAACAGTTTTGTCATTATGGTAGTGATTGTTTCCAATCCCCCCCACCAGGTGCGAGATCCGCCATGGCATGTGAGGCGTGAGAAGTGGCCACCATGATCGGAGGACTGTTCATCTACAACCACAAGGGGGAGGTACTGATCTCCCGCGTGTACCGCGATGACATAGGGTGAGCTCTCTGGGTGAAATTTGTTTCATTTCTGTCTCGTGCATCCTTGGAGACCACTGCGACTCTGTAACTCCAATGGCCGCCGGACTCCTCCCTTTTGCATGCTTTATTCCCCCCCCACTCTATTGTTCTCCTATGGGTCAGCCTCCCTGCTGCTGCGGGGACACAGGAAGGAGCACAGGAAGTGCAAATCAGACCGCAGGATGCTGCATCTGCTTCTGATTTTGCTGCTTCAGCATTGTTGTTTCTTCTCCTTTTTTTCCCATGAACACAGATTCCACAGATTAGCAAATGTTTATATAAACACTGGTTTGAAGGGATCATCTTTATTTATTTATTATGTGCGTGAGTATGTGTGTGTGTGATTAGAGGCCACACAGCCAGTCATCTCCATGTTTCTCCTAATTCTGTGTGTCTGTCTGAGAGAGTTTAAAGGATTTAGGTGGTCTGTGAGCTTCAAAACTTCTGTGTGTTTGTGTGTGTGAAAGTGAGCGAGAGGTTCCCATTTGTCAGGATCTCAGTGTGAACATGAAAAACCTTTTTTTTTTTCTTCTCATCTGTATCAATTTAAAGTTATTATTTTCAGGTCAAATGGGGCGCAGCTAAATAGTTAGCTCGCCGAAACGAATCCGACCTCTGTGGCAGTGAATTACATGGCAGTAATTTTTTAAAGCGTTTGTCCAAAACTGGTTCTGATGCCTCTCCCCCCCCCCCCCCCCCCCCCTCTCTCTCTCTCTCTGCTGTCCTGCAGAAGGAACGCAGTGGACGCGTTCCGTGTGAATGTGATCCACGCCCGGCAGCAGGTGCGCTCTCCTGTCACCAACATCGCACGCACCAGCTTCTTCCATGTGAAGCGCTCCAACATCTGGCTGGCAGCCGTCACCAAGCAGAACGTCAACGCCGCCATGGTGTTTGAGTTCCTCTACAAGATGTGTGACGTGATGGCGGCCTACTTTGGCAAGGTCAGCGAGGAGAACATCAAGAACAACTTCGTCCTCATCTACGAGCTCCTGGACGGTGATCATCCTAAATACATAAAAACTAAAAACATAAATAAACATAAATAAGGTTTAAAAGTATTAAAGGGAAAGACCGATTGAAAGAAGGAAAAAAACGGGAGAATGAAAGCAAGAGAGAGAATGAAATGAGGAAATTTAGGAAGAAATAAAAGATGGAAGAATTGGAAGAAAGAAAGAACTGAGGAAAGATACAAAGCTGTTCACTTGGAGGAAAGAAAGAAGGAGAGCAAAGAGTTAGAGAGGAAAGAAAAGGTGAGTAGAAAAGGGGGAGGAATGAAACAAAGGAATGTGTGAGAGAGGGAGGTAAGAAGGGAAAAGAGAAAGGAGTGAAAAAGCTGAGAATGAGGTAAAAAAGAGAGGGGGGGGGATGAAACTGAAAGGAGTAGTAGAAAGAATCAATGCAGGGGCGAAGGAGAGACTTTGGGTGGAGGAGTGAAATGATGATGTGTTTTTGAAGTATGTCCCGTGTGTGTGTGTGTGTGTGTGTAGAGATCCTGGACTTCGGATATCCCCAGAACTCAGAGACCGGAGCACTGAAGACGTTTATTACGCAGCAGGGCATTAAGGGTCAGGTAAGCCCCGCCCATTTTCATACACACTGGCTTCTGATTGGCTGTCTGCTCCGCCTCCATTGACAAATATAAAATAAAGGAAAGATGAGGGATGAATAAGCTAAAAAAAAAAAAAAAACAAGAGAAAGGAGGGAACATCAGAGTAGGTGACCAGCATGTACAGAAAGGAAAGGCAGAGTAAGGGAAAGAAAGAAAGGAGAAGAAAGAAGTTTAAATATTTAGTGAAAGAAGGGAAAAGGAAATTAGAGGGAAGTGTAGAGAGAGAAATGGATAAATAAGAGCTTTAAAGAAAGATAGAAGTACTGTATATAGAAAAAAAGAATTGGAAAAGGAAAGATTGGAAGATGATAGCAAAGAGAGAAAGGAAAAAAGAAAATGATAAATGGAAGCGAATAATGAGACACACGGGAACAAGAAAGTCAGGAAGAAAGAAATGTGACAAACTGTCACAGAAAAGACAGAGGATGAGTAAAGAAGGAAAAATGGACTTTAAGAGAAAGAAACAGAAATGAGATGTGAATGTGTGAGATTTTAGGGAGTGGTGTAGAGGTTTTCTGTGGGAGCACGAAGTACCTCTCATCCCTCCCCTCTGAGAGAGCTCGGCCAATCAGCTCTCTCTAGACCTCCAAGAAATTTCCGCATGATAGGACAAGCATTTTACCACAGCGCCACTCAGAGGCCCCAGCTGTGTAGCGTTTTATATGAAATTAAAAGAAGTGTGTGTGTGTGTTTACTTTGTAATGTAACATTGTTTTATCTTTTATCTTTTTTTTTTTTCTTTCTTTTTTCCCTCATGCGGTGTGTTTGGGCCTGGATCACTGCAGCATCAGGTAAATACATGTGAATGAGTGTGTGTGTGTGTGTGTGTGTGTGTGTGTGTGTGTGTGTGTGTGTGTGTGTGTGTGAGATATAAGGTCTGTTCATGGGTTCTCCGTGGTGTGCCTCAGACAAAGGAGGAGCAGTCTCAGATCACCAGCCAGGTGACGGGGCAGATCGGCTGGCGCCGCGAGGGCATCAAGTACCGCCGCAACGAGCTTTTCCTGGATGTGCTGGAGAGCGTCAACCTGCTCATGTCCCCACAAGGTGAGACGGCGCCCCCTAGAATTCACTCTGATCACGCATGTTCAACATCACATGACCCATTTAAATGAAAGGTTTACATCACGCTCATGAATAATGTAAAAGGAAAAAAGTCACATTACCTAAAAAAATGCGTAACGATTATTATTACATGGACCGGGTACTGTAGTTACAAATTAGGCCACGCCCCTTAAGTGAGTCTTCTCTCAGTGTGGAATGACTTGGAGCTATGGCTTTGTGTTGTTGAGGTGTTGCTCTGTACTAGTGTAGTACGTGTGTGTCGCAGGTCAGGTGCTGAGCGCGCACGTGTCGGGCCGGGTGGTGATGAAGAGCTACCTGAGCGGGATGCCCGAGTGCAAGTTCGGCATGAACGACAAGATCGTCATCGATAAACAGGGAAAAAGCAGCGCGGCCGACGACACCGGGAAGAGGTATAGAGCTCCTGTTATCTTTCAAAGCAATACACGATTCGTTTATTTACAGGAAATAAAGTGTGTAGATTACAGTGTGTGTTTGAAGTGATCGATGCGTGTGTGTGATTTTGAACAGCGGGAAGCAGTCCATCGCCATCGACGACTGCACCTTCCACCAGTGTGTGCGTCTCAGCAAGTTCGACTCGGAGCGCAGCATCAGCTTCATCCCTCCAGACGGAGATTACGAGCTCATGAGGTAACCCTGACCTTCACACGTCCTACGTCAGACTTCTGCTCTCGTGTTAAATATACCTCTCAGTAAAATCCTCCCTGGCACCTTGCGGCAGGTATCGCACAACGAAGGACATCATCCTGCCATTCCGCGTCATCCCGCTGGTCCGCGAGGTCGGGCGCACCAAGCTGGAGGTCAAGGTCGTCATCAAGTCCAATTTCAAACCCGCTTTGCTGGCACAGAAGATCGAGGTGAATGAGTTCAATTTCTTCTGTATTTCACATTAAACGCCATTCTGCTCCTGTTAACGAGCCGCTCCCGGTTCCAGGTGCGCATCCCTACCCCTCTGAACACCAGCGGCGTGCAGGTGATCTGCATGAAGGGCAAAGCCAAGTACAAGGCCAGTGAGAACGCCATCGTCTGGAAGTCAGTCACGAACACACTAACTTTTATGACTCATATGATTTATATACACTGTACGTGTGTGAGGAAGGGAGTGTCTGAGTGTGTAATGCTCTTGTGATCAGGATTAAGCGCATGGCCGGAATGAAGGAGTCTCAGATCAGTGCTGAGATCGAGCTGCTGCCCACCAACGATAAGAAGAAGTGGGCTCGTCCTCCCATTTCAATGAACTTTGAGGTGAGAGAAAAGAAGTAAAACGGATAGAAAGATATTTCTGATCCAGTTTTCAGTCTGCGTTATGATTTCCTCTTTTTCTCGTTCACTCACGGAACACTGAAACACCACCAGGAAAATCAATTGTAATGAAAAAAAACTCTGTATACTCAGGTTATCAGGTTTACATTACTTTACCATTACATTTACTCTACATTGCTTTACTTTACTTCACTATTACATTAACTGTACATTACTTTACCTAACTTACTTTATAGATTTATAGCATAAACTTTTCTTATAACAAGTTGGACAAATCACAACTACACTTCGGGATCTTTACTCCACGCGGTGTTTGTTCCTCAGGTGCCGTTCGCTCCGTCCGGCCTGAAGGTTCGCTACCTGAAGGTGTTCGAGTCCAAGCTGAACTACAGCGACCACGACGTCATCAAATGGGTCCGCTACATCGGCCGCAGCGGCATCTACGAGACGCGCTGCTGACCGCGTGACCGGCCGCCTCCCGTTCCGCACCTTCCCTCCGAGACAGGTGTATGAGTTCATTTAAACAAACAGTAGAGAATTATGCAAATGTGAACCGTGTCCTGTGTGTATGAGAGAGAGAGGCGTGATGTGAGAAGGTCAGAGCACTGCACGCCCTGTACAGAGGGTTTACTCTAGCAGATTGCTGGTTGAATCTAGACGTGTCCCTCTAGAATCCTAGCAACACAGCCGTGTGAGCGACCTCCCTCGCCGGATGTTACGATGCACAGAGCAAAGGAGGAAGTGGTGCAGTGCTGTGAGGATGGCTCAATCTCTGTCTCTCTCTCTCTCTCTCTGTGTTTCAGTGTCTGATCTTACTGTCTGTAACAGTAAACATACATATAAATACATATATATAAAAAAAAAAAAACCTGGAACACTGTGTATTATTATTCCTCTCTGCTCCTACATGGTTCTGCAGCAAGCTCTGCTTAGATTTAAAAAAAAAGAAAATTGTACACTTTACTCTGCACTGCACTGTTCTGAGGAGAAAAAATGTGCTTTTATAATACTACTACTACTAATAAATATAATAAATCACTGTCAAATAGTCACTGTTAGCCAGTTAGCTTATGGATCATAAAAGAAGAATGTGTAAGTTTGTGTCTCCAGACTGTGTAATTTCAGACTTCCTGTTTCTCAGGATAGAGAGATATTTAGAAATGTTTCTTATTAAAGCCAGATAACATATTAAACAAACGTATTCAGTCAAATCACAGATTAGCTAAAGAAATTGTTAACTAGCGAGCAACAATAACGCAAGATGCTAAGTGGCACAGAAGGCACAAAAGCTTGAAAGGCTTATCGCTGAAGATAAAACATTTATAACATATGCTTAACAGGGACGAGAATCGCCAAGGACGTTCCAATATGATGAAATCACAATACTGAGGTAGTGATTCGATTTGTATTGCAATTCTCTAGGTATCACGGTTTCATAATTATCCAATTTTAATCTTTCTTCAGATTTTGTTACAACTCTAAACAAACTAGGCAAATAATTCGCTCTCACCACTCAGGACACTGTGGCGTGTGCATGAATAGTTTAGAGCACCATCTGCAGGATTATAGAGGAACGGTGACATTTTATTTTACACACCTCAAATGCAAACTGTATAAATAAAAAAAAAAAACTTTGTGTCAGTGTAGTGAAACATGAATCACCACACAAAAGAATCGTGATGCGTCATAGAACTGATTTTTTTCCCTTCCACCTGTAATATTAAATAAGATAAGAATTATTTAACAATCAGCTCAGTCTGATTCGCTTAACAAGATGTTGCTGTTGGTTGGTTGTTAAAATAATATTTATCTCTGCAGGATGCACAAACATATATATATATATATATATATATAGTAAACCTTATGAAAAACAAACAAAACAAATCCGATTTTTACAACAGCTCCAAATAGCCTTAGATTAGAATCATTAACTTTGTCATTTATTTATTATCATTATATTATTTTCTAATTATTTGAATCTAAACAAATCATTTGCTGTTAAATAAAATTATAAATTACCCAAATTATTTTATAATAATGTATATTACTTTGTTCTGCTTTTATGAGAACCGCAGTTCATTTATCCAAAACTTTTTCCTTTTTTGTTATTTTTGTCACAAAATGAACTGGACACACAGAAAAGGAATTCCGGGTTTTATTCATGTTATACTGATCTGTGTTGTGAGACATTTAGAAATCCAGACAGACACCAGACGGAAGGAAAGAGAGAAGAAACTCCAGTGTGTGCAGTGAGAGACTAAATCACGAGTGAGGTTTATTACAGTAGCTGTACACAATCCTGCAGTTAAACCCTGCTGAGGTCGTCACCAGCATCGAGTCAGATTATTACTACAGTCCCATCATCATCATCGAACACTCGTGTGGTGAACAGGATTATGGGATTGCTTGGTGTTCCTGAACTTCAAACACTTTCTTCATGACTCAATGCTTAATTTTACAAAACAAACAAACAAAAAAAAAAACATGACAAGACGTCCATGATTTAATACGGAAAAAAAAATCAATAATAAATTGATGTTAATAAAATATCCTGTGCGCCTTAAATGCATTCAAAGCTAACGTAGCTCGGTTTCTGCTACAAGACTAGTGGGCTAGCTATAGCTAATGTAACAAGTGCACTTCAGCACCTCCTAGTGGTGTTGTCAAGCTTAGTGTTTGTTTGGTTTAACGATACAGTGAGGAAAAAAAAAAAAGTCAACATGACTCCTGTGAAAATGTTAAAAATACTCATTTCTGGTTGGCTGCCAGGTCTGCGCCGTTTTTTTCTGAGCTCCAAATTGATGGAATAGTTAATAGTACATACTCCACAACCACAACGATGATCATAAATACTGTGGTTATTTCATTGTTTTTGTTTTTTAGCCCTTGGCCTGTATTATTTGGATTGCACAGAGAGAAAGCACAGCGTCCATGATGTAACCATAGCAACAGATGTGTAACGGTAGCGTACTGATACAGTTGTGTCTTTAAAGCACATTAAGTGCACGATTAAGATGAAGCGCTGTACAGTGAGCGATGTCGGTGAGACATAACGAAATAATTGTTAAAAGAAGAGAAATGAAATAAAACAGAAAGGATCCTGTGCACACTGACGGACGACTCCAGAATTTAAAAACTTCCCCAAAACTGTGAATCGTTATAGGAAACGGCCAGAATACTGGCATGCTGTAACATCAAACACACACACACACACACACACACACACGCGCAGTCATCCGCTATGCTAACGGATACTACGCACACGGCCGCAGCTGTATTTTTTAAACTAGAAATCCGTTCCTCGCTACAGATTTGACGGGAGATGGAGAGGAGCGATGCGTTCCCTGCGTCAGCATTTTCACACCCAGCACCTGTGCTACCCTTCTAATCTTCGTCCTCCTCCTCCTCCTCCTCCTCCTCATCATCCTCGCTGATGTTCTGCCCGTGGGTGGTGACGTCATGGCGTGGGCGCTTGGCGCGGGGTGAGGCGGGCGGCGAGGTCCTGGTGAAGAATGGGAGGCGGAAGGTGGGGGAGGGTGAGCGCTCGCGGGTCGGGCTGCTGCTCGGGCTCTGACGAGGACTGATGGCCTGCAGCATGCGGCCCTTCCCTTCTTTTAGCATGTGTTTCTGCACACACACACACACACACACACACACACACACACACACACATCACTTTTAGTAAAATGACTTGTTCATGTTTACATTAAGCCACACCCACAAAGACTCTGAGCACACTGAAAATATCGAAACGCTGAAATAGCGCCACCTAACGGTGGTTTGCACTAAAATGCAGCAGCATGTCGACTACTGTGGTGCCATTACTTTTGCTCACCGATCCTTTAATATGAATCCAAAGTTCACCGTAATCATCATAAGTTAGGAGTATCATGTTCATATAGCTTTTTCCTTATATGGGCATTTAGACGACGTCGTGACTCACCAGCGCCCCCTCGGGGCCGAACATCTGCAGGAAGTTCCCGATGAACTCGCGGGATTTCTCCTCCCACTTCTGGATCAGGTCAATGCTCTTCTCCTCCACCTTTTGCACAAACTCCTTGCTCTTCTCCTCCACGTCTCGCACCTTCTGCTTCACCTTATCCACGCGCTCCTGCAGGTGGTACTTCTTCTCCTGCGCGTGGAACGCAAACATATATATATGTGTGTGTGTGTGTGTGAGAGAGAGAGAGAGAGAGATAAAAAACGGTTCAGGGTGAGGAGGAGACTCACGTTGATGAAGCTGACGTTGAGCTCTTTGGCCGTGTAGCCGCGCTGCAGGTTTCTCCTCACATACACGTCGTAGTCGCGGACGATGCGTGTGATGATGTCGGAAGTGGAGATGCCCTCAGTGCGCTGCGTCGGAGCGAACATGCCTGAACACACACACATGCACATGAAAGTGAGACTCATCGGAATTAACACTGCGTGTGTGTGCGCGCGTGTGTGTGGGTGTGTGTGTGTGTGTGTGTGTGTGTTTCCCTCACCTGCCTCTTTGATGTGTTTGTACACGTCATCACTATCTGCTGATGAGTACGGGATATCATCATGAGCGACAAAGTCGATCTGATAACACACACACACACACAGGTTACCACTCCAGCACACAACACACTCATTTTAGGGCTAATCAGTCAGGACAAAAGTAATGGCTCCCTATAGGATTCGGAAGCCCTGCGTGTGTGTGTGTGTGAGAGACACTACTGGATGACTTTCTCGGTAATGTATAGCCGCATGACGCTGCCGTTACACACCCGGTGTTCGGTGAGGAAGTCGGTCGTGAGGGTCCACGGCGCGTTGCGCACCACCTCGTCCACGTAGCGGCAGTGCGTGACGGCGTCGTAGCGCTCCTCCTCGTTCATCACCGTGAAACCTTTCAGCTTGTGTGTGAGGTCGTCACTGCATACTGCACACAAGGACACGATCAACCGTAATCACAACTCTTGTCCAAGACACACACTCATCAACACACCTGGTGTGTATTTAAGATTTTTGTGTACCTCCAACGATGAGGTGTGTGTTGGGGAAGAGGGCTTTGGCCTGCATGAGGGCGCGGGCGTGTCCTGAATGGAACATGTCGAAGATGCCGTCGGCGTACACCCTCACCGGCCTGTCAGCTAACACACACACACACACACACACACATAACGATGTAGTACAATGTTGAAGTCTTGCTCTAAAACTTCTAGAATCAGTGATTCACGTCTGTGGGACGTACGTGGTGTTCCCCTGCGAGCTTCCTCCATGGTGATGCGTTTATAAGGCCGATCCTCCAGCGAGTTCAGCTGATCGGCATACGGAGCCGGGTCTCTCAGAGCCTGTGGAAAAGAGGGATCACGTACTGTTAACAGGTTAAGTTGATATTTACTGTGTGTGTGTAGGTGTGTGTTAAACGTTAGCAAGGTTTTTCCAGATCTACTGAACAAAAATTTAAAAAAAGAATTACCATGATGAAGGTCTATATTGAGATAAATGTCACACTGCACAGTCCTCGTGCTTAAGGCTTATGTATAATGTTTTGCTAGTTCTCAGTGCGCGCCTTGGTTAGCGCGGTGTCGTTACCACGGTGTGGCGTTTAAATCTGACCGCTGTGTCTCCTTCCTCCGTCTCCCCGTTCGAGTCGTCTCTCCTCCTCTTCCGCGAGAGAGAGCGTGATGAAGCGTGAGCGTCCATTCCTAAGGAGTCCTGCAGATCCTCTCGATCCTACAAGGAAAGAAAAACAAACAAAATAATTAAATAGAGCCAAGCAAGTGTGTAAGTAAGTGCACCTAACGCTAAGAACACAGAAGTTACAGACAGCACGATGACGATGAGATAACTCATGTAAAGAGTGAACTGCTTTATAGATGCCCCAGAAAATATTTTTTTAATTGCAGAATACAAAAAAAAGGAAACACAGTTTTAAGCAGAGTGGTTATGGTGAATAAAATTTCAGTGTTAACACGGCGTCCTGGACTCAACAGGTAGGAGAAGTGGACGAGGATGAGGGAACGTATCGTATTGGAACACAGCCCGCGTTTCTCATACAATAGCACTGATTATCTGTCTTGATGAGACGTCTTTCTGATGACATCTCACGTGCAGATATCTCACGCATCCCACATTCCAGTCGGTCTGCTCAAGACTCTTTGTTTTGCTTTAAAACAGGGACTTGTTCGGTCGCTTGGTTTAAACCAGGCTGTGGGCGGGGCTTGGTGGCAGCTCAGGTTGTGACGTCACTAAACAATCTCAACGGCTTTCCACCAATCGCTTCGGACATGTAAATTATGACGATAATGTCGTGGAGATTCGATTACGCAGACGTTCAGGCTAGTTTTATTCGCGATCAGTCCTCGGTGTGACGGAGGGATTTCAGAGCCGGTCATCAGCGAGGGATCTTTTTCGGCATGAGGCTGAAATAAACTGCCCCGTCACCCTGCAGCTGCTCAGACGCGTGACAGAGTCAAAGGCCGGGGCAAAAAATAGCAGCTGGCTTCCCTGTGATGGCATATGGGGTGGGCGGTGATCATGACACATCTATACCACATCTGTACCAGAATACATATCATTGGCACACACACACACAGCTGATGTGTGTGTATGTGTATGTAAGTACAAACTCCTGTGCAGTTCCTGTTTCCTGCGCAAATTGTTGCTCGTACGGACACGCCCATTTAGAGCCTTGTAACATTACTGAATCAGTGAGTCAAATCATTCGGCTCGACTCACTAATAAGAGTCGATTCACTAGAATGTCTTTTTGTCTATTGTTAGGACAATATTTAAGACATTATATGACAGAGACTTGTTTAACCCTTGTTATTGTACTCTGAATAAAATTACATACATAATTAAATAGTATTAAAAAGTACTGCAAGAGCCGACTCACTTGAAAAGAACCGACTCGAAGATCCGACTCGTTTAATAGCGACACATCACCACAGAGCATACAACCTTCTTACTTATTTTGTTAGTTATTTAGCCTAGTCAGAAAGATAGTTACCTCAGGAATAGTTAGGTAACTAGTTAAATAGTTAGTTTGCGAGCTAAACTACCTCTAACAGACTGCACCCTTAACCACATCTCACAGCTTGTAGCGTTAACCCTGACATTTAACCCAAACTAGCATTTAGCTAGCGTTGAACGACTTAAGATATCCTAAAGCATTTATTTTAAGCTGCTTACCCTCGTCCTGTTCTCGTCGCTTTATTCACACTTACACTCAGACACACACACACATACACACACACGCACGCACACACTCAGCACAGCTTCTCCCTGACAGCTCGAGCGAGCCTCGGGCCACGTCCCAATCCGCACTTCCTCATTCCCCCTGAGTGCTACCAGGACGTAAGACGCTGGCTCAAGTACAATATCCCGCTTCAAAACATATTGTTTATTGTTCAGTTTATTCATTCACTCATTACACTTCACTCAATTTGAGCAGGTACAAGTGGTTGTTCTTTAAATCGTATTAATCCCTACGTGATACGTAGTGAACTCGGGTTTGTGTCTCAAGCGATTTGGGATTGTACCCGAAAGATTGGGTCAAATGTACCGCATTTTGCGTTTGACTCATTATTATTATTATTATTATCAGTTATTTTTTCTTAGTGTTATTTTATTGTTGTTTATTGTTGACATATATTGTAGTAGTTACGGAATAAATAAATAAATAAATAAATAAAATGAAATAAATTCCGGCGATTTCTCGGCCACCACTATTTAGGGGCCTTTGATCTCCTCACTTCCGGTATATAAAGCGCGTCCACGTGGTGCAGAACGGTGTGCGCGCATGCAGAAGTTATCTTATGCAGCAGAATAGGACTTCGGACGTATTATTATTATTAGATGTTTTAACGTTGTTCTGTCCATTAACTCCTTATTGGCTTGTATGAGTAAGTTTATTTTAATATATTATGCCTAAAATGTTTGTGAAAAATAATTCTTATTAACATGAAAGCATGCTAATTTTTTCCTTCTTTATTTAATGCATATATATATAATTTTTTTTTTTCATTTATTCATTTGTTTTTGCTCTTGCCTTTATGTGTTGCCCGTTCATTTTCTTCTAGATGAATGTGGTGTCAAACAAGGCGCACAAAAACCTCTTGTAAAAGCTTCAACTCATGAAATCCTGGTGATTTTTGTGAAATGCTGTCACAAGGACATCCTGAAAGAGAACAAGAGTTTCATTCTGTATCGGGCCTTTTAAAAAGCTTTTTAAAACTAATTTCTCATTTGTTGAATTTGAAACCCAGGTGGAAATGGGAGAAGGTGTGTATTCAGACCATGAGGACGGCTGAAGCGACTGAACACTGCTGTTTTGGTCAGTTTTATCAATTATAACTGCTGTCAAATGATTTAATCCCATGATGAGCTTTGTTTCTTGTTAGAAATCATGTGCATAAATTCAGACCTACCAGATTCTTTTTCTTCTTTTTTTTTTCTTTTTTCTTTTTTTTGTTAAATTGTGTCTCTGGTCAAGTCAGAAAGGACGGCATAGTTTTGTTAAAATACAATCACGTTGTCTTAATGCATGTCAAAAAATGCATCGTAAATTTGTGTCTTATAGGGGTGAAGTTATATACGATGGAAGCCCATGCACAGAGTTCATAATGATGATGATGATGATGATGATGATAATAATAATAGATTTATATAGCCTAAGTGTTGCCCGTCCGTTCCTGTCCGTGATGGACGCGGTGTCAGAAAAGGCGCACAGCAAACCTTGTCGGGACTCTCTGAGTAAAAGCGGGACGTCTCTCTGACTCCTCGTGCTTCTGTCTCGATATGAACAAATGACCGCCCCAGGATGTACACTCCTAAATCCTGCTCACTGAGCCGAAAAGTCAGTGTTTAATATTCTCTTCTGTCTTATTGCAGGTGGTGGAGGAAATGGAGGGAGTACAGAAGATGGAAGCAGCTGCTGAAATCAAATTTCATTTGTCACATACACCGTATGATATGCAGTGAAAAGTTATATCACTCTTTAAAAGTCAAAAAATGAAAAAGATAAAAGGATCTTACTGCCTTCAAGTATAAGGGTTTTAACAGGCTGTGTTCATCAGACTACTGGTGAGGCACACGGTGAGTGAGACCGTTCCCAAACCTGACTGGGCTGCGGGCCACCCGAAACCTTTAATCACAACTCGGGTGAATAAACACTGGGACAAACGAAGAATAGGACGTTTGAATCCCACTGCTTTTAGCTTAGTTCTGGTTACTTTTTAGATATAAATACTTAATCAAATATTTTGATACATTTAAACCTAATGCAAAATTTAAAAGCATTTTATTTATTTAACTGTTTCACACTTACCGCAACCCCACTTTGGCCTACAGGTTTACTCTCAAACTGCAGAAATAAATTAAAACACTAAAGCAAAGAAAAGGGGGGGATTCCGTACAACTTATTAACTAAAACTTAACAATTTACATAGTAATAATCTGAGCGCTGGAATCACACGGTTTGAACCTGACTTTATAATGTTTGAGACGCTCGTCTGCGTTACTCGCTTAGGTTTGACTTAGAGGATGTGTGACTTACTGCACAGGTGAGTTATATCTGCTGTTTGTTGCTCATGTATTAACTTTGTCATGTACAGTATTTTTCTCTGAATCATAATAAAGGTTGATCTCCCAAGTTCAAATTATTTTATTCATCATGTACACAATAAAACAGGAGAATATGCAGTGAGATGCTTAAGATGTGTATGACCTAAAAATGGAAAGATGGGATGGAATAGGATAGAGAGATTTTACTGCAATAAAAGAAAAATTGCAATTACAAATTTCAAAAATTTGGGATGAATGTACCATCTACAAATTTAAAAGATACAATTAAATTAATAATGTACAATAAACAATTTTCAGGTCTTAAATAGAAATCTATAAATTATACGGTTGTGTGTGTGTAGTTTAATCAAGTGGTTGAGCTTATATGAGAGCGAGGTGCGTATGAGCGAGAAGTCATTTAAAAAGCACAAAATCAAGATCACTAAACATTTCCTTTATGAAACCAGTTAATAATTAACGCTTAGTGTAAAGGAAAAACATTTATGACAAAAGGTCCAAGTAACAAACTTTAGAAAATAATAAAGGAATATAACAGATGGATTAAGAACAACTAAGCGTTATATTCATTAATTAAACTTAATGAGTTAATTACCAGTATGAATAACTCATGATAGAATTTTGTGTTGTTTATTCAGTTAGCATGTTAAAGGTTTGATTGATTCGCGTCTCTGTTTTTCTAAAAGTCTATTAATTACCAACATCTGCTCTTGGGCAAAGTTTATTAATGTAAATAATGTGATTTATAAATCAACCTTATTGATATAAATCGTGTATTTGTTTTGAATCAGTTTAAGTAATTTATTTGCCATGAGTTATACAATCAAAAATATATAGAGATAATAGAATGCTTAATTTATTATGGACATTAAATAAAAAAATAAAACGTTTTAATCTGTACATTTGTATTAATTGATTTACAATTTCGACAAAATAACTAAATTAAATGTACTATAATTAATAGAATTATATATTCGAATTAAATAGAATAATTTATTAGATTTTTTAGATGTTAAAAGTTTGATTTGATCGTGAGTCAGCTTTTATAGCACGTGCGTGATGACGTCATCGCGTCAAACGAATTCCGGAAGTGAATTCCCTCTTGTACCCTTTTAGTTATATGGATTTTAAAACTTTTTCTGTCATCTGTGACTTCTTTAATGAACGACCAGACGCGCCGAAATATTTTGATGCGTCATTATAAGACCTGACGCTTTATTTCATACTTAAATTCAAATTCTGAGAAAAGCGGAAGTGTTTCTGGAAGTTTTACTTCCGGTGTCAGGAAAAAACGCGTTCTGATAAAACAAAAGAAAACTTTACAATTATATTTAATTTAATAATTAATCATTGTAATCAATATAAGCCAAATTAAATACATGTATGTTTCTTAACAGTTAAACTATTTAGCTGGAAATATAGGTGTTTATAGGTATTATGCAGTGTTCATTTATATAATATTTATTTATTTTGCTGTTTGCTTATTTAGAGATTTCTTTCTTTATTTTCTTATACAAACTTTATTTTAAAAAATGCATTCTGAATTAAAAATACAATTGTACATTTTATGTAACTATTTATGTTTAATTACTTATGTGAAATGCATTTAAGGAAGGATAAAGTTTTGGGTTTTTCGTGTAAAAAAGTTGAAGCAACAGCCAAAAAACACTACTGTGGTAAAACAAGAGCTTTATAGTGTGTGTGTGTGTGTGTGTGTGTGTGTGTGTGTGTGTGTGTGTGTGTGTGTGTGTGTGTGTGTGTGTGTGTGTGTGAAAAAGGCAGTAGATGATATCAGGAGAAATACAATACACTGGGTCTGGAATGTCAGGACACTAAAGCGTTGAGCAAAAAATAAATAAATAAAATATTAAGAAAAGATTAACATATGGTGTGTGTGTGTGTGTGCTGTAGTTAAGAAATCCTCAGAAGTCAATAAATGTTGGTTCAATCTGCACATACATTTACAAGACAAGGAACTCAAAAAAAGAAAAGAAACACCACAAGAAGCCAATAATACAAAAGCAGTATACATCAGGAATATCATTCAAAGCACAAGATAAATATAAAATGAGACATTAAAAAGCAGGGATTTATAAATGTGTGAATTAAATTTTCTAGACAATTATTCATCTTATCTGTACATGTTAAGGACTGGAAGTATTTGACAAAGTTACACATAAACACGGTGAATGAGGGAATTTTGCAGCTTAGAAATATGAACACAGTATTTACCCATAATTATTACAGGATTAACTGTGTCTGACCTACCAGAATCAAATAAAATATATAATAAAAGAGACAACAAATGGGCATGTATAAATTATATGATTGAGAAGTTCTGTCTCAGAACAAAATATACAGAAATCTGTCAGATTTTAATCTTTTAGATATAAATGGACTAACAGAGTGTATATGGCCAAGATTATTTTTAAGTGGTTTCTTGATTGTGATTTCTTGAATGATTTTTGGGGCAATGGGGCATGATAAATCAAAGGAAAGGGACTGTACAATAAAGGGACTTCAATATTATCTCTTACAATACAAGAGTTAAGGTCTCCAAATTTTTTACCATTACCATTTTTGAGTAATGCAACAACAAAAAAAGTTTTCCCACAAGAAACTGCATAAAACTTTGAAACATTCGAAGTAGATGAATAGGAATTGCTTTGCGAACGTTTCCACATCATTGTCGAAATCCCATATAATTACTGTAATATTCCTGTATTTTCTTTGTAGGATAATATTTGACCATTGGAACTCGGTTCCTTTTTTTTTGTGTGTGTTTTTTGGACACGCTGAAAATAAAAAAAAGAGCAATAAGCACTTCCGCTCCTGACCATCAGGGGGCGCGTGTCGTGCTTTCCCCCTTTTCCACTCCGATCAATCAAAGCAATAGAAAACCAGGAGCGAGCTTTAGTGCTGGGGAAGAGAGAGAGAGAGAAAACCGATACTGGGGCTTCGAACCTTGTAGAAGTGGTGTGTATTAGTGATTAAAGGGTAAAAGAGAGAGAGAAAGAGAGTGTGTGTGTGAGAGAGAGAGAAAGAGAGAGAGAGAGAGAGATGGAAGAGCGGAGGGGGTAGCTCGGCTTTGCGCGTTGGAAGGTTTCCTGGCAACTCCCGAGGAAGAAAGAAAAGAAAGGAAAGAAGGACGGAACAGAGGAAAAGTCGGGCTTGTTTTCAGGAGCGGAGGGAAGGAGACGCGGCCCCGGGTGTCGGAGGGGCCCTGATGCCCACCGTGCCCTCTCTCTCCCCGGCTCTCGGCCATGGGGGAAACTAAAGTGATCTACCATCTGGACGAGCAGGAGACTCCGTACCTGGTGAAGATCTCCGTCCCCGCCGACGCGGTCACCCTCTCCGACCTGAAACATGCCCTGAAAAAACCCAGCCATAAGTTCTTCTTCAAGTCCATGGACGCGGACTTCGGGTGAGGGGCGGAGTGATCGCGCCGATACTTTTGTTTCTTTCATTCGCTTTGATGTTGTTTCTCACGGAAACTTGTGCAGTTAGTTTGTGTCGCGCGCTGCCGGGGTCTAACCGCCGCCGCCGCCGCCGCCGCGGCTCTGCTCGGAGTAACGCGGGGACTAAACCGCATAACATCCTCAACTTCCACTCCGAGAGGGGTTTAAAAAAAGGTTTTTTTTTTTTTTTTGGAGCGGTGTGAGGGGCAGGAACAGCCGAATAAACACACACACACACACACACACTCAGAAGTGTTTGCTTTGCCCTGTTTGTGTGAATTGCTCAGCACAAAAATGCGCAAAATCTACGACGTGAACACTTTCGGGAGGTGAACACACACTCAGCACCGCTCACTGTGACTCGACACTGCTGGGTTTATCAAACACACACTCGGGCCTGTTGCTTTTTTTCCCCTCTTTGGTTCGGTTTGAAGCGAGTGTGTGGTCCGTTGAATGCGTTCTTTTGTGACCGGCGCATGCGCAGTGCGTACGCCATCTGTGCCCCGCGGTCACGCAGGGTTTCAGCGATACACCGCGCGTCCGATACACACACACACACACACACACGGTACCGCATATCGGGAATGTTCTGGTGAATAAATAAAACTGTCTCCAGCGGGTCTGACTGAATCAGACGAGTTTAGTCCTGAAGGCGAGTTTAACTCCAAACAAAGTTCCAACACTTCAGTCAGTTTTTGCAGATGAAAACAATCCAAACATTTGAAAACTAAATAGTAATGAAGTAAAATAATAAAATAAAGCGACATGTCACTTAACGGTTCATTATGATTGTGATGATTGTGAACGTTTTTTTGCCATACGGAAACAGTTCCATTAAAACTACGACCAGCTCCAGACAACCAGGACACAGGCAGACTGATTTCATTTCTTATTTCATTTCCACTGAAAGTAGCTCCCGTTTATTCTTGCTTTTTGTTTTCCCCTGTTAACTTTCTCGGTTAACATGGTGTTTTATTCTCCACCCGCGCAACCAAGTTCTGACCGGCTTCCTCTGAAGTTCTGATCGCTCATAAACCGAAACTGCTTCACATGGCGAAGCAAAATTCAGCCGAAATTTTTGGTACATCTGTGTTTACGTACTAAATCCAGTCCAGGGTTGGTGTTTCAAAATAAATATATTTACATTTCGGCAGACGTTCTTATCCACAGAGACCTACAAAAGTTTCCGTCATTAGATAGATCCTTACACTGGGTTACTGACTCAGGAGCATCAGTTAAACACTATTGCGAAGGATTATGATAAATTTTTTTTTTTTTTTAGATTTTTTAAAATTAACCCATATATTTAAGAAACACATATATTAACAGAAAAACAGGGCTAGCCTTAGCTACGGCGGAAATCATCAGGCTAAATGAACAAAGTGTTTCCAGACTAAACCTGACTAAAATTTCATCCAGAACATCTTGGAGAAAGTTTGTTAATTAGAGTTGGATGTAAATTGAAATGAAATCGTTTTCTCTAAATCCTCCATGATTCTGTCACATGTGTGATCTCTCCTAGTTTCTGTCCATGCGATTTAGTTATTTCTAACAAATAAAAGACACAATTTAAGTAAAGATCAATGCATATGATACTATGAGCGTATGTTTGTTGAAACTTTAAAAATCAAAACCAGTAAAAACAATTTTGTACCAAATTAAAAAAAGATTGCCGTTTTCCACATTTTAGCCCACTTGTTAGTTTTTTTTTAATTGTTGTAAAAACTAATGATGATGGATATCAGGTATCTCAAAGTTATTGTAAAGTATCGCTGTCTGTTTGTATTTCCTTGTTCCTGTGTCAGCAAAACAACTTGGTTTTGTTCAAAAGTTTGAAAATCAGTTTTCAGCCCTGGCAAACATCAGAGTTCCAGCAACGTTCCTGCTCTCGTCAGTTAGCGAACAAGCTAAAGTTAAACGATACCAACATCGTAGCTTCAGTATCGGCTGCGATATCGAGATAAAACATTTTTACACGTGTGTTTCGTGTGTGTGTGTGTGTGTGTGTGTGTGTGTGTGTGTGTGTGTTTGTGTATCTGCGTGTGTTTTGTGCTTTGCGTATGTTTGTACTTGGTGTAAGTAACGCTGTCCATCTTTCCTTTCATTTTCTTTATAAAATTTTGTGACACTTAAAAAGTGTGCAGTAATTTTAATATGAAGGACCATTGTGAGTTGTTTATTAGAAAATAACGTCTGGATTTTATTTCTACTACAAAAAGAAAAAAAAATCCCAAAACAAATTTAAACAAAAGATTTGGGCAGCAACAAATAGCACAATGTAAATTTCTTGATTTGAATGTACAAATTGTCCGCTGTAATCTCGGCACCGCTATATTTAGTGTTTAGCAGCTCACCGTGTCCGGGAGGGAAAACCACAGCAGTTCACAGTTTAACGGGACGAATCTACAGAGCAAAAAACAACAACAACAAAAAAAAAAAGGAAGAGAGAACGTTAGCAGAGCGTCTAAGGTTGTTGCGTAACGAGTCGCGGATGACGAATACTTGAACTGAAGTTGTTTATTTCTCCAGCAGGCTTTAATATGACGTCGGCAGCTTTTTCACATACCTCCATCTGTGTGTGTGTGTGTGTGTGTGTGTCTCCAGTGTGTGTTGCGTTAACGGAGGAATGTCAGTTTGGACCGAGCGCGGAATTCAGCGATACGTGCTGTCAGTTTTACGGCGGCTCTGCCCTGCGTGAAATACGTTCCAGCCGGATCCTGGCTCTTCACTCAGCTCGTTTCAAAGCTTAAATGTCTTTAGTCTCTAAATGTGGATATAAATCAGGACCATATTGGCGTGTGTACACCCCTCGTTCACCCTCTGACACGTCACGCAGCCCACGTGTTTACAGGACGGAACGCTGTTTCATAGTTCATGAGGCTGATTAACAGTTTCAGACCTCTCGCTTGTTTAATTGTAGATAAAGTGACACAAGTGAGGAGAAAATCAAAGTTCTGTCTTTCTTTAGCTGTACATTTGTGTTTAATTTCACCCAGTGTGAAGTCCGTGTCCGAGTCCAGAGAGCTGATCCCTGCTCACGTTAAAAAACACTGTTGTTTTTGAGTGGAAGCGATCATGACAAGACCCCACACCCCAGTTTCGGTTTAGGCCACGCCCACTCACATTCACATCTGCAATTGGCGCTTGTGCACATCAGCGAGCGCAACACATCGTCTCTGAGCGACTTTATGTGCATTTGAGGGTGGAGTCATGAATTAAATCAGCGCAGGTTGTGATGTCACAAAACTCCCTAACTGAACCCTGGTGAGACTGTCATGAGCTCGGGTGGCTCTCGGCTCTCTGTGGACCACATGATGAGTAACATGGTTAATTCAGTTTACTTCCTGTTTCATGTTTGGTGAGGGCGAGGCGGAGGTCAGCCCGAGAGACCGAACGTGTCCTTGATTAATAAAACCGGAGCTCTGGAACATCATTCTGTTCCTTATTTGCAATGACGTGTCGGAGCGTCCAAAAGCGCTGGTTTACATCACGTCTGTTTCTGTTTCCAAAAGAATCTAATAGTGATTAAAAGGAGTGATGTAGTAGATAACGTGCAAAAAAAATTACTTGGAGAATCACATAAGTGAGGCACAGTTGCTAAAATTCTACGATTATGAATTTTGTCCCAAAAAAAAAGGTGAAAATAAACGTGTATCCCACAGGAGGGGGCACAAACTTTTGCTCTCACCTCTTTATATTCACACCTTGAATCCATGCACTTGTTCAGCAAGGGGCGTGGCCATAGCATATACACATGTCCACAAGCCTGGGATTTATTTATTTATTTATTTATTTTCCCCCAGGAAATTGCACTGGGTGCAAAAGTTTGTGTCCCTCTTCTGGGGGCAAGTGTTTTGTGTTTATGATCGCATAAATAAGTACTGCATTCTAATGTATTATATAAACAGGAAACTGTTCAAAAGTTTTCACCCCCATGTTTTTGGCCACGTTTGAGAGTGTTTCTGTAAACTCGTCTGCACACTCTTTCTGAAGATGAATTGTAAACAGAGGAACTTTTATAACATTTAATAAGCACAGGCTATAAAACGTTGCATCAGTTCACAGGATATCGGTGCCGTCACATATTCTTAATAATGTCCTGCAAAAAAGTTCAACATGAACACATTACATTCTGAGCCAAATGTTGCTAAAACACGTCCTGTTTCCTGGAATAAATATGATTTATTTATTTATTTATTTATTCTCTCTCTCTCTTTTCTTTCTTTTCTCTTTGTAATCTGTTAAACCTGAGAAAGTTTTGGCCCAGATGGTGATTTTGGTGAGGTTCTGCCCCAGTGACCAGGAGGGTGTGAGGTTAAACCCTCAGCCCGGCTGCTGCTCCTCTCAGAGGGAACAAACCTTCAAAACCTGCTCGTCTCTGCTTTTATCTCGGACCCGGTCGTAATTATGTATTCTAATGTATTCACGCCGTCTTCCTGGCGGGATTAAAGCCGAGCTCAGCTGCCGCGTGATTGACGTCGGAGCCACGATGATGTGCTGATGCGTCCATAATTTAATCTTTTCCTTATTATTAATATTATTTTTTTTTGTCCTTTAGGGTGGTCAAGGAGGAAATCACGGACGACAACGCCAAACTGCCCTGTTATAATGGCCGCGTGGTGTGCTGGGTGAGCGCGCACACGCACACACGCACACACACACACACAGCATTACTGATCCTCTTTGCATAATGAAGCAGAGAATTAATGAACGCTCCACTGCTGGGGGTTTCCCTGTGTGTGTGTGTGTGTGTGTGTGTGTGTGTGTGTGTGTGTATTCATGTATTCTAGTTTAATGAGGACAGAGTGTCCCCACAATATTTAGACTAGGAATATATGGAATACAGAACCATTGAATTATGTTAAAATTTGTTACATTTTTATAAAAAAAAAAAAGATCAGTACGTCTAAGCAACGTTCAACATAAACGAGGACGAGTTTCCCTGGAAATTCTGTAAAACAGTCGATTTAATTCCCGTCTCAGGTCGGAGATCTCTCGCTGTCGGGTTCTGGTGTTTTAATATAAAAAAATTTCCCCGATTCTGATGAATATTTTTCGCTCGGTGTGTGTGTGTGTGTGTGTGTGTGTGTGTGTGTGTGTAACGAAGCAGAGGATTAATGAAACCCCTCGCTGACGAGACAGGATCAGCCTCCAGACGGGAAAACATCGTAACGCATCAGGAATACAAAACAGCTTCAGCTGCAGAGATTCCCCTTTCGGATTCGCTATAAAAGTTCTGACCGTATAAAATTTTTTTAATAATGTTGTTTATGGTGTGACATCTCGATGTCGGGTTTAGTAAATTGATGCAACATTTTACAAATGCGTAACGTTGTGCACGACAGTTATAAGCGCAAGATCTTGTCACCTGATGATGTCATGAGTTTTGTCCCAAAACCCGGTTGCCTCTGCCTGGAGGTCCGGATCGGATTATAGATGAGATGTAGACATGCCTTTAAACAAACGCAGAAAGTGGGAACAAACATAATTATAAACGTGCAGCTCTTATGATGATGTCATCTTATATCTCAACTGAGTTTGTTCTAACAGGATTAAACTCTCTCTCTCTC
Source organism: Clarias magur (assembly GCA_013621035.1). Lineage (NCBI taxonomy): Eukaryota > Metazoa > Chordata > Actinopteri > Siluriformes > Clariidae > Clarias > Clarias magur. The sequence continues at coordinate 209,289 of QNUK01000676.1, forward strand.
TCTCTCTCTCTCTCTCTCTGTGTGTGTGTGTGTTTCTCCCCTGGTCGAAGCTGGTGTCGGCTGACGGCTCGCACTCGGACGGATGCTCGGTGGCGGAGAGTCAGTCGGAGCGGCCGCCGTCGGGGGAGAGACCTCAGGGCATCGGCGACTCCAGACCGCCGTCCTTTCAGTCCGTATCGCTGCCACGCCCACAACGCAAACGCTGCTTAAATGAGAACAGTTCAGCAAATCAGTTAACATAGAGACCGTCTAGACGGCCAGACGCTCTGATTAACCCTGTAGAGCTCGAGTACTTCAGTACCGCACCAGACGGTTTCCACTGTTTAAAAATAAAATCATAAGAGCTGATGGATGTAGTGTTTCTGGCACTGGTGATGCAAAGGATCATGGGATACGTAGTACGAAACAAACAGCCGTAGTTATCCGAGTCTTCAACACATTTAATCATGTTTTTATTTAGTTTTTGGTTAGTGTTTTTGCTGAACTGTTCCTTAAAGCTTACACAACAACAAACTCATCAGCGTTGAAGTGAAAACGTTACCTCTGTCTGTTTTCAGTCCTAAAGCTGCAGGCAGCCGACACGGTGCGGACGATGAGACGGAGACGGACTCGGTGGTGTCGCACCGGAGGGACAGAGACCGGCCGCGCAGGAAACACTCGCACGAGCACTCGGGTACTCTTCCCTTTACCAGTTGAACAGCACAGTGTGACGTCTTGTCTTGTGACTTTGATTCTCTAACGGCAAGTTGAAGTTAAATGAAGAAAAACAAACTTTTTAGTTTGTAAAAACCGCTGCTAGCTCGGACCGACCGGGAAGAGTGTTGTCGTCATGGTTACGGTGTCGCACAAAAGACTTTGCAAGCTCGGATGCTGGACCATTTTGCTGAAACCTTCAGTCTAACCTCCTGTCTCGGCTGGTTGCCATGGTAACGCATGCCACTAAAACGTGTGATTAAGCATCCTTACTGCTAGTATAAAATAAATCACGCAATAAATGCATTTTAAAACAGTGGATTGAGGTTTAAAGTGTGTTTATTGTCAGTAATGAAAAACACACGAATGCACAAAAACAAACAAAAGCTGCATAAACAGGCCAGTGTCTCTTTTTGCAAAGAACGTTTGCTCTCCTTTCTTCGTTGAGAACGGTCCAATCACATGAGCCCAAATATTTAAAAACAATATGATTCTGTGCAAAATGAACGTAATACAGTTTAGATTTTTTATATTGTGACTAAATGACTTTATTTCATTATTAAAATAAATAATTATTATGTTAAATAATGACATCTTAAAGTAGCATTCTTCTCTGCCTAACTTTAAGGGGGTCTGTCTGTCTGCCCGCGTGTGTGTGTGTCTGTCTGTCTGTCTGCCCGCGTGTGTGTGTGTCTGTCTGTCTGTCTGCCCGCGTGTGTGTGTGTCTGTCTGTCTGTCTGCCCGCGTGTGTGTGTGTCTGTCTGTCTGTCTGCCCGCGTGTGTGTGTGTCTGTCTGTCTGTCTGCCCGCGTGTGTGTGTGTCTGTCTGTCTGTCTGCCCGCGTGTGTGTGTGTCTGTCTGTCTGTTTGCCCACGTGTGTGTGTGTCTGTCTGTCTGCCCGCGTGTGTGTGTGTCTGTCTGTCTGTCTGCCCGCGTGTGTGTGTGTCTGTCTGTCTGTCTGCCCGCGTGTGTGTGTGTCTGTCTGTCTGTCTGCCCGCGTGTGTGTGTGTCTGTCTGTCTGTCTGCCCGCGTGTGTGTGTGTCTGTCTGTCTGTCTGCCCGCGTGTGTGTGTGTCTGTCTGTCTGTCTGCCCGCGCGTGTGTGTGTCTGTCTGTCTGTCTGCCCGCGTGTGTGTGTGTCTGTCTGTCTGTCTGCCCGCGTGTGTGTGTGTCTGTCTGTCTGTCTGCCCGCGTGTGTGTGGGTCTGTCTGTCTGTCTGCCCGCGTGTGTGTGTGTCTGTCTGTCTGTCTGCCCGCGTGTGTGTGTGTCTGTCTGTCTGTCTGCCCGCGTGTGTGTGTGTCTGTCTGTCTGTCTGCCCGCGTGTGTGTGTGTCTGTCTGTCTGTCTGCCCGCGTGTGTGTGTGTCTGTGTCTGTCTGCCTGTCTGCCCGCGTGTGTGTGTGTCTGTCTGTCTGTCTGCCCGCGTGTGTGTGTGTCTGTCTGTCTGTCTGCCCGCGTGTGTGTGTGTCTGTCTGTCTGCCCGCGTGTGTGTGTGTCTGTCTGTCTGTCTGTCTGCCCGCGTGTGTGTGTCTGTCTGTCTGTCTGCCCGCGTGTGTGTGTGTGTGTCTGTCTGTCTGTCTGCCCGCGTGTGTGTGTGTCTGTCTGTCTGTCTGTCTGCCCGCGTGTGTTTGTGTCTGTCTGTCTGTCTGTCTGCCCGCGTGTGTTTGTGTCTGTCTGTCTGTCTGTCTGCCCGCGTGTGTTTGTGTCTGTCTGTCTGTCTGCCCGCGTGTGTTTGTGTCTGTCTGTCTGTCTGTCTGTCTGCCCGCGTGTGTGTGTGTCTGTCTGCGCGTGTGTACATGGTCGTTCACCACACTAGTCTTACCCAGAGATTCACATTCCACCTATTTATTGAGTTAGTCCTGGGTAAGATAACATAACTGATGCATTGTGGGATTCAGGCTGAGGAATGCGAGTATGCCGCGCCTCCTGATGTGCGCCCTTAAACAGGAACATCTGAGGAATTCGGGGGGAAAACTTTAGCGTCAGAGTTTAAGGTGTAAACTTTATAGTGGTATGTGACCTCATGATGGAAGTTTTTATTTAATTAATCCATTTATTTTTGAACTGTTTTCAGTCTCTTAGGATTGTATTTACTGTCCCTTTAAGAGTGATTTATGTAAATGAGTTCTCTCCTGATTGGTCGGCGTCTGCACACGTGCACAGATGATGTTTTTATGGAGTTTCAGGAGAAGCGTACAGGGAACAAAAACGTTCAGTTGAAAGGGAGCTGTAACAGGGTAGGGAATGAGTGAACAACACGCCTTCACTTCACCGGAAAAGAGAATGAAACATTTCCCATCAGTCTCGCTAGAGTGTGAAAAATTTATTTACTATTATTATTATTATTATTATGGAGGATGACATCATATTAATAGGACACAATAGTTTAAAAGAAATCCGTCGTGTTCTATACGCTAGTAATCTATAAAAAAATAATAAACCTCTGTACACCTTTAATAATATATAATATAATAATAATACTAATAGATTAATCAATAATTTATTTATAGGTTATACATGTTTCAATAGCATGTGTTTTGTATGGGTATCAGTTTTTGTTTCAATATTTAATGTCCGTAGTGTGAAGGCAGCAACAGGTATCTGAGATATCTTATGTTACCATGGTAACGCGCAGAGGAAGTGACATCAGCGCTGGTGACTTGACGGGGAGTTCCTAATGGTGAAGTTTTGTCAAGGGAGGTTCCCTTTACTGACATTCCCTGAACAGGGAGTAGGGAGCACCCTGTGAAGTACACTAGGGAATGGAACACAGCCACAGACACGGCCAGTGAAATCTGTATCAGTATAAGAGAGTTTCAGTCTGTACATGGGTCAGAACGCGACCGCTCGGTGAAATCTTAACACTGGAGGAGCAGAAACCAGTCTCAGAAAAACAGCTGTCTGTTTGTGTGTCTGTGTCTGTGTCTGTGTCTGTCTGTCTGTGTCTGTGTGTGTGTCTGTCTGTCTGTGTGTGTCTGTCTGTCTGTGTGTGTCTGTCTGTCTGTGTGTGTCTGTCTGTCTGTGTGTGTCTGTCTGTGTGTGTGTGTCTGTCTGTCTGTGTGTGTCTGTCTGTGTGTGTCTGTCTGTGTCTGTGTGTGTCTGTCTGTGTGTGTGTCTGTCTGTGTCTGTGTGTGTGTCTGTCTGTGTCTGTCTGTGTGTCTGTCTGTGTCTGTCTGTCTGTGTGTCTGTCTGTGTCTGTCTGTGTCTGTCTGTGTGTGTCTGTGTGTGTCTGTCCGTGTGTCTGTCTGTGTGTGTGTCTGTCTGTGTGTGTGTCTGTCTGTGTGTGTGTCTGTCTGTGTGTGTGTCTGTCTGTGTGTGTGTCTGTGTGTGTGTCTGTCTGTGTGTGTGTCTGTCTGTGTGTGTGTCTGTGTGTGTGTGTGTGTGTGTGTGTGTCTGTCTGTGTGTGTGTGTCTGTCTGTGTGTGTGTGTCTGTCTGTGTGTGTGTGTCTGTCTGTCTGTCTGTGTGTGTCTGTCTGTCTGTCTGTGTGTGTCTGTCTGTCTGTCTGTGTCTGTCTGGTCAGCCAATTTTGTCAGCATCACACAAATCTGTCTGGACAGTTTAATGAATCTTTTGCCGGCCTTCAGTATTGTATTACGTCAGAGCATCGCAGGGTTTTTTTTTTCTTCTTTTTTCTCTGATCTAGAACTTTTCCCCTCGTGGTGGGCGTGGCTATTCACATCTCTCAACATGTATGAGTTTGCTGAAGACAATGAAACGACCGTAATTCACCTACATCGCTAGACTATGAAAACCGAGTCTTCAAAGATGAATACAGATTGTATTTTGGTTTAAAACCAGTTCATATGTTCTGAAACCGTGATGCTAATTAATGCAGTGACCTGAAGTCACTGTGTGTGACTTCACACTGAGTGTGTTTGAGCACGTTTTATATAAAATCGCCATAATGTTTTACATCATAAATCTGATCAGATTATCTTTAGCTTTAACCTGTTCTATATTTCTGCGAACTCTTTACCCGTTAACTACCAGCAGTTGTTGTTGAATGTTTGTGCGTGTTGCTGCCCCCTGCAGGTGCGAGGATGAACGGCTACTCGCGTGTGGGCAGAGGGATGGAGCTCGGGGGCTACGACGTCTGTGACAGCCGCTCCTCCCTCATGAGCAGTGAGCTGGAGTCCAGCAGCTGCTTCGATTCGGACGACGACGGATCCACCAGCCGGTGAGAAACATCACGTTCTGTCTCACTTCCTGTTTCACTTCTTGTTTCCATTTCCTTTCCAGTTCCTGCTTCACTTCCTACTTTACTAATTCACTCCCTTTCTTACTTTATGCTCTATTTCCTTTTTGCCCCGTGTCCTGCCCCGCGTCCTGCCCCGCGTCCTGCCCCGCGTCCTGCCCCGCGTCCTGCCCCGCGTCCTGCCCCGCTCTGTGTTTAATGCTTTAGGGCTGTGGGTTTTATGAGGACTTTATTATGTGATGCTGTAATTCCATAATTCGTTGCATAGGGGAGGAAAACAGCAAAAGTTTTGGCACACACTCCCGTGGTTAGTTTGGTTCTCTGTAGAGATGACGTGATGTTAATTTTTGTCTCCCAGTTTCAGCAGCGTAACTGAACAGAGCGGCTCGTCCCGCATGATGAGGCGACACCGGCGCCGGAGACGGAAACCCAAACCCCATCACATGGAGAGGGTGAGACACGTTAGGGAAACATTCACGTGTGAGTGTGTGTACAAGACGTGAAATCATCTTCCTTATTCCTTTCTGTCTCTGTTTAGTCGTCGTCTTTCAGCAGCATCACCGACTCCACCATGTCCCTGAACATCATCACCGTCACGCTGAACATGGGTGAGTCTCGGCTTTTCCCGTCTTCTTAAAAGGCAATATAGTTTAATCACCTGTAGCGCATTTCGTCTCCTACGTATCTCACTCTGCTGCTTTTTCCATGGAGATGTGCCATACTAGACTGCACCAGTAGAGGGTGCTGATGTGACTCTGCAGTTATTATGGACGACGCTTTCTCACATCCTTTTAGAAAAGTACAACTTCCTGGGCATCAGCATCGTGGGGCAGAGTAACGAGCGAGGCGACGGCGGCATCTACATCGGCTCCATCATGAAGGGCGGGGCCGTGGCAGCTGACGGCCGGATCGAGCCTGGTGACATGCTGCTGCAGGTGAGTGGGCGGAGCTTCGGCTTGTCTGGCTGGTGTGGTGTGATGTGATGGGTGGGGCTTAAAGTTTAAAATACCATGTTATCTTTTCTTTTTTTCTTTTTTTTTTGCAGGTCAACGATATAAACTTTGAGAACATGTGCAACGATGATGCAGTGAGAGTGCTGAGGGACATCGTGCACAAACCGGGGTGAGTTTTGTGTGTGTGTGTTTTTTTTTTGTTTGTTTGTTTTTTAACATTTTATTGCTGAGATGTGAAATGTGTGTGTGTTTGCAGACCTGTCTCTTTGACGGTGGCCAAGTGCTGGGATCCAAATCCTAACAACTGCTTCACTCCTAGAAGTGAGTGTTTACATTCACTCTCTCTCTCTCACACGCACGCGCACACACACACACACGCACACACTTCAAGACATTCCCCCACAGTACACCCATGTATACACAGTACCATGTAGCCAGTGTGTGTACTCCATGTGCACCAGTACTGCAGGTGGCGCTGTTGGTATTTCATGATAGAAGAACCGCGACTCTGTTTTTTCTTCCATAGTGACAGGAGTTGATGATGGTGATGATGATGGTGAAACCTGTACAGTATTTGGTGAACTGCGACACATGGTTCATCCTAATCTTTTCTTTTTTCCTTCTATTCCTCCGCAGGTGAGCCCATTCGTCCCATCGACCCTGCAGCCTGGGTGTCTCACACGGCGGCCATGACGGGGATCTACCCTCCCTACGGCATGAGCCCCTCCATGAGCACGGTCACCTCCACCAGCTCCTCCATCTCCAGCTCCATCCCCGAGACCGAGCGTGAGCGAAGAACCATATTTACTTATTATTATTTATTTACTTATGATGGAACTCTGTTTAACTATAGTAGCAAGCAACACTTCTAGAGGTGGCCACTAGGGGGAGCAAGAACCCCATTTTAAAGATACAGCTAGTAGTGTGGTAGAAATGTATTAACGCTAGTGATTTAGGTGCCGTAGCACCATGACTGCCTTCACTGTATGATTGTTGCCATGGTTACATCTCGCGTGGTGACTTTAATATGCTGCTGGCCGGGAGAGGTGTGTTTACAGCGGTGGTATTGGAGTAAGAATAAAAGTGTGTGGAGTTAGAGTTCAGTTTGAGCTGACACACACACACACACACACACACACACACACACACACACACACACACAGTGTTTTCCTGCAGCAGCGAGAAAGCGTTCCCGCTGAATAAACATCACATGAATTTAGCTTTGAAGTTTAGCTTTTTGCGATTCGGAGCCGAGTTTGTTCTGTGGTTATTTTTCTCCCCCTCAGGCTTTGATGACTACCACCTGTCAGTCCACAGCGACATGGCAACCGTTGCCAAGGCGATGGCCTGTCCTGACTCGGGGCTGGAGGTTCGAGACAGGATGTGGCTGAAAATCACTATAGCCAACGCCTTCATAGGTACATTTACTCTGTGTGTGTGTGTGTGTGTGTGTGTGTGAGAGAGAGGTGGGGTGTTTGTTTAACTTGGAGTTTAATATTATTTTGTATCACGGTACTGAACGGTGTGTGTGTGTGTTTCAGGCTCGGATGTGGTGGACTGGCTCTTCCATCATGTCGAGGGTTTTGCAGACAGAAGGGAAGCTCGTAAGTACGCCAGTAACCTGCTGAAGGCCGGCTTCATTCGCCACACCGTCAACAAGATCACCTTCTCCGAGCAGTGCTACTACGTGTTCGGGGATTTATCAGGCAGTGAGTCTCTCTCTCACTTACGCACACACGCACACACGCACACACTGTATACTGTTCCACTTGAAATGGTGAAAAAAAATCTTATTTTGTATCAGTTAAAAAAAAGTCAAATATGCAAAGGGAAATTACTTATAATAATTATTGTAAATAATTTTTTCATAACATAATTATGCCCTTTTTCTTTTTATAATTATTGAGTTATTTCTGTTTTATTAGCGCAGTGTTCATTTAGAAACTTAACCTTTATTATGTTGTACAAGTTTTTACGACCACATGACTTCCTGTCGGCCATCATTGGTTAACTTGTGTGTGTGTGTGTGTGTGTGTGTGTGTGTGTGCGCGCAGATATGGCGCACTTGTCCCTGCAGGAGCACGACGGTTCGAGTGGAGCGTCCGATCAGGACACGCTTGCCCCTCTGCTCCACCCCACCGAGGCCCCGTGGCCCAGCTTCCCGTATCAGTACCCGCCCTCACTGCACGACGCACCGCTCCATCACGCCGAGACGGGCGGCGGGAGTCACCAGAGCGAGGGTAACGGCATCGTCACATCACACTTCACTGATTCTCTAATAATAATGAAAAACAATAATGAATGTAAACTAATCCTGTTGGCGAAATGTCAATTTTTATATATATATATATATTATATTATATTATATATTATATTATATTATTATATATATATATATATATATATATATATATATATATACAGTATATGTGTGTAGGATAACTTTCACGCACACGTGAGATGTTCACCAGTTTACGCACGCGCACTGAGACCCAGCAGGGAAGACGATTACCCACAATTCCACAGCGTGAGAGAGAGAGAAGAACCATTGATTCTGTGTCATGGGACACAGTTTATTACTTATCATGATGCATAAATCAAGGAACGCTCATTTATCAAGTCAAAACACATTATATTTCTGCTCGTGTTGCAAAACGCTCGCAAACCGGGTTACTCGCAATCCGAGGTTCCACTGTATATGTTGCATATCGTGAAGTTCATTCCAAAAGTATTGGCACCCTTAGCAGATGGCCTCAAAAGTTCCACTGTTCTTTAAGTTATTTACAAAGTTCCAGGCAGTATTCAATTTTACAAAGATTCTCTTGCAATTATTTTTCAAATACAAAAGTATTGGACCAAACTAATTCTTAATCCATCTCAGTCGTAGTAGGGGACTGTCTGTGTTCTTTGACGACGTTCACGTGTAAAACCTCCTCGTTATCCATCTGTGTCTGTAAAAACGTACAGAACATCTCCGGGTGAGGAAAGTCCAGCAGAGCTTAGCCGAGTGTGTGTGAAGGGAAAACCGAGAAGCATCTGAGCCAGAGTTTTAATAAACAGTCAGATAATTATGTAACTGAGTGCTTTAAAGCATCCAGCAGTGATTTAACCCTGAATCTGCGTGTGTGTGTGTTTTCTGTCCCGATTCAGGAAGCAGCGGTTCGAGCTGGAGCAGGACGGAGGGGAAGACGGCGGCGACGGGGGCGGGGCTGCTGATGAACGACGTAGGCGACGCCCCGGAGTTTGACTTGCGCAGGGAGCGAGCGCCGAGCGAGGGCAGCATCCGCAGCGCACGCTCTCACTCTCACGTCTACAGCGGCGTGTCGGCTCCGCGTCTCCTCGCCCACGTGCCCTCTGAACTCTCGGGCTCGCGCCGCTCCTGCCTCACCGCCAACGGGGAGTTGTTCGTCGACATCATGTGACCACGCCCGGATTGTGAACTACATCAAGACCGTGATTTCTTTCAATTTCTAAAAATTTTTTTTTTTTTACGAATTGCATTTAAAATAACTGTAGATGACAAACTGTAGCCCTGAAACATGAAAAAACTAGGATCATTTAATTTAAATTAAAATTAGGCTGAAAACTGAATGGGATTAAGGTTAGAACACAAAGCGCGTGGTTTATAAATATATTTGGCTAGAAGTCGCGTCTGGATTCATCGCTGATCGCGATGCTGAAGTGGAGGAACCTCATCAGTCTGTGTTTTATCTCCGAGTGCCTGAATGTGTGTGTTTCGGGAATTTCAGTCCAGATGTGACGATGTGCGGAAATATTTAAATAAAGCTGGGAATTGTTTTTTTTTTTTTTTTTTTTTTATACAATACCATAAAGATGCCTTGTAGGCAGTGTGCTTTTAAATGAATTTTTTAAACTCTGGTTAGTGGAATAAAACAGACTTTTAAAGCGTATGGGTGATTTTTAAATTAGATTTAGTGTAAGAAGACAGAGTGATGACGTCAGAAACTCGGCGCGCATTGACTGCGAGGATTAAATAAACGTCTTTTTAATTAGGCATGTGCAGGTAATCAGTCGGATTATTAATTATTCACTCGCAGTTCTCATGGACGAAACGTTCGTCTCCTGAGTTTCCTCCTGTTTAACGTCCTGCACCAGAAACATCATCATCATCAACTAACAGAACCGATCAGACTTTAGGCCACACCCCCAAACCTGCACCATGCTAACCGTGTGGCTATACGTGACGTTAAACTGTTAGCTACATTAGCCTTGTGATTTAGAGATGTTCAATCATCTGTGTACGTTTCACATTTTTTAAAATAAAAACGTACAGAAGCGAGTAATGAAAGAAGTTTCACATTTTATGTCGAAAGTTTAAAACACTTTTTTTTTTCTATGATTTAACATGAAACGTTTCACATGTATAAACAGGAAATAATCATGTTATTTAAAGATAAGGTGTTTTCATGCTGAAATAACATGAAAAGGTCTAAATAGGGTACAAATGTTGATGCTATTTCTGTTATAACCTGAAGGTTCTTTCCTTATCTTTACTTAACATGGGATCATTTTATATTTTGACATTATAGGAAATGTTAGAATATGAAAATATCGTGAAAACAAACAAACAAAAAATCTTGTAAATGTGAACCTTCTTTTTATTCCTCTTCATCACACTCCTTTACTTTTCTTTTTTTTTTTTTTTTTAAACCACTTTCCAGTAGGACAGGTACTCCATTTCCTAAGTGATATAGTTGTCATGATGAATATCAGCACATGCCTACTCGAGATTTGACGTGGGTGTAGTGTGTTTGGGAAGATTTTTAGCCAAGACTTTCACCTCCGCATAAGTCAGGAATGTATTTTTCACGGTTTGTCAGCGTTTATGTGCCAGGAGATTTTTGGAGAAGAAAAACAGAAAAGAAAAAAAAAAATCAGAGCAGAAGTTCATGCATTTATTTATAAATATAGTTTTATTACACCGGTGTGTGTTTGTGTGCACGTTTCGGATCGATCCAGAGATCCGCGGCTTTCTTTAGGTCTGTAGAGCTTTTAGTCCGTCGTCGCGCGGTGGGTGTGAAGAGTAACGAGCTCGTGTTCTTCACTCAGCGGAGGTGTTCACTCGGCCGAGGCCGTTTCTGATTAAGGAGACGTCATTCCAAATGTGGGTTTGGGGAAATGAGCTACTACTAGAGCTAGCGCGGGTAAAAACATCTGGCAAGGACTGATAGATTTGTTTAATCAACAATGAAAAAGTGTGCAGGTTTAATTCGCTTCTAAATGATTTTCTTTTTCCAAATTCTGTTTGTCGTTGGACCCGTGTCGCATTTTTTTTTATTTTTTAGCGATGTTGGATTTCTTCATATCCGCTCTAGATGGTTACAGGCTAGTGATGCAGATTCCAGCTGTTTTCCGTGAGCCGAGTTACGCGAGTCAATTTGTTTCATTAACGAATATGTTTCTTGTTTGTTTGTTTTTTTTAACCAGATATTTTGACCATTGATTGTTGTTCTTTGCCATATCTGTGGCTGAAACTGTTGAATTATTTTTTTTTGTCCACCTTCTACTTTACAAAATTGCATTACGTTGGAAAAAAGTGATTAAATAATTTTTAGCACTATGCTGTTTCGTGGTTTCTTCTTTAATCTAATCTAGTCTACATTTATTCATATAAAATGTGTGTGTGAAGTAAATTAAAGCTAATAATCAACTCACATATTCGAGTCGACTTGGAGAGTCAATTTGCTAACAAACAAAATGTCATTTATCCTGGTTGTTTTTAAATACACCCCCCCCCTTTTGTGTGAATAAAAAGCATTAAAGCTCTTATTTATTAAAGAATAGCTACAATATTTTATTTTATTTAAGTGTCTCATAAAATAAAATACTGTAGCTATTCTTTAAAAATGCTTTAGTGCTTTTTATTCACAAACACAAAAAAGGAAGTGGTTATTTAAAAAAAAAAATATATATATATTATATATTATATATATATATATATATATATATATATATATATATATATATATAACACACATGTGTGTATGCAATGATGTAGATAATATGAATAATTAAATGTCATATAGCTATATTTAATATATATTTGTTTTTGTTTTTTTAGATATATTTAAATGGATGTTTCTTTTCCTGAAATGTGTTCACATTATTTGGCTGATTCTGTGTATAGCAGCGCACAACAGCTGACCTAGCACTTCAATTAGCACTAATGTTAGCTTCCATTAGCTAATTATCACACTGTCTAGATAGACAATGCCACAGTTACACACAGAAGCAGATTGTGGTGGGAAAAACAGACAAAATGTATTTAAACAGCACTTGTGCTAATCTGGAAGGTGCAAGCGTCTTAATTAATTGCCACCAAGCTACGTGCATAAAATTAGCAAAACGTTTGACTTAATCTGAGGTCAACTCGAACAACGCTAGATTGTGTGGCTCAAATTGCAATAAAAAACTCCTCTGTCGGTCGGTTCAATTTGCTAGTACAATATATACTGTTGAACTTTTCAATGTTTTTTTATTTTTATTTTTTTTACTAGACGTAATTGCTTTTAGAAAGTAAAATGTAGTTAAATTCATGTAATATTTCTCATGTTATGACACTATAGTAAAATTATATATTAGGTTATTAATCCTGTTTAATCTGATTGTAAGTAAGTCACTGAATTAAAAAAGCGTTTAATAGTTTCCTCAGCTCTTCCACTATGTACCTCTCTGTGTGGCCACACGAGGGCAGTGTTGCGCAAGCTAGTAAATCCATTAATCGTAAACGGAAACTCGACACAGAGCGGAGCAATACCTATGCATCTCGATACCATGACATCAATAATTTCGATATCGCGATAAGGTATGTAACACACTTTTCTAAAATGTTGCACATATTGTCGTTAATAACTTTAACCTTAACATAACTTTAAACATACTGGGAACACAAATTCTTTTAAAGTTACACAGAACAGACGGAACATGAGCGAAAAACATGTAATGTCTAGATGAAAAAAGGAGAAGAAACACAGCAGAAGGGAAGCACACAGATTAAAACGGCAACATGAAACGTTTATTGCAGGCTTGGAGGTATTTCCTGTACATGCCATCACGCACAAGCACGATATAAACGTACGATTAGAACGTCGCAGGATGGATGGAGCCGCTTACTCACAGAAGCGTCTTTTCTTCCAGGGTGTTTCATAAAAGCCCAACACACACACACACACACACACACACGCGCGCGCGCAAAAAATAAAAAATCAGAGAGTGTGTTTATTACTGGTCATGCAGAAACCACTGGAACACTGTTTCACAGGCTAGAGAGAGAAATATCCAGTCAAGTGACGACGTGTTTTATTACAGAAGAGAATACTGATGCAAAATCACAACACTACAGTATTCAAGTGGGTGTAAAGGGACATCGACAGTAACGCAACCAAGCCACTCGTCCATGCAATTCCCCTGAAAAAGAAAAATGTGTTGTGCGCTCATGTTGAAGAAATATCTGACTTTTCTCATTTAGGATTCATAAAAGGAAGATACATGTTCAGGATTATTTGGTTGAAATTCATATACACACACACACACACACACACACACACACGTGTCGTGTAATACTTCTGTACTTCTGCGTTTCCAACAAATGTTGGCTAAGAAGCATGTAGTGCTCATATAACACAGCCTCATACACCTCTTTCATTCACCAACCAAAATACACAGTTGAGGAAGAACACAAACAAACCTTCAGAAATCACACAAGTTACCCGAGCACGGAGAACAATCAACTACTTGAAAACATTTTGTGCATCACATCCAAAATCGACTAAACACTGCATGTGTGAAAGCACTCTTCATGTAAAGTAGGTTCAAAAACATTACATTGTCCCAGGGTAAGAAGGATTTGTTGCTCCAACACTTTCTCAGGTCATTTATTCCGGTCAAGTTGGTTCATGTAAACAAAATGTGGGAATTAATCTGGAGGAGTTTCTGTGGCCAAACGCTTAGTGTGAGATAAGGCAGTTCTCACATCACCATCCTGCATCTCAGGAATCCGAGCTGCAGAGCTCAAGATTCATTGCATCGAACTGGTAAGATATTTGCCTTTCACGACTTCATGTGTCATGCATGGTTCCCTAATGTCGTCTCGTCGTGATCCCATGGACAAACCTCTGCCACGTTGGGTTTTCTAACAGCTGGTGCCGTTGTTTGAGATGGCGTATTTATGTCCCCGTCTCTTATGGTGACACTTGGCATCCCTTTTGTTTCCCGAGCGCATACTTCAGCACATTTACTGTCAGTGATTCCAGCCTCTTTTGTCGAGCTTCTCCTTCTGCCAGATGTTTTCATGGTGACCTGGCCGCTCTCTGGCGTCTCACTGACGCGGCGTTTCTCAGATGGTTTGCTGGAAGAGCTTCGCCTCTCCCTGCTTTTGCCTCTTTGGCTGTCGTCGTCTTTATCCTTCCCTTTCCCTTTTGACGAGCAAGAACCTTTCCTTTTTGAGTTAGAGTCCCTTCTCTTCGAATGATGTGTAGGGCTCGAGGTCTTGTCCTGGTTTGGAGATGGTGGTTGATCAAAGTCCCATGAACAAACATCCACCATGAGGGCTGGAGGCTGCAGAAGACTTCCAGTTGATTTGGAGATGTCTGAGTGGATGATCTTGGGCTTGCCGTCTGTCGGAGTGACGCTTTTCTTGCGGCTAGTCCTGTCAAGGCTCTCGACTCCTTTGGAAGACGAATCCTCAAATTCCCAAGGGCAGACCTCTGCTTTGTAGGAAGTCAGGTTAACTGATGTTCTGGCTTTCCTCCCATCATTCTTGTCACCTCCTTCCTCTCTGTTACCACCCTTGTCTTTGGAGCGGCGGCGGTTTGATGGAACCACCATCCTTTGTTTGTGTTGAGACTTTCCACTTTTTGAGCTGCTCTCATGAATGGTTGTGCTCTCACTTGGTGCAATGGAAACATGCTTTTGAGCTTTTCCCTCTGACAGAGAGGGCAAATCTTCCATTTCCCAGGGGCAAACCTCTGAAAGGTCATAAAGTTCCTTGCTTCTTCCAGGTTCAGAGCAAATTGATGGTTGACTTCCGCTCACTTGTTGCTTCATGATGCCCATTTTGCTTGGGGTCTTGCTGTACTCGACAGACTGGCTGACGATCATCTTCGGGAAGCCTTCGGGAGATTCGTCAACTTCTGAAAGCATCCTGGTGTCTCTTGCCTTGAGGCCTTTCTTACTAGCATCCTCAATGCTATGGGTCTTCCCAGCAAGCCCCAGGGTTCTCTCTCTGGCACTGGCTATGACGCTTAGGGACTTCTGTATCATGGAGGACCGGAGATGTGAGGGCTTCTTGTCTATCGCAAGGTTGTGTGCGCTGATGGACTTGCACACAAGTGGCACGGACTCTGCCGATTCTGCAGGCTCAACCTTTGGCGCCTCTGGATTTCTCTTTGCAGACCTTCTCCCCATTAAGGTGTCCAGCAGAGACAACTCGTTTGTAGAGTTGTCCATTTTGTCACCTGGAACACCATTTACGTTCCCCATCTGGTCGTGCGTATGATCGTAGCTATGGGACCTTTTCAAAGAGAACACCTTAATCTTTAGGGAGTCCTCTCTGGATTTTCCACCATGGGAAGATTCAATAGGATTTCTACGCAGGGTGCTGCGATTGCTGCCGTGTTCGGTTCCGTCCCTGTCTTCCCGGCTGTACTGACGGCTTACTGCCTCGGGTATTTCTGTGATGCGCCGCATAAACGAACGTCCAATGCCTTTTTTGGAGTTGCGTTTTTTCTGGAAATGAGGGTTATTCGCCATCATCTTCTTTCGCTTATAGATCTCTAGCTGGCCATAGAGCTTCTTGAGCTCCTCCTGGGTGGAAAGTAAACCAGGCAGTTATTAACCCAACAGAAAGCAACAATGTACTCGATTCTAGCCCTGCTTTAACACTGGTTATGTTCTAGTGTAAAGATTTGAAGATAGTACCAGGACAATTTGGTTAAATGTCTGTTAGCGTCTGCAGCTTTAAGATTGAGCGACAATAACTGGAGACATGGTAAGATAGTTGCAGACAATTTCACAAACCTGGCACGAAGTCCTGTCAGACCGTAACGACCAGGTGATGTTGGCCGAGTTTCTAATTACCTTGTTTACAAGAAGTAAGCACCTCGGGTCGAAGAAGAATTCAGATCCAGCACTTGGATTAAAATATTAGCTGCACCTCCTGCTACCCAACCCTACAACTGTAGAATCCCTTAATAATCACAAACATTCTTTTTTCCTGCTAAGACGTCAACATTTTCCTACTTTTGATAGTCAGGACTATTTAAGGACCAAACCCAAACAAGCATCATGATGTATATGTTTTCCTTTAAATCCACCTTTGTAATAAATTAAATTCATTATACAGATCAAAGAAAGCTCACTCTTATGTCCTCAGGGTCCAAACTGTGCTCGCTCCATGCGGAAGTTATGCTGCTGTTCAGGTACGATCCGGACCGGCCCATGTCCAGCTCGTCCTCGTAGGCCTCGGTGGTCATGTCGTCCTGCCTGTGAGTACCAGTGAACACGAACTGCAGCAAAACCAGCAAGGTTTATTTTAAACAAATATTCCAGCATAGAAACAACAAATACTAATGGTGGAAAAAAGTCTAAAGGAAACACCTTTGGGATGAGCAGTAGTCCCAGAGTCACCGTCACTGTTAAATGCGTATGAACGAAACATAACATCAGCATCCAGTCTGGGTGGAGTCCAGGTGCCAGGGTGAACCTGTAGAGAAGAGTAAGTGATCAGACAAGTCTCTTTCCACTAGTACTTGGTTGTGCCTTGCATCATCCTACCGTGGGTGGAATGAATAAGGAAGAGAATCCAATGCTTCATTTTTTTTACACTAACATGTACACCACTTTTTTTTGGCCAGATGTCGATGTTGGATTCTGCTTAGACATGGATGAGACTATTATATATTTTAAATCCATGGAGCTTACACTTCTTGACATAAGCCATTCCTTAACCTGAAACCACCTCATATAATATTTATGAACAATTCATTACAGAACGCCGCGAAGAAAGACAATTAAGTACCAGTAAACGACGGCTCTTTAATCATCCCGAGGGACTGAAATGCTGGCCCAGGTGCCACGGAGGAGGCTGAGTGTCTGCTCTGGCCCTGAATAATGAGATCCTGCCTCATTAGTGCATTAGTCATTCAGAGGCTGTTATTGTGTTGAAAGCAGACAAACGCTAAGCTTATCAGCGCGCACCAGCAGGGCCTGCAGTCACGCTGCGGAGGCTGCCAAAAAAACAATTCACACCACGAGAAGCGATTGTTCTCGGTCCACGTGTCTTTGAAGAACATGGCTGAGAAACGTATTCGTCTGCATGGCTGCTTGTTACACCAAAAGAGACGGAGGTGTAGATGGAGGTGTGTGTGTAGCTTTTAAAGCTTGTCTCTTGACAGCCCGAGCTGAACAGACACTATGTTTCTATCGAAACGCAAAGGTTCATATTTACAGTGAGACCACGGGTTTATTTTAAGCCTCGGCAGACTGATACACAAGCTGTCTGAAGGAGGCATATTTCAACTCGCTCGTCTGTCCTACAGTAGCGCTTGTGATTTAGCTGATGGAAGTTCGCTTCATCTTCCGCACATCAAGTTGCGACAAACTTCTGCTGATGCAGGACTAAAGCGGCGCTTCGATGAGCAGCCGCCCGCGAACACGGTGCTGGGAAATTAAGGCTCCTGTCGATGTCGTAGCTCATTTCCGATGGGAGCTCCCGAAGAAGGAGAGACTATTAATAACTTGGTGGATGTGGAATAAATTCTGAGCTCGTTTGATGGAAGCGAATAAAACCACAGTCTTGATTGTGGTTGATATTTTTTCATCCATGACAGAACATTTAAACTCAAATCAGGTCCAAGACTGGTAGTTTTTGTCGATAACTCTGGCCAGCAAACATTTGAACGATCTAGGCATTGGTGAGGAACTTTCTAGGTTTAAAAAGTTCAGTCAGAGTGTTGAGCTAGTAATTGAGTAAGCTAAAAATTAAAACTTTCTTTTGGCTGCTTCCATCAAGAGTCGTCACAGTGGATCACCTGATCCTCACACATCTTGGCACAGGTTTTATGCCGGATGTTTTACTTCCTGACGCCACCCTCCCATTTATCCAGACCTGGGATTGGCACTGTATTCACTGGTTGGGTAGGATGTGGTGTGGCGACCCACCAACAGCAGGGCTCGCTTGCTCAAAATAAATGTAACGCACAAGTTACAATCGTGTTCAGAATCTAACAAAAGAACTTTTCTTATTTCTTCTTAGTGTAACGGGTTCGACCCACTGTCCTCAGCGCGGAGATCAAAGGGCGGGAATCCAATGTCCTTTTTTAAAAGTCTCTGGGGCTCGTTCCATTGCCCCACTCGCATGCCACTCTCAATCTCCACCGCCTTACGCTCTTCCTCGGACCCCGGACTAAACTCCGCGCCTTGCTTTTATAATGCGGAGCGAGCCCGAGAGCCTATTAACGTTAATCACTGCTAGCCGGCCCGCATAGGCGGCCCCGTCCCTTCGCACCCTTTGCAGAAGGGGTGCCGCCTACTTAGGGAGCCTACGAAGTGAGCGAGGGGCGATAATAGATTTGGGCGCACGTCCATCACAGGCGCGCGCCGTGACATTAGTCATTTACAAAATAAAATCCATAGAAGAAAGCTTACCTGAGATGAAAATGACGCACACCGAGCTTGTCCATATACGGCATTTGTCCCACACTCATCAACAACATATTTGTCCAGAGGTTACCATAAGACATTGTGATTGTCTGACTGACCGTTAAGACCCACCTAATGATGTGAAATACGGCCGAAATGAGGAGCTCGTTATAGACGGCGACTGCCATGTAGCGTGGCTCGTGGAAGGCGGAGGGTACGGTGCGAACGGTGTAGCACAGGTAGACGCCCCAGAGCAGGAAGAGAAGCTCGGCTACACACGGGCGGAAGAGAAACAGCACAGGACACCGTCACTTATCAGTCACTACATCATGGACTTAACTTAAAGGATCACATGTGCTGATTTCTGGGTTTTATATATACACAGTACATATATAATATTATGGCACAGTTAAGGTCTGTCGTCAGTGGAAATAAAAAGGAAGGTGTTTTTGTCTCCCATATCAGTTAAACACGCTGTCCTTTGTCCTCACCCAGCTCTGGCACACAACCTTTTTCAGTAAGCCGCTTGTCCCATTTCTTCACGCTGATTTGCAGCTGTGTTTCCGTCAAGTGATACAACACTCTATCTCCTGGAATTCTACATCTTACACACCTCGCCGTCTCTCCCATCCTCTTCCACCGCACCCCCCCCCCACCTCTCTCTACGCCAGAAGGATTAGATTATAAATCCCACGCCTCTGCTGTCAGCGCTGACTCTGTAAGCTCCGGGAGTTTGGCGTTTTCTTTGCTATTTTCTTTTTCACATTTTGCTGGCCTGACCTGAACTGAACCGAGTTTGTGTTTAAACTGCACCTGAAATCAAAAGCTGGTGTTTTACAGCCTCTTGCACCTGTCCCTTATCCTTTACTTACAATAGCAGGGACGAGTCGCTTGTCTCACTTGTAGACAACATGACGACTTGGATGTGTCTTGTTATATGAATAGCAAGTGTCGCGTGTTAACTTGGCAGGTTTTTAAAAAAAAAATTTTAACTTTAACACTGTGGGACAGTCTGTAATTTACTTTAGATTAAAAAAAAATTCAAATATATTCTAAAGACAAACATTAGACAAAGTGCTAATCATCAGTTTGAGGATACCTTCTATTCCAGAAAAATGGAGAGAAACCTACCAACCGCCATCATGTAATCCCAGCGGTCGAGCTTGCACATGCTGAACTGCAGACCCTCTAGGGTTACTCCATCTTCCACTAAGCTGTGGTGGACATCGCGACTCTGGAACACAGCCGAAGTCCAGGACACCAGGAACCAGAGCACTACAAGCAATATGGCACCCAGCAAACGCAGAACACGGCAGCTGGTCATGTAGGGGATCCGCTGAGCCGTACGCGACAGGAACATCTTCAACACCCTGCGCAGGTAGAAAATCATGGGACACGATGACGACGGTTCGACCAAATGGTTCCCATGCGATGCCTGTTAAAAGCTCTGAGGCTCTTGGGCTCTAGTTTGTGTACATTACGTACCGGAAGAGCTTGAGGATCACCGTCCCGTAGACCGTAGCGAAGCCCAGGAGGCGAACCCATCTCAGGAGAATGCAGTGCAGCGCGCTTGGCTGGAAGTAAAGTATCATCACCTGTGGGAACATAGCGCGTAACGATCACCATCCTGCTCCTGCTGTTTGCCAGGATAATCAGAAATTCAGACCCCATGTGGTGCTTTTGCTTCTGACTCTGTGTAGATGTTTCCTTATATGGTAAATATATATATATATATATATATATAAAACACTCCTTCCAAATGAGTGATTCACTCCCACACCAACAATCGGCTAAAGCTGCGTTCCAAAACGCCTTCCCCTCCAAATTACCCAGGAGGCATTTAGACTGGTGTAGCTTTCTTTTCGTTCAAGCAAGCACAACCTGTAGAATGAAGCTGCTTTCAAAGAAAGAAAAAAAAAAGAAATCTACATGAGTTAAGGGTACGCTAGTAAGGCTAGAACAGTCAGTACGCTAATACTGCAGAAATTAGTGCTAGCAAAGGAAAATGCATCATAATGAAGAGGAGGATCGTCTGCTAGGTGAGTTAATGCACCACTGTGAGCTAATAGTGCAAAAACATACAAAGTCTGTATGCTAATAAAGAGAAAAAAAAAGCAAACAACAACAAGAACAAAATGCATTGTGTTCAAGTAGAGAAAATTACTGTATTCTAGATGCTGCATTTGAAGTGTGAAGAGTAAAGAGCGTCTAAAACTAACAGTACTATCTATGTTTATGCTCATGGGCTGAGTGTCAGCTACATGCAAAGAAGTCTGTAATTCTTATGCTAGGTTACATCGCTAGTAAAACAGGACACCGCGTGGTGATAGAGCAAAAGATCGAATGTTAATAAAGCTAATATAAAACACTGTGTGCCAGTCCAGTTAGCATTTAGTATTTTGAAACAGAATAACAGTATGCTAGTCATTTCCTTAACTCATTGTATAGAAGGTACAAGGTAGAAGAACTGTCCAAAAAAGACCAACATGGCGGATTGAGATAAAATAACGATTGCATTTTATGTTTTTTTTTTTTCATTCTGGTTTTAATTCGGGAAACACCCTTCTACAATATAATGGACACTGCACACAGCAAACTGAGACATCTAAAAATCACAAAAGCAATTATCTGAGAAAACGTTGTGGCTTTTCCGGTCTCATTAAACTCGGAGACACAAATGATAACGAAACTCATTCTGTCTCGATCGTGAATTCTCAGCGTTACGGGAAACCTTACTTTTTATACTGTGTCTATTTATTTTTTTCATTGAACGGCTGATTTCAAACAATAATGTAGGAATTAAACAGTGTGACGGTGGCACGTTGGCGTAGTGGTTAGGACTGTTGACTTGTACCCTCATGTTCTGGGTTCGATTCCCACCTCTGGGGAATCCATGTTCTAACTGTGCTCGGTGGGTTTTTCTGGGTACTCCGGTTTCCTCCCTGCTGATTGGCGATCCCATAGTGTGTATATAGGTGTGTGTGCTCTCTGATGGATTGGCACACTGTAGTGTACCCCACTTCCTGCCCTAAGTCTCCTGGGATGGACACCATCTACCCTGTATATATACCCATTCGATTCATTAGACACAACAAATATATACCAATTAAACATACAACAGTATGTTTGTTATACAACAGGATATGTACTAACTACAAACACCTACACAGTTTTAGTTAATCAAAGTTAACAAATAAATATATGTTGGTGTGCTAGTTAAATGAAATACATGCTAGCTAATATTAAAAACACAAGTTAAACGAAAGAATATAAGCTATCCAAAACTGTTAACAATTTAAATAAAGCGTTTGCTAGACAGAAATGTGGTATTAGTTAACAAGAATGTGTGCTAGTTAAACAAATAAATGTATTCTGGTTTAAAAGGTCTATTTAGCAAAATAAAAAAGTTTTTTGTTAAACAAAGCAACAAACAAACAACAACAACAAAAAAAAACTGGTGAAACAAAAAGTCCTACTTAAACAAAAGAATTAAAGCTAGTTGTACAAAAATGTTCCCAATTTAAAATGAAGAACATTCTAGTCAACAAAGGATATACAGTATATTAGGTCAACGAGCGTCTGTGCTAGTTACATAAACACTATATGCTAGTTATGCTAGTTCAACAATGAACATGAGCGAGTTGCACAAAATAGTGAACACTAGCAAAAAAAAACAAACAAACAAACAAACAAACAAAAAACACAAGTTTAACGCTAGTTACTGTAAGCTAAAAGTCTGTTTGCTGTGAGGGCAAGTGACTGGCGTGTGTTTATCGCCAATTAGCGCTTGCGCTTGCTTTAACCGTTCAGCTCTCGCTTTAAGTTTAATTGAGGTTGATGTTCCTGAGAACCTCCTGAAAACTTTTTATTTTTTATGTCAGATCAGAGGAAAGGACGTGGTCTTTCTCCCTCACCAGGTTAATTATTCAGAGGATTTATTTTTAAACTCGGCGTCTCGCGGCTTGATGGACGGGTTAAAAATGCATGCGGAGAAATCCGCATCTTAAAATCTTTTTAAGATTTTATCCCACGGCCCAAAAGCTGCATGACGTACACCGACTGGCCACTTTATTAGGAACACCTGAATACCTGGCCAGGAGGTTCACATTAGATGCTACGCATTCATGGTGTGATGCGTGTTCCTATTAAAGTGGCCAGCGGGCGTTCACCATTGATATGCCATGTTTATATTCTGGTGAGCATTTCTAACGTTCACTTCTAAATGTAATATGGGTTTATTTTATTTTTTCATCAAACATTAAAAAACAGGAGGGGCAATCGCAAACTAGTTCTGATATCAGGTCACTAGTGGTAGTGAATCATAAGTCTGAAATCTTGCTAGCAAACTTTAAACCTGGTGGAATCAATTAATGCAACAGTATTTCTACCTATAGCTAGTAAATAAAATATCATAGTTTAGTAAATGTTAGTTAGCTTGGTGGGAGCCTGGCTGCTGGTTTCTGAGTATATCGCTAGTAATCTGGCAGCTATTTCGCTGGTTAAAGGCACCGTTTTATAACAATTAATTAAAGTTAGAATTTAACGCTAACAGCTCCACTGACTAAGGGAACACTAGCGGTGATGGTCATTCTGTTTTTAGCCCAGAGACATCTGTGTCTCAGAAAAATCGGGACACGTGAATGTCTAATGCAGGTCTGTTCTGTCTCTCTCTCTGGCTCTGTGCTCGCAAGCGGCGGATCGAGAGGGTTAAAGCTTCTCCTCTGAGAGCGGAGAGGAGCAGAACGCTGTGGTGCATTTTAACAACCGAGGAGAGGAAAAAAAGAACGGTGTTACATAACGCGCGAGTGAGACGAGGCTTCTGAAAAAATCTCAAAGTCTACAGCTCCAGACTAAAGGCACAAAAACACAAAGGCTGTGGATACAGTTTGTATTTTGGAATCAGATTCAGGTAGCTGACGTTACCAAACAAAGCTGCTGAGGTCATGTGGTGGTTATTTTTCACTCTAGTTACTACTGATGCAAAATTCATATATTTAAGGTCATTTTCTGATCCTGTAAACTATGCATGATAACCGGATCAAAGTCACGGCCATGAACCAGTGCAATTACGAATCACTGCAGGGAATATATACAGAGCTCAGAATTAATGCAGAGTTTCTCAGAAATTCATGTATTTGCTCATTTTTAACTACTCTTAAGGTGACATACAGTGGAACCTTGGATTACGAGCATAATTCGTTCTGGAAGCGGGCTCGTATTCCAAAAACACTCGTAAACCAAATAGAATTTTCCCATAAGAAATAATGAAAACTCAAATTATTCGTTCTACAGCCCCAAACAATAAATACATAAAAATAATTAATTCAGTATATAAAGTAAAAATAAAACAAATTAACTGAACTTAACATAAAAAAAAAAATCAAAATAAATCCAGACAGATAAGTGACGCGCAGGCGCCGTGTATTTATATGTGTGTGTGTGTGTGTGGAATTAGCCCCTCGCCTCGTCTTAAACAGTAAAACTCCTCCTCCCTCCCACACCTCGCTTTTTAAGTTTCACAACTAACAAACACAATGCAAACACTGTTTTAACGGGGAAAAAAAAAATCTCTCTAATGACACGCGCGTGAGCATACTAACGGAATCACTGCTGTAACGTAAAAAATAAAAAATAATAAATGAACCAGCACCTTACCTTTGAAAAGACAGAGCTGAGTTTTCTGTGTAAATAAAGCGCATGTGCAGCTGGGGAGATCTGTGTGTGTGTGTGTGTTTGTGTGTGTGTGTGTCGGTGTCAAATTACGCGTGCACGCGCCCACAAAGTACACATGAGAAAATGAGAAAAGTGTGTGTGGGCCACAGTGTCAAATTACGCGCGCACAGACAGAAGAGAGAGGGAGATGTTGATTATACCAGTAAGAGACGAGCATTAAGACGCAGCAGGGGAGACGATTACCCATAATTCCCGCAGCGCAAGAGAGAGAAATACTTGCTCGGTTTCTGATTAAAAATTTATTTTAAAAAAATAAAAATGTATTATCTTTGCTCGGTTTGCAGAACACTCGTAATCTGAGGTTCCACTGTATATACAGTAAATACTGGCAAACTGTTCTTCATGAAATCGTTGGTCCCGTCAGAGATAACCCCTGGAGGGCGCTCCTGTGCCCATCAACTCTCTTTGCTTTGGATATTTATGTTGCCGTTACTTCTAGACTTCATCTCCCAGGGTTCACTTCACCACGCTCACGGTGTCTCAGTACATTCACCTGAACCTGGTCGGGTTTCATCAGCCCGTCTATAAATAGCCGTTGTTTCTCTTCCTTCAGTGTCTCTCGTCTGTTCTGTTCTCGTTACTTTACTGGCTGTCTCTCTCGGTCTGGTCCAGTTATTGTATTGTTTGTTTTCTATTCATTAATAAAGTCTTAACGTCTGCGCTGATGCCGTGCCTGCGGTGCCCTTACTGGATAAATACGTTCGAATACAAAATATTATGTGTGATACGTTTGATTACATTTAATAGTAAATGTTGCAGTTTAAATCTGAATTACAATACAAAATTACCGTAACGTGATGTATCAAATCGTCCGGCTCTAGATCTTATTATGATACAATTGGCAATGAAATACAATTCATTTGAAATGACATCACTCTATCGTAGGGCTCCTGGGTGAAACAACATAGAGGAGAGGCCTGATAAGGCAGGTGGGAACTGGACATGGCTAAACTTTAAATCAGGGAAATAAATTCATTAAAACAATAATTTAACAAATAAAAAAATATGATAATAATAACAATAATAAATTTTATATAAATGAATACATATTGAAAAAGCTTGGCTGCTAACGGCTACACTGGCAAAGAACTTACTATGAAGTGTTACAATGACAAAAATGTAACTACAAATGATTTTTTTTTCCAAGTGTTACTACGAATGATTACACTGCCAAAGAAAACTTGACTGTGAACGATTAAACTGTTAAAAAAAGAATTTCTTTGTCCAAAAAAAAAATAAATTGTCAAAAAACTATACAATTTTTTTGCCACAAAAATGCCGAAAAAGTTACTACGGATGATTACACTGCTGAAAAAAAAAAACTTTATTCTGATCGAATACACACTACCAAAATAAGGTTACTAAAGAATTACTCTTCAAAAACATTCCTATAAATGATTAAACTGCCAGAAATGTTAATTGAACAGTTGCGCGGCTCAGAACTGCATCACTGCAAACGATTACCGAAACAATGGCTGCACAAAATGACATCACCAATATCACAGCCATGAGTAGTTTTACATTTAAGATCCAGCTAATTATTTAGCATGAAATCACCGAAAAAGTATTTACTTTAATAATTCACAGGACGTAACACAATCTATCAGTGCAAACAATAAGTGTCGCGAAACGTTCATCTCTTCAGCACAAACGATTTCCAAAGTTCCAGATCTTTCTCCTTAAAGCTTCTCCTTCCACCTGAAACCATCCTGCGGATATCTGAGGTATGTTAGACGTCTGTAAGTGGGAGTGTGGACTCACGGGGAGGTAGAGGAGCGCGGCACCCGACAGCACGGCCTCGAGCAGAATAAACCCAGACGCCTTGATCCTCTGAAACAGACACAAGTCAACTGATCAGTAACTAATCGCACAGTTTACTACATTCTGATCCCAGTAACACCTGATTTGTGTACAAAAGGACTTTGTGAGCCATGCAGAGCAATAACGTCTGGGACACTTGAGACGTCATACACACTCACTGTAGTGTCATTAACCTGCATAGCAGTGAAGAAAGGCTTAATAAATGTTCTATGTACGTCATATGAACTGATATAACCACCATCTGTGATATACGTTACTCAGAGATGCTTAGGCATGAGCTTTCTGTGCTTATGATTGAGCAGGTTATGAAATATCTTTTCTGTAATATAAATCTATAATAACCTGTGTGTGTGTGTGTGTGTGTGTGTGTGTGTGTGTGTGTGTGTTCAGGTTACGTAGCCGTCATGCAGCATGTCGCTCCCGTACCTTGTTGCGGCGGAAGCGGTACACCACGGTCATGCAGACGAAGTCGAGCAGCACACACAGGCCCTGGAATGAGACGACGGCGAGACGGAGGACGCCGTCCTCCTGCACCAGACACGGCGTGTCGTCCCGGCAGAAGACGCAGCCGTCCTGACACGGCAGACAGCGAGCCGGGGAGTCCGGCGGTTCGGCTCCGACGTAACGATCCCGCTCTGATTCTGACACACCACAGGCGCTCCGGGTCAGAGTCCGGTCAGGACTGTGCACACACTCTTATAACACGGTCATGAATGCGTACGTAGACAGCAGGTACTGATTACTGAAGTACTGAAGTAGATTAATAAAAACCTGCATTCTAGGCTCTTACAAACCTTCATAAAGGGTTTATAACCTGGTTATGGCTGGATCCAGCGATGGTATTTTATAAGACTTAGTTTTATAACAATCACTCCTTGTAGTTTGCTGCTTGTGGGCGTGGCCTATCCACTGTCTGTTTTTGTTTATTACTTCCAGTGAGATGAGACAGTCTGGTCGTTAACTTCTTGATCTTTAACAAGTTAAACACGACTTATGATGATCATGGCGAGTTGTTTTTATTTACATGTTAGACGTCATAACGCATCGTCTTCATATTAGATTAGCAAAGCTGTCGTAGCTACGGACAAACACTGCCTCCTTCTGCGTCTTTAGACATTTAACAATACAATGTACAAGGGTGAGTCGAAAATGATCCTCACTCTGGCTGTAGAATTTATTTTGATGAACTTTTAGGGGAAAAAAAAAAAAAAAAGCAAATCCATCATTCTTGACTTTATCTCTTTGCTTTTCAACACTTCTGTCCATCTGTCGGCTTCCCACGCTTTCATATTCCATCATTAAAAATGTTCACGTCTGAGCCGCGGGCCACGAATGCACCGCTGTCCTCTCTTCTTCATCGGAGGTGAATCTTTATCCTCGTAGTCCTGCTTCCAGGGAACCAAACAGGCGACCGTGTGCTGGTGTGAGATCTATTTTTGTTCACACCACGGTTACAAATGAACCGATGTGACACGTTCACACCTGGACGGCAGCGACTGCGGAGACGGGGGACGGGAACGGAGAGGACCGACGAGACAGGAGGACCCGGGGTGCGGGTCATTTCTGACTGGTCCTCCCTCGTGCATGACGGGATGAAAAGGAGTTAACGGTCATACTGTATGGATTTCTAAACTAGTTGTGGGTAGGAAGAACAGTCGTGTAACGCGTCCTGTGAATCATCTGAGCTGTTTAAAGGTTCGGATTCGTCACGTCGTTACAGCGTCGGACCTGATTGTACATGTAGATCGTGGCTCGGGGTCTCGCGCGTACGCGAGAAATGTCGCTCGCGAGTGCCAAAGCATGGTTGCATAACCGCCACGGGCCGCGCAAACACCAACACCAGGGCAGCGCGGACGTGCCCCGTATCGCACAGTCAGATGGTTTCCACCTGGGCTTGGAGCGACGGCCTGATGGAGCTGCGGATCGGCTTTAACGTCTGCGCTTCTAACCGTGCTGTTATCACTTCATTAATAAACAGCGCAGACTCGTGTCATTAGTGACTCATCACCTATTTTTAGGTGTGTATATGTGCGCACGCGTGTGTGTGTGTGTGTGTTTTGAGAGAGAGAGAGAGAGAGAGAGAGAGAGAGAGAGAGGATGAGGACAGTGAGCAGGATGTTGCCCATAGCAACTGGGAACTACAGTACCGTGTGGCAGGACTGGTGTGTGTGTGTGTGTGTGTGTGTGTGTGTGTGTGTGTGTGTGTGTGTGTGTGTGTTATTTTTCTACTTTGTGCAAGAAGGAGATAAAAAAAAAAATGTCTTCAGAAGAAGAAGACAGAACTGTCTAAATTTGTCAACACACACACACACACACACACACACACACACACACATCGTGTTAATTACGGCCACATTATTGAGATCTTTGTGTTCGGTGTTTGTGTGTTAATAATTCTTACACTGTTACATTCACACTGCGCTCTCACGCTGCCGTTCTCACCACATGGAGCAAATCTCGCCGAGCGTCTCTGAGACGATGACGCTCCTGATGTGGGCTAAAAGCGGTTAATAAAGGTGTGTTCGAGCTGCCTGAGGACACACGCTGTCACACACTCTCAGACGCTCAGTAACGCCGGCGCTGTTAAAGGAGGAGTTTACACGCGGACACTTTGGTTAAAGTCAGCGTGTACCTGCTGACGGTCCTGCTGGCTGTGTGGGCCGAGAGCGAGAACAAAGAACAATCCGTCGAGAAACGAGCCGCGCACCGTTCAGCGCTATTCCAGCCGCACAGTGACGGCGGCGCGCGGCCTCCAGCATGTTCCGTATTCATTTCGGTCAGCTAGCACAGCTTTTACGCGACGTAGCAGACGTAACAGCTTTTAACAGACGAAATTCTGATTCCTTCTTTTCACTTCATGCGTCTTCGTTCCGTCTGAACGCATAAACCCGATGTTTGTTTTTTTCACCGATCACTTTCATAGGTTTCATAATTTTGATTCATACAAATTTTCTCACATTTCAAACACGTGGCTCGGACAATACGTAAAGCGCGACGTCATCGGTCAGCGCACAGGAATTTCATAGCAGTGCTAGCGACGGCGGCTAAAACAACTAAAGAACGGCGTCTGGCTTTCTTGGCTATGGAAGACGTATCGATCTGCGTCGTATCGCATGGCGTTTCAGAGGACAGACGCGTCCACGCTGGGGACAGAAAAAAAGTTACTCTTGATTATTAGCGTGAACCGTCGAATCCGTCTATCAAAATATCAGAATTGACACCAAAGTTATCAGAACTGAATATTGTAGCTCGGAATCTGAGCATAGCCTTGGCGTCGCTGCTTTGGCAATTTAGGGGCGGAGCCTCTGAAGGAATGAGCGCTGGTGCGTGTTGTGCTTGCGTATTGAGTTCAGATATTAACGAGCTTTCTCCTGCATATGCAAGAGTTTGTCTAAAATGGAGGCGTGTCCTATCTGCGCACGATATCAGGTCGAGCACAATATCGCCACCACGTGACCGTGTGATGTAACAACAAAAAACCGTCATGCTGAAATGAACGTTTTTGTGCAGGAGCACTCTGGAATGGCGAACATTAAACACACAAACGTGGTGTTTGTGCTCGTCCCGGTCGCGGTGTTTCAGAGCTGAGGCTCTGTACACGCTGGACCATTTCTCAAGCTCGAGGTTTACCTGTCTGAGCTCGGTGCTGGATCAGGTGCTATTCTGTTCTCCATATCATCGTCAACATATCATCATGTAAGTCTTTGTTTTTTTTGCGCTTTTATGTCATGACGCATTCCTTTATATTACAGAACAGAAATACAAACCCCCAAACCAAACACTCAGTTTGCTAGATATAAACATCAGTGGATAGAGATCAAGACTTGTTCTATGTTTCACACACAGCAGGACGTGTTGTTCTGAGCTACAATGCAGACGAGGACGTGAGACTCACTGGAGACGCCGTTGAGAGCCACTCGGCTGTGCTGGTAAAACCCGCTCCTGCACTGGCACTTGTACTTGTCCAACACGAAGCCGTGGCCGGGGATGTGTTTACACTGAGGACAGAGAGAGCAGAGGAGACGCTGTGAGGAGACCTGTGGACTCGAAAAAAAAAAAAAAATCATCATCATTTTCTGGAAATTACTGATAAAACATTCTGTGTGTTTCAAATAAATGTTAATTCCTTGTACAGTGGCGCGTTTTGTACCTCTCGAAGAAATTTGTCTTAACATGCAAAGCGTTTCGACGTACGAACGACCATCAAGGTCTAAAAGGCGTCAGTGGAAAGCCGGGTGAATCGAGTCGACCCATTTTTAGATTTAGTGAAGAGCATAGCCACCAGGAGTCCCGAGAATGTTAGCAAGAAGGAAAGGTAGTCACTTTCAGTTTGGTTTTTAAATTAAGCTTAAGTGAGGTTTAATGTCTATTTATTTCACGTCTTTTCTAAATGTCTTGATTGGTTTTATATGCAGAAATATGATGATACCGGTGGAAATTGGTAATACTGGTAATATTTTTGGGTGGCTGGAACGGATTATCCGTGTTTACATTATTTCCTATGGGACAAAGCGCTTCACAATACAAAACTCCACTTTAGGAACTCGCCTCCGGAGCGGATTAAACTCGTGCAATAGTGTGGAACATCTGTGAATTGAGTTCTCCCATAGCTTAGGTTCTGGCCACTGTAAACTGCCGTCCCCTCACCGTTAGCGAAACCTTAGAGCTTCACCTCTGACTGTTACAAAGCGCTGACACTGGAGACTCCTTCCATACACAGCACGTTATTCAAACCTCTAAGTCCATCGAAACAATTACACGGGTAGTTTCTTATTCCACAAAACCTCTTTATTTGTCAGTGTGGTGACAAACAGTGAAAACTGATCATGACAAATGAGCCAAGGGGTCGGAGAATTGGGGGTGGGGGGTGTTTTTAAGCTTGAGAGGTCCTTTGATCCGGAGCTCATGCGGGCGAGTCTCCAGTTTGAGCGAGATCAGTCCCCGGAGCAACAGAGTCATTTACATTGACTGTGACTTGTTTATCTCATTATACATCTGAGGGTTGAGGTTCTTGCTCAGGGGCCCAACAGGGCCAACTTGGCAGTGCAGGGGTTTGAACCTGGGACAATACAAGGATTTCTCGAACGCCTTACCCACTGAGCTACCCCTGCAAGTCGTAAACACCAGCGTCTGTTTCGTTATCGCAGAAAGACTAGAGTTTGAGGAGATACCGATGATGACTGAGGCTGGACTGAGCAACCCGCGTCTGACCATCGGCTCTACTCATTGTGTCGAAAATGCTTTGCGTACCGAACTTTGTAAAGGACTTTGCGTTAGATTAGGCCATGTCAGGAGAAATAACCCAAGAATCCATGTAGCGTTCAGAGGGAATATCTGTAAGGAGTTATATAGTGTGCAGATACTCTACATTTCTTTCGGTTGCGCTCTACAGCTAGAAGGATATCGGTAAAGGTTTCCGGGGGATCGGGAAAGTGAGGGAATTGTTTATTTGCAGTACGCAATCTGAGAAAAGCAGAAGACGTGGGAGTTTGGTAAGTGAGATCTGGATGAGAGCGCTGCAGAAGATGACAAGACGTCTTTAAATAGTTCTCTCGCACTCGTGATGTCCTTGTTCTGCCAAGCTCTAAGTATTGGGTCTGTATATATAATATATAAGGTGTGATTATTAAGCAGTGGAGTCTAGATGGAAATAAGGTATTTTCAGGACAGGATTGAGTTTGTGCCACTGGACAATACGGGAAGAGGAAGTTCGGCGGAGCAGGAAGAAGGCGTGAGGCTTTGAGAGAGTCATCATCGAGTGTTTGTGCGCCGGCTGCCCGGCGGTATCGCCTACGGCCATGGAGCGCCAGACCGCCCTCGCATCCAGGAGACTGCAGAGCTGGCTGTCGGATCCTGAGCGGCTTGTAACCCCGTGGGAACTGAGTCTCACCCTGTCCATTCTGTCAGAGCGCGATTTGGTCATGAATGTGTGGAGCTGATTAAAACGTAAACTGATTCACCAGGACAGTCATCTTAATCAGATTTATCGTTGTTAGTTTGTTTATGTGGAGCGGTTGCTATAGAAACGCTAGCTCGTCAACGTAAACCTGAAATTAGATTAAACATAAATCCAGACTCTAAGAGGAAGCAAAATCCGGTCATGTGACCGGATGGAAGTTTTTTTATTTAAAAATTATTGTTCATCAGATATTTTTTATTTATTTAATTAGAGTGTTTTTATCGTGTTTTTATTACAGTTTTTTGTTCAGAATAACCAAACGTCAGCAGAAGATTCTGTGTGTTAAGCTATGAGCAGCTTGAGGATTTCTGTGACGTACAAAACTCTGACTATCTGCGAGAAAAAGTGATTGTTTATTTCAAGGACGAGGAAAAACAACTAGCAGCTCTCGCTAAGCGTGTCGAGGCTGGAGGGATTGTGAATTGTAGGTTTCTTTCACTTTAAATACCAGCTCTTCATCACACACACACACACACACACACACGGCTGTCTTGCCACCCAGCGTGAGCCCTCAGCGCACCAAACCCACTCGAGCGGATTTTAATTAACACAGGGCCAGGGCTCTGATTAGGGCTGGGTGATCATTTGCACGCTGACACTCCTCCCTGCGGCGATGCAGAATGCTTTATCTCCGCCTCCAAACCTGCTTTTATTAGCCCTCGTTTACCATCAGCGCGCACGTCTTTATTAAATATGATTAGCGCGGCGCGGTGAGGGATCACATTAGCCAGGCACTTCGTTAGCCGTGCGTTACTGCGCGTGGAGGGCGCCAATAATTTCAAGCACCCATGAATATGAATCGGTGTCCTCTGTAAAGGCTGAGCGGTTAATGATTCCCGTCCACGTAATGCTAGAGAGAGACCGAACTGCAGCAAAGAGATTAAACCCAGAGTCGCTCCCGTGAACAAAGTGGAAGGATTATAGAGACAGACAGACAGACAGAAGGGCAGAGGGACAAATGGGATAGTCAAAACAGACTGACATAGTACAGAAAAGACAGGCAGATGGGACACAGAGAGGACAGACAGATAGGACAGCGGGGGGGGGGGGGGGGACAGCATACAAAGACAAACAGTGTGGAGTGACAGTCAGGTGGGACAGACAGAAGAACAACCTGCTAAATTACTTAGATTTTAGTAAATTTTCTTAAAATAACAGACAGACAGACAAATGGGAAAGACAGACAAAATAAACAGCAGACAGTTGGACTGGGTACATGGACAGAAAGGTGGGATAGACAGGACAGACAGATGGAACAGGTGAAACCGATGGGACAGATGGACAGGTAGGATAGACAGACAGACAAACATAAAGACAGAATTTTTGTTTAAAAAAAAAAAGGAACTGATATTAAGGAAGTTAATGCAAACTTAACTGGAAGCATAAAAATCCAGACATTTGGACAGATGGGACAGGACAGGAGTGATGGGCAGAAAGACAGCCAGCATAGATGAGTAGGACGGATATGACAGATGGACAGGACAGATGAATGCTAGAGAGACAGACAGACAGACAGACAGACTGGTAGGACAGACAGGTGAACAAACAGACAGATCTCTGGAAACACAGAGGGACAGACAGATAGACAGACGGCACTGATAGTCAGATGGACAGAGAGACAGATAAAGATGAAACGTGATAAAACCAGACTGGACTGAGCGGTTCGGGGAGGAACTCATGGATCACCAGTGTTCACCACCGTGGGGCTAATGGGGTTGATACACCAACATGGGATAAGTTAATAAACCAGCAGGGGTTAATGAGTCAGTGGTGTTAATGAAGAGCATGACGACGTCAGAACTGGAGGATAATCCACAATCCAAACCAGTAACAGGCTGAACACGGTACAGGTACACACATTAAGGAAACTAATCAGTGCTAAAGAGTGGGCGGAGCCAGGACTGATATACACACACACTCACACACACTAAGTTATCTCTAATTCCAATCTCCAATTCAGTTCTGGAAGAATGACACTTGAAGATGTGTTTGTTGACTTTGTCGTCTCTCCAGCAGGAGGCGCTAACATCTGCGCATCTTCCCGCTCCCGCTGCTCCTCCTCCGCGTTTAATGATCCGCAGCAGATGTGTGTCCCCTCACGCCAACCTCCTACTGACTGAGAACTTAAATGAGAGATGCAGAAATAATCGTAACTCTCGGCGGCACGAGTGTGGTGCGGCGCGGCGGCTAATTAGCGCCGTCAGACCCGGCGTCACGCGGAAAAGAGCGAATTTCCTCTCATCTGAAACCCAAATAAACCTAATGAGCTTCTGAACAGCCTGGAGGAAGATCTGCTGCTGTTTGAGATGTGTGTGCTGTGATTCATCTTCACACACACACACACACACACACACACACACACTGAGCGAGAGTGGTTAGGACGATCATTTGCATATTTGCATACTGATTAACTGATGTTAATACATAACGAAGGCTTTAATGTCATGCGGCGCTATCTGACAGCGAACAACCATCAGGACCGTCAGCGTTTGACGCGCGCGGCTTGTTGTTTGCTAGCTGAGGAGATGGAACGCGAGCTAGCTGACTAGCTTGGACGACCTGTTCGCCTCGTTCATGCTTGACCGTTAAGGAGGCAGCGGTTCACGTGTAAGCGTAACGCGCGGCGTGTTCAGCTCTGATGGTCGGTGAAATGAGAAGAGTTTGAAGGTCGACTCACCTCCATGGTGGTCAGGTTGCAGCGGTGCGTGCCGGAGAACCAGCCGGTGCTGGAGCATTGATCAATGTCCACCTCCTGAAGACTGACATCAACCCGTACCACGCCTCTACACACACACACACACACACACACACAGATACAAAGTGGGTTATCAGGTGTCATCCTAAAAGAACATCCTACATTACCTGTAAAGACGGAGAAAAGCCATGATGTGATTAGTGACGGGGGATTTGATCAAATCATATCGATATCATGATCATTTATGTCACTTGTCACAAACATCATCGTTATCGTTTTGCAATTGCAGGTTTTCTTTCATCTTCAAATATAAATTCGATCCAGCGTATACACACACACACACACACACACACACACACACGCACACACGCACACAGCCTTGTCGCACCTGCTGAAGTTACACGATTCCACGTCGTATGTCTGTACAGATCTTCTTCTCATCTTGAAAAAAAAAAAATCTTTTCTCATTCCTTCCCTTCTCCCCTGAAGCAGCTTTATTTTAAACCGGAACACTGCCTCAGGACCTCATGTGTAGGAGGTGTGGAGAACGAGCGGAGAACATGGAGAACCTAATAACCCGCAGCGTAAGAGAGTTAGCGTGTCCCTCGTCCTCCTCCTCATCCTCCTGCACTAGTTAACGTCACTCAGGGATGAAGGCTGGACGTGAATTATCCGGCGTG
Organism: Clarias magur; assembly: GCA_013621035.1. Classification (NCBI taxonomy): domain Eukaryota; kingdom Metazoa; phylum Chordata; class Actinopteri; order Siluriformes; family Clariidae; genus Clarias; species Clarias magur. The sequence continues at coordinate 244,674 of QNUK01000676.1, forward strand.
TTCGCCGAGGTGCTGGATTTTCCATCTTATCTCTAACGAGGAAGTTCTCGAGCGCCCGAGGGGAAGAACAGACACATTACATTGTATTCTCACTGCTGGGAATTTTTTTTTTTTTTTTTTCTTCTTCCTGGAAGAGCATGTTCCTTAGGGTTACATCATCGTCTGGAGAATTTTTTTAGAGGAATACGAACTCTTCGCTTTTTCACACCAATCTCGTGATGAAAAAGGAACGACATCTCGAACCGACCGATCGCGTCGGGACGTCAAGCGAGTTGTCGTCTTCTTCCAACCGCTTTGTTTTGACGTTCTAGCCAGCCTATTGTTCCAGCTTATTGTTCTTGTTCCAGTCCATGGTGATGTAAAACTGCCTTGGTGGTTCCTGGGTTCCATCAGAACCAGTTCCCCCTCAGCTGAAGTGGGCAGCTTGGGTCTTATTACAGTCCTCGGCTAAGCTAATTTCAAATTAAATTGAATTGAAAAAAAAAAAAAAAGCACTGTTCCACTAGGGGGCAACATAGAGTTCAGTTATGTCCCAATAATGTAAACATTAATTCACGACAGCAAAATTTGACTTGCTGTATATTCTATGGCGTACTCTAACAAAGTAGATGTAATTTGTTTATTTGTGCAGTACTTTAGTATACATTATTTATATATAAATATTAATCCTTTCATGTCGCTATTTTTCAAAGCAAAGGAAGTCTGTTTGAACGCCACCAATGTGAGTCGCCGTTGTTTTCTCGGTCTTTCTCGATATTGTTTGCGCATCCTCACTCGACGTTGGATAAATGAGAAGACTAAACCTCGGGCGTGCCGTGTTTGAGAAGTGCTGACCTGAATCCTCGGGGCTGTGAGGCGACAACACGACCTCCTGAGAGTCTCAGAGAGATAAAGCATGACCTCCAGCAGGATTTGCCATTTCCAGCTGAAGAATATTAGATTTGACACAGAATGCATTTTCTTCTCGTCTGCTTCTCATCCCTGTCCCCCTCCTCCCTCCCGCCCCCCCCCCCTCTCTCTCTCCCTCCCTCTCTCACTCTATCGCTCTATTTCTTTGGAGGCAGCGATGGTCCATCTGTCAACTGGGAACAGAAACAAACACCTGAAGCTGTCAGGCGTCATTTCTGTCAGCGAGGACAGCAATGCGAGATAGAGAAGAGATAGAGAGAGATGGAATCGCTGGAGGAAATCTAACCAGCAGGATTTAGCAGAGATACTATGACGCACAGTGAAATGTAATTACAACTAAAGACCACAGAAACCAAACAAAAATGTATTGCAGTCTTTGAAGCTGCCTTGTTCTGGAGCAGAATGATCCTACAACTTAAATGTATTAAACACAAGAACACCTGATATTTTCTTGAAGATCACTTAGCAGTTTTCCCCTCCTAAGGTAGCCATTAACAAGCTTCTGGCAGGATTCTGCTTGGATGTCACTCTTCCCAATGATCAAACAAGTTTACTGGTTTCCTAGAAATGACCCGACTTCTAAACACAAACAGGGTTGAGGATACAAAAGTCTTAAACCTGATTCACCCATCCAACATCCAGCACTGATGTGTGTTTGGAGTCAATGTTCCTGTCATCCACGTTTCAGATGTCTACCTGATGATTTGAGCTTCTGCTGAAACACTCTGAGGTCTTCATGAGTCCATCTCCTTTGTGCATTGCAGCATTTCCACTAGCAGAAGAACAGATCTGGAGTGTGATGCAGCCACCACCATGCTTCACAGCTGCTACAGTGTTCTTGGGGTTCAAGTCTTTATTGTAAGGCCTCCAAACACACCTCTTCCAAACTTTCCTCCAGAACGCCTTGTCTTTGTCCATGTGATCAGCTCAACCTATAATGGAACTTGAAGGTGTGGATTTTGAAGTTCTTGTTTCAGGCCATGGAGATGTAAAACTGCCTTGGTGGTTCCTGGGTCCCATAAGAACCAGTTCCCCCTGAGCTGAAGTGGATAGCTTGGGTCCTATCACAATCCTTGGCTAAGACGCTTCACCTCCCAGTAACTTGTGTCTCCAGCATGTCCAGTAGTTTAAACTCATCTTGGAGTCTGCAGTAAACTCGTGTAAATCTCCCATCCTCTTTCTCAGATCTGCACTGAGCTGCTAGGACTTTCCCACTTCACCGTGAGTGAAGTGAGTGCACTCACACACGCTTTCTATTTTGCACAGAGAAGCTACCAGCTGGAGTCCATCATCATCACTGATAGGACGTTGAGACGCTCCTGGATCAGGAGATTAAAAGACGTTCAATAATCTAAAGGGGTTTGTATAGTTTTGAACCTTTGTTGATATAAGGAAACTGAAAATAATAAAAATAGTAATAAAAGCTTGTGCTTCACATGTTTGTGGTTTTGCTCTATTAAAGATGTATGTTGTATAATCATTTTGCCCCAGATTAAGACCGGATTATAAAAATAATAAAAGGCCAAATGTCACCATGACGATCATGTCCATGATGAGTCTATCTAAACTTCTGACTGCAACTGCATTTAGTTACCATGGTTACATGTTAACATTTGCATTTTAATCCCAGTCTACAGCCACACTGTACTGTACATAATGCATTAAGGTAGTGACAGTGTGCTAAACTGTGTTGCCAAGTTGGTGGAAATATACATAAATATGAGGTCACTGTAAAAACACCTGAAGTTACTGCAAAGTCACCTGATCTCACTGTAAAGTCACCTGAGGTCACTGCAAAGTCACCTGATCTCACTGTAAACTCACCTGAGGTCACTGTAAAATCAAGTGAGATCATTTTAGACTCACCTAAGGTAAAGTCACCTGAGGTCAATGTAAAGTCAACTAACATAATTTTTGACTCACCTGATCTCACTGTAAAGTCACATGAGGTCACTATAAAGTCACCTGAGCTCACTGTAAACTCACTGTAAGGTCACCCAAGAACACCTGAGCTCACTGAAAACTCACTGTAAAGTCAAGTGAGCTCACTATAAACTCACCTGAGCTCACTGTAAACTCACTATAAAGTCACCTGAGCTCATCTTAGCCTCACCTGAGCTCACTGTAAACTCACCCGAATTCACCTGAACATTAACCTAAAACTCACCTGGACTCACCTTATCTCTGGCTCTGCGTCCGAGCTCGGGCCGTGCACCTTCACCGACAGCGCGAGTAGCCAATGCGGGATGAAGCGCCCGCTCTCGCACTCCAGGTATGGCGCAGACCACTGCACGTGACCCTGCGTGCTCCGGGAGCTCCGAGGCTGCGTGATCGTCCGGGTTCGTTTCCGGACCTGGCGGCTCCCCTCGGGCTCCTCACCCGAAAGGTCTCGCACCTCCACGCGCCCGTCCATCCTCGTGGCCTGGAGGTGGACCCGCCCCGAGTGGAGCGTGGAGCGGTGGATCCTGGGCTCGCGGTCCAGCATGGCCCGAACCAGCGCGCGGTACCACACCTGCTGATCCTGCACCTGCTGCACCTGCGTCACGTGCTTGTGCTCGCGCGCCAGCGCGTTCAGGAGCTCGGCGGCGCGCGTCACGGCGTCCAGCGCGGCGCGGACGGAGCGCACGGAGGAGACCGGAGGCGCGGGCGGAGCGGAACCGAGGCTGCCGAGCTCGTAGCGCCGCGAGCAGTTGACGTGCGCGAGCGCCGACGCGTCGCCCGTGTGCAGGAAGGCGGAGACCACGCGCGGCAGATCCTCCGCCCCGACGGCCGCCGGAGCCGCGCGCTCCTCCGCGCCGCGCACGCGGTGCTGCTGCTTCGCGCCGACTTCGGCAGCGGCCGCGTCGTCGTCGTCGTCGTCGTCACCGCCGTCCGACCACTCCACGTAGCCGTCGTGCGTGGCGCGCGCCAGTCCCGCGTGCACAAGGAGGCAGAGCAGCAGCACACGCATGGCGGAGAAACGCGCGCGCGCTCCTAAACACGCTGCCTCACCAAATCCCGCATCCTGTTGTTGTTATTATTATTATTATATCTAATTCGAACGCACGCGCATTAAAGTGGCATCCTTTTGCACGACGCGTAAATCCACGTGTCAGTCCTGGGTGATGCTCTCACGACGCGCTCCATGATGCGGGTCCGGTCCGGTCCGGTCCGGTCCAGAACGCCTCTCCTCTCCGCTCCGCTCCTCTCATCTCCTCGGAACACAGTGCGAGCTCGGGTGCAGGAGGAAAGCACAAACATTCCCCCACTTCCGTCGTCACACCTTTCAGGAGCAGCGTATAGCCACGAGCTCTGTCAATCATACGTTTCGGGGCGGGGCCAAACCGAGTGGGCGGGTCGAAGCGCTGAGAGCTGTCCAGTGCTGAAAGCAACAAGGCGTAGACTTTGAGGACCCCTCCTCACTGAGGAAATGATGGAGTCGCTTTGGAAATGAATATATCATAAAAATTCACCCCAATAGTGCAGGAATGCGAAGAGAAAAAGACAAAAACTAAAAGCACAAACGTGACTTTAACTACATGTGCAGTGTGTTAATAATTAGCACCGAATAAGGGTGGAATAAGTTAATGTTAGTGGTTGGCACTGTGGTCTCGCACCTCCAGGATCCAGGTTCGATTCCCGCCTCAGCGTCTGTGTGTGTGAAATTTGCATGTTCTCCCTGTGCTTGGTGGGTTTCCTCTGGGTACTCCGGTTTCCTCCCACATGCAGATTAGACTAATTGGCATCCCCAAATTGCCTGTAGTGAGTGAATAAGCAGGCGTGCGTGTGTGTGTATGCCCCAAGCCTCCAGAGATAGACTCCACGCCACTGCAACCCTGTATACAGGCTCAAGCGGTATAGACAATGAATGAGTGAGTGAGTGAGTGAGTGAGAGAACCGTAAAGTAAAATCATTATACACAACGCTCTGTAAAAATGATCTAATGCTGAAATTGTGCACTAGTTCTTCGGGTTTTAGAGTGGACAAAACTACTCTGTGTGCAGTTTTGAAGGTTACTTTAACAGAACCTTTGAAGGACCCATATTGATTCCATAAAAATTGCATTTTCCAGATGAAAAGTGAGAAAAGGTTTAAGGTATGAATGGAAGAGACTGGAGTGCGAGATTCGACAGGTTATGACATTTTATTCTAATAATATTAGAACCCGTTGCTTACATCTTCAAAAGGGAGGTCAAAGGCCCCAGCGAGAATTGAACTCGCGACCCCTGGTTTACAAGACCAGTGCTCTAACCACTGAGCTATGGAGCCCTGTTGAGCGAGGCAAGTTGTATGACTTGTTAAGGTGATTCACACCCAGGAACGTAAACAATGTCATTTAAACACAAAGGGTGTGACTGCTTTCATAAACATTTTCCTCAAGCACTTTTTGCATGGCTGTACAGGGTTCCATAGCTCATTGGTTAGACCAGGGGTTGCGAGTTGAATTTTTGCTGGGGCCTGGGCGTGGCCTCTTGAGGGAGATCAACCTGGAAAGAAAATAGGTAGCAGCTACAGGAGTCCCCCTGAATTTGCGTTAGCTAATAGAGTAGAACCTTCAAAGATACTCTCATCTTCAAATAAGAAATAATCATTTAATGAAAATTGCTTCTTGTAGATCAGTGGTACTTTGCAACTAGCAGTTTAAACTCTCAGAAATGCTCGAGCAGCTTTACACGCCAGCCTCTTCAATTCCCAACATTTAATTCTGAGTCACTGGAACACAAGTCAGTCCATGAAAATCTCTCTTTTATCTTCAGAACCTCAGCTAAAGGAACCTTCAAGAACTGAAGCACAATCTGATGTTTAAAAGAGCTGTGTGCTAACCACTGACCTGTGGAAACCTATGGGATGCAGCAGTCAAAGCTCTTGTTATGTTAATCACTTTGGAAAGTAAATGTTCTTCTTCTGTTTGTTCTGATCTTGGGTGTAAAGTGTTTTTGTTAATGCTGTAGACCTGGGACTCGGTCACAATTTAATCTACTTCTTACGTAATTTCGGATTTATTTTACTTATATGCCCCCCTGTTTTTCAGATTCCAGCTCTGCCTCGTAAATATTTCAGCCACCGGAGCTTCATCGGCAATGCTTTACAAACGAAGCAATGCAAAGCACTGTCTCACTTCCTGCACGGCTCTCAAACCTGACCCCATTTTCTTGCTCCAGATCTCACATCACTGTGTCTGGAAGTCAGTGCGCTGTACCCAGATCAGTTTGGTAGGAATTCTGTGTGTGGTAGGTTTAAGTAGGCTAAAATTGATATCTTTGTTTGTTTCTTCAGGCCTCAGGGAGCAGAATGTTCTAAAGGAGACAGAGTGAGCTTTTAAAGTTGAGAATAAAACACTTTTTCTGTTGAAGGAAACCTGTGATCCTTGGGATCTTCGAGGCTCGGGTTCCTACTCCATCTGGTTTTCTGCCTGTTTGTTCCAGAAGTGTCCAGAATTTTTATTATTCCAAGTATCCTTGTCCTTCTATTGTTATTTTTACTTTATTGTTCCAATAATCTTAGTGCCTTCTTACTGTTTTCCTCTGTTTCCTTCTGGAAATCTAGAAAGGCAGTGGGAAGCCCCTCACAGCTCCAGGTTTTGCGGCTCTATCCTGAGCTCTGGTTTCTGTCTGTGTGGAGTTTTTTTCTTTTTTTATATCTTTGTTGGTGAAGGTTACTATAACAGAACCCATATAGAAAACGATTACAAATTGCATTTTATAGATCAGTAGAGAGTAGTGAAGGTTCGAGGTCTGACATCTGCTGCAAGAACTTTGAGTCTGAGCTTTGTCAGATTGCAACACTTTATTCTAAACTTGATGCTAACATGTTCAAAAGTGTTGAAGGCCCCAGCGAGAATTGAACTCGCGACCCCTGGTTTACAAGACCAGTGCTCTAACCACTGAGCTATGGAGCCCTGCGGCGGTGTGGCTGGTTGGAGCTCTTGTTAAGGTGATTCACGCCCTAGACTGTAAACATTGTCCTCCTCTGCATCCTGTTTGTATACAAAGGTGTGACTGCTTTCACAGATAAGGTTTCAGATAAGGTTCACAGGGCTCCATAGCTCAGTGGTTAGAGCACTGGTCTTGTAAACCAGGGGTCGCGAGTTCAATCCTCGCTGGGGCCTTGGCATGTCCCTTTTGAAGATAAATCCAAGAGAAGCAGTCAGTGTGTAGCTCCTGGCTTTGCTTCTCAGCGTGTTACCGACACTATGCATGTTCTTCTTGTAATTCTATACTGAATCTCCACATCACGCAGCAGCTTCCATTTACCTCATCCTTAGACGGTCTAATAGCATTACCAGGTCCTCTATTTCTAATCTTACAGTAAATGGTTCTTTAATGGTTCTTTAAAGGCACGGCTTCATAAAAACGGAACCACTCTGTTGTTCAAACTAGTTTCTATTGTTTCAGGTCCTAACCTTTTCTGGTTCCTAGTCTTCTAGGATTTATTTCCCTAGTTCTTTCAGTTTCTTTCTTTCGTTCGTTCGTTCTTTCTTTCTTTCTTCAAAATTCTCATACTTTGTTCCAGTTCTCACTTTAAAGCTTCCTTCTTCCTGGTCATCCCAGTCTTATATTATATATCTTATACTCTTTGAAACATAAAAAATATTATTTAAGAGTTAATTTGATAGTTAATACACGTGAAGGGTTTTAGATTTAGAACATTTAATGGTCCTACCTGAGGGCAAACCAAAGACATTTTTGGTTTTTTTTATTTTCAAATAGCAGAGGTGTGTGTGTCAAGTCTTCCAGGTTTTTGTTTTCCTTGGTTCCTCATTTCCTCTTTTGGATTCTTATAGCAAAATGGATTCTAGGTTTCTAAGCAAGTTCTAGTTCTCTGGTTGCTTCTCTCTCCATATATGCTATATATTATCTAAGAGTATTCAGTTCTGCTCACTTTTATTTGTACAGCACAATAGACCTTGTCACAAAGCAGCTATGGAAGAAATATAAATGTTGGATATGATTTTAACATTCACGAATTTATACATGTTTACATTTATAGATCGAAAAATTCAGTCAGATGACAAGGAAAAGGAAAAGTCGAAAGGCACCAGGCTCAAAAGGAAACCAAAAAGTCTAACAGTGTGAGCAACTTATGAACCATTATGAATTGGGCATTAGAGTCCTTTCTGATTGCATTACAGCCCCAACATAATGGTTATTTGGTTGCCATCATTAACTGTTCAAAGATGGGAACTTGAATGTAAAACCCTTGGAGCATCTACAGTAAACTCACGGCTCTCCATCCTGTCCATACGGTGGGATTCTCAGCACCAGCACCAGCACATGATCAAACTCTTGAGAAGCACCGCACCAGTGTTTACAATTAACAATTTAACATTTAAGTTAAGAACCTGAGTCACACTGTAAGATTACATTTCTACCTTAAAAACTCCACCTGCAGGCCCCAGTGAGGATTGAACCCACGACCCCTGGTTTACGAGACCAGTGCTCTAACCACTGAGCTATGGAGCCGACTCAACCTTATAAATCTGAGATTGGATTTTGATCTGTTTTAGCTGTAACATTTTTAAAAAAAAAAGCATTTTAGCTATTTTCTCATCAAATCAGTGAACAGGCCACGCCCACAAGAGACTAATCACAGACACCACTGATCTTTATAATGTCCATGTGGGGCCATCTTCAGCAACAGGGAGTCTCCATCCGGTATCCGTGGTTCTTGTTTTTTTTTTTTTTTTTCCATTATTGGTCCATTTTTCCGGTTTGAATGATTTATTCATGACGCTACATCCTAGTGTCTGAGATTGCATGTACTGTACACAAGTTTCTTCTTGTTATGTCTATAAAGATTCCAGTCAGTCAGGTCTGTCCTGATCTGTGTTAGCCAATCCCGGCTGACTGGAATTCAACAAAGGACTCCACTGAGTCACGTGTCAGTGTATTTAAATACGTAAAGGACGAGTGAGATGGTGCGATAGCTTGTGCGCCCATGATGGCTCAGTGCTCAGGTGATAACGTGCTGACGCGCAGCATTACCTAACAGGCCAGAACATGAAAAAAGATTAGCTAAAATATTGCCAGCTTATTCTACTATATTGATCAACAGTTATCATCCTTGGTGAACTAACAATTATTTCACCGATCAGTCTTGACATTATGAGCTACTGCCTAATATTGAGTAGATTCCCCCTTATGCCACCATAACAGTGACAGAGCAAATCCAAAACTGCAGCTCTTGTGGGATGTTCCTGGTCTGCAGTGGTCAGGACCTACCCAAAGTGATCCATGGAAGGAAAACCAGTGAACTGGCGACAGGGTCATGGGTGGCCGAGGCTCACTGGTGCACATGGGGGGTAAAGGCTGGCTGGTGAAGTCTGTTCCAATAGAAGTGCTGGTGTAGATCAAACTGATAAAAAAAAAAAAAAAAGGTTAATGCTGGATAGAAAGCTGTCAGAACACACAGAGCATCACTGTTCTGGTGGCAAAAGGGATGGACCTACTCAATATTATGCAGGGGGTCATAATGTTATGGCTGGTCAGTGTGTGTGACGAATAAAGGCTGAGCTTATTATGTTAGCTAAAATTATTCAAAATATATATTTATATATATTTTTTTTCTTAAAAAAATAGTTTTAACTAGCTTTAAGTGGCTGTTTTTATACATGATGGAACTGACTAATGCTAGCTAGCTAACACAGTTGAATGCCTGGATTGGCAAACTACAGCAAGTTAGCAAAAATGGAGAACAAATTTCTCTCTCTCTCTCTCTCTAACAAGTTCAAATCAACCAGCTAACTGCAGTTAGCTTCTAAATGAAGTCAAACGTTTATCGTAATGATGTAATTAAACTTAAATATACTTGTATAATATATATATATTTTTTTTACGTTTTTAAAAGTTTTCAAAGGTTACCATGCTAGCTAGCTAAATACTTAGCTTGGTGTAGCTTGTTAGACCATTTATTATTATTTTTTAGCATAAAATCTGGAAGACAGGATCATGAAAAACCTCCAGATGTTGTATTCGCAGACTTACACACACACACACACACACACACACACACACACACACACACACACACATACACACACATTCATACACACAAACAGCAAACAAACACACTTGCTAATTGCTTCATGCACAACCTGCCAGACATCATTAATTAAACCCTGACGCTAATGGTGTCTTTAATACCAGCTTCTGTGTTTAAATCAAAGACGTTATGGCGTGAAACAGAGAGAGAGAGAGAGAGAGAGAGAGAGAGAGCAGCATGGCGTGTTAGCTCTGTGAAACGTTAAGACTCTGAAGAGCTAAATATAGCCATGTGTTCCTGTGTATGAGCTGAAGGAGCAGGAGCTCCACACCTTGTCTACACATTACATTTCACCATCACGTCAATATTTACACTACAGGATATTAACACTCGGACCCCGTCACCACCCGCCTGCCACCCCGGTGCTGTACGGTGCAGGACTCACAGGTTCACTGGGCCTGAGCTTACTGGAGCTCACGGGATTTATTCCTTAAACACCGGAATAACTTAACACTCGTGTTAGAGACAAAAGAAAATGATGTAAGAATTTATATAAGCACTTATATAAGTCATGTTCCTCAGGAGCGTCTACATTTACTCTCTTCGACTTTTTATTCTATTCTCGCTTCACACACTATTGCATTTAATCACATTGTGATTTTGCTCTGTCATTGTTTTACACCACTGTATTGTTTATTATATTTCTAATCTCCTGTACTGTATTCCATTACTGCTCCATTTAACCGTACTTCATTACGTCTCTCCTCTGATTGTCACTGTTATTGCCTTACACTATTCTAATTTCATGCAATCTTACCCTCGCACCGCTCGCCGTACGCCACCTAATGCCCCCTGGGATTGGCTCCAGTCCTCCCACGACCCCTTATACAGAATAAACACTATAGAGAACGAGTGAGTGAGAATGAGTACAACCTTTTAGTCTATTTTAGTATGGTCTGTTATTTAACTTTTATATATATTTTTTCTGTCCCATTGATTATTTTCATATAATTTGCACCATATTATATTTGATATTTTTTTAATCCTTTTTGCATTTTTATTCTATTCCTAATTTTTGTTATATTAATATAATATATTAATATAATAAAGTAAAATTATATATAATGTATTATATAATAATATTATATAGAGGTTTTGTTATTAAATTGTATTAAAAATGAAATTAAAAATCTCGCTATTATATGATTGTTCTATATTTTTATTTTATATTTTTATGATTAAAAATATTACAGTCTTATATTTGAGCACAGTAATTATAATAAAAAAAAAACAGATTGCACACACAAATTAGATTAAGCTTTGCCACTGCAGATTTGTGGAACAAGGCAATGAAGGATCCACAGTAAGTTCACTGCTCTCCATCCTGTCCGTATGGCGCCACCCTCATCACCAGCACATGAGAAGCACCGCATCAGTATTCACAATCTTCATACGTATTTAATCTCAGAACCTGTGTCACAGTGTGAAACCAGCTCTTTACCTTAAAAGCACCACTCACAGGCTCCAGTGAGGATTGAACCCACGACCCCTGGTTTACGAGACCAGTGCTCTAACCACTGAGCTATGGAGCCCCACACATGTCGGGCTTATATTCCTCCTGGGGATTTATACCATCACCAACAAACTGGGCCAATAGAAACTCAAGACATTGAGGAGCAAATCTATCACATGGCACACACATACACACACACACACACACTTCTGGGGAACAACAGTCCATCTTACCTGCAGGTCTTTGGGAGGAAACCAGGCAAACCCCATACGCACAGAGACGGGAATCGACCCAAGACCCTGGCAGGGCAAGACAACAGTGCTAACCGCTACAGCACCGTGTCTCCATTGTCGATCAGCTAACCACCTTTAAGCTTATTTTTCATTTTTTCATTTTACAGTTATGTTTTATTCCAGTACAGTTGGTAATTTACAGTCTTATAGCTGAGCACAGTCATGAGATATTCTTCTCTATTTTCCCTTATTTTTAGGACTCAGGTTCACCTGAACCCTTTAAGTGTTCCTCCTCCTCCTCCTCCTCCTCCTCCTTCTCCAAAAAAATAAAAATAAAAAACAATAAGCAAACAAACAACTCTTGCTGTGTTCTGTGTGTAAACTTGAGTTGTTAATGTGTTTGAGGTCAGAAGCTGGAGGTTCCTGTAGGGATCCGCTGCGAGCGTTCGCGTTGTCTGCGCATGCGCGGAGCTGTTGGTCGCCCTGGCCGCCGTGAAAAGGAGCTTTGTTCGGTTCTGTTGAGTTCCGAGTGAGATGTGAACCAGCCGAAGACCCGCAGCATGACCGAGCCGAGGGAGGACACGCGGACACACAGGGGCGTCGTGGTAACGTCATCTGTGTGTGTGTGTGTGAGGAAGTGAAAGTGCGGTGCGAGAAGTTTCGGGCGTTTGAGAAGTTTTGCGTGATCGCGCGTGTGTGTGTGTGTGTGTATCAGTTCATATCAGTGTTAAAGCTTCATTTAAACATGAGTGTAAACTAAAGCTGTAAACCATATGTGAGGATCAAATGCAGATTTTTAGGTTTGTAAAAGTCCTCAGAGTGAGAACACAGGGGTTAAAGTGAAAGCCGCTTTTATCCCAATTCCTCGTTCCGCCTCCGTGACGTCACTCAGAGACACACTGCGTTGCCTGGAAACGACAGAACTTGAAAAAAAAAAAAAAAGAAAAGAAAAAAAAGGAATACAACAAATGATGAATAATACGAAAATTATCAAACAAGTACAGTCTTATAGCTGAGCAGTGTTTATAAAACAAACAGATAAATAAACAAACAAACAAACAGATTGCGCAGCTCATACACGCGTTTACATTTACATTTACATTTACATTTAGGCGTTCGGCAGACGCTCTTATCCAGATCGACTTACAAAAAGTGCTTTACATCACTGGATGGACACTTACACTGGGTTAACTCGTCAATAATAAGTGCCATTAAGTCAAACACAACTGGGAAGAGGTTATTTATTTATTTATTTTTATTTTTATTTGACCGGGGTTTAGTCCAAGTACTGGAGAAACAGATACGTCTTGAGTCGTCGTTTAAAGATCGTCAAAGTCTCTGGCGTACGGATTCTACTTTTATTGTCACTGCACGTGTGTGTGTGTGTGTGTGTGTGTGTACAAGGCGATGAAATAGAGTTAAACTGGAAGCAACCACAGTAAGCGCTCTGCTCTTCATCCTGTCCATATGGCGCCATCCTCACATGAGAAGCACCGCACCAGTGTGTGCTTCAGTCCTCACTTCCAAACATTTAATCTCAGAACCCGAGTCGCACTGTGAGATCACCTTAAAAACTCCACCCATAGGCTCCAGTGAGGATTGAACCCACGACCCCTGGTTTACGAGACCAGTGCTCTAACCACTGAGCTATGGAGCCCCACTCACCTGGCAGTGCCTGAGCTCGCACAGAATTATATATTTTTTTAAAGCGAAGTAGAAAAATCTCAGTTTTTAAAAATACTCAGCTACATGTGGACATGGCCTAAGATCTCATTTAAATGAACAACTTTCACTATGCTCAGCAGAAAATAAGTTATTTTGGGTTGTTTGCAAAATGCCCCCAATGGAATTTGATATACTCCTCTTAGAGGATTTATACGATTGGCACCAAACCGGGCCAAAATGAACTCAAGCCATTGAGGCTGCAAAATTTTAAAGGGATTCTTGATATCTCAAATGCTTCAGCCATAGCAATGCCTTAAACTTGTATGGCTAAAAGCTGCTAAACCCATTTAAAAGATGTGGCGTAAAAGCAGCCACGTTGGTTTGATGTCACTCAGTAACCACTAAAGTTAAGCTAAACTTATCCAAAAACACTTGTCTCCTTGCACCTCCAAGGTCAGGGTTAAAAATGGAGTTTGCATGTTCTCCCCGTGCTTGGTGGGTTTCCTCCAGGTACTCTGATTTCCTCCCACAGTCCAAGGACATGCAGATTAGGCTAACTGTGGTTGTATTGTGTGAATGAGCGTGCATGTGTCCTCCAATGGATTGGCACCCTGTCCAGGGTGTATCCTGCCTTGTGCCCTAAGTCTCCTGGGATCGTCTCCAGGATAAAGCGGTATAGATGATGAGTGAGTGAGTGAGTGAGAGAGAATTTATATTTCTCGAGAGGATTAGCAAGCCCTCTGAATAAAGCTTATTTTATCACCACTACAAAATGCTAAATGCAAATTTAGCTAACACAACAAACTAGCCAGCTAGCTACTTATCTAACCGAGAAGCTAATTGTTGGAAAAAATATACTATGTATTTATAGTTTATATAACGTTATGGAGCTAGCTTCAAAAATTTAAGAAACATTTAACTAACACTAATTGTCCAAATAAAAGGTTTTATACGTTATGAACCTAATGGAGCTAGACTTCTCAATAAATATTGAACAGATTTACTGTGCTAGACATTTAACAAACATGCTGGCTTCTAAGGTCGGCTAACAAGCAAGCGATCTTACAAGAATGCTTTGTAATATTGTGTTAGCGTAGTTTAAGCAACCATGTGCATTGTGTCATAAAAAGCCTTTAGGAGGCAAATTAAAGTTTGGGAACAGAGGTTGAAGTGTGAAGTATTGAGAATTAAATTGTGCACTTTGTTCCTAAACGAAACTGCTAGTATTGCTAAGTGTGTAGAACAGTAATGTCTCAACTCTAGAAAAAGACAAATTAGCCAATCACATCATCACTGAAACAAAATGGCTTCCGTAAAATCCAAAATGGCTGCCTGAAAATGTTCTTCCTTCCAGTAGTCCAGCAGTTGGAAAAATCTTAAAACCATGGCAATTTCTGCAGGCTTTGCCCATTAAAGTCTGTCCGTCACCCAGGTCATTTTTTAAAAATCTGAACACACTATGAAAATAATTTAACTCAAAACAGAATCATCATTTGATTACTGAATTAATGTGAATTTATTTCACAAAAACCAGCAAAAAAATGAAACCTGGAAAGTCAACTTTTTCCCTTTGAATGTGTGGAACACTCAGAACACGATTAAAGATGATCAAACAGCGCCACCACCAGGCAACAGGCTGTAACTTCATTGTTATTTAAGGTGGAACATCACTTGGCAGATGTGCAGTGTGTACAGCTGTGCATGGAACCGCTCATCAGTTCCACTTGTTCCTGAAAGAATAACTTTTTGTTTATCACAATATTTTCTGACCAAGTTAGTTGTTTCTTTTTTAATATAATAATAAAAGAGAAATATAGTTGAAAGCCACAACGATCGGCCCAAGCAGCCTAAAATAAACAAACACACAAACAAATAAATAAATATAGGGTCTCAGTCTCGTCATGTCTGACTCAGTAATGAACGTTTCCTCGGAGATGTTCTCAGTGAAAGTGTATTATGAAGTAAACAGGACTATAAAGGCCGCAGTGTTATATACAGTATGATTAACGTTATTTCATCGACAGATCCCGGATAATTGGCCGGGTT
>QNUK01000676.1:265000-328316 GCA_013621035.1 Clarias magur
TCTCTCTGTCCCTGTCTGTCTCTCTGTCTCTGTCTGTCTCTCTCTCTGTCTCTGTCTGTCTCTCTGTCTCTGTCTGTTTCTCTGTCTGTCTGTCTCTCTCTCTCTGTCCCTGTCTGTCTCTCTCTCTCTCTGCCCCTGTCGGTCTCTCTCTCTCTGTCCCTGTCTGTCTCTCTGTCCCTGACTGTCTCTCTGTCTCTGTCTCTCTCTCTGTCTGTCTCTCTCTCTGTCCCTGTCTGTCTCTCTCTCTCTCTCTCTGTCCCTGCCTGTCTCTCTGTCCCTGTCTGTCTCTCTCTCTCTGTCCCTGTCTGTTTCTCTGTCTGTCTGTCTCTCTCTCTCTGTCTCTGTCTGTCTCTCTGTCTCTGTCTGTCTCTCTGTCTCTGTCTGTCTCTCTCTGTGTCCCTGTCTGTCTCTCTCTCTGTCCATGTCTGTCTCTGTTTCTGTCTCTCTCTGCAGCATATCTGTGTGATGAGTGAAGATGGGAAACAGAAATACAGAATCTGAAGCTCCTGAGTCCTGTGTGTGTGTGTGTGTGAGAGAGAGAGAGAGAGATTAGGTCCTCATTAACTATTTTTATTAAAACCCTTCACTACACCATGACTGATACGACGGTGTTTTGGGGCCAATATGGGATTTTTAAAAGAGACTTGAGAGGGGCGGAGAATTTCCCAGTTTACAAAAAGGGGAAAAAATTTGAGAGAATTTTTTAAAACAATTTTAAGAAAAAAATAAAATATACATTTTCTAGTTTAAAACTCAGAAAAAAACTTAATTCATTAGAAATAAACTGAAAATGTTTGCTTTTAAAACTCGCCAATTTGTGTGTTTTTTTATTAAGATGGAAACGACGGGACACTTTTCAGCCGTTCACTTGTTTTTGGAGTGAAAAATCTAATCGAACTCTACTTTCCCCTTTAATTTTCCATTTCAGCAACAAAGAAATACTTGTTATTTTGGCCCTTTTTCTTCTCATGAATGTACAACGTTTTTCTCGTAATCTTCTGAATTTTAAACTTGTTTTGACCATAAAATTACGAATTACAAGTTGAAAATTTTGAGTTTTAACCCCCCGCCCCCCCCCGTCCCGTCCCGTCCCCTTTCAGCTCTCTTTATTAAACCATAAACATCTAATCAAACTCTACTTTTACATTAATAGAAAAAGAGCTTGCAACTGGAACTTTTTGAGTTTTTAACTTTAACTTATGATAAATTTGTGATTTTTTTCCTCCTAATCTTTTGCATTTTAAACTTGGAGCATTTTGAGTTACAACTTGTAAGTTCAGATTTTTTAACTCGGTTAATCTCATATTGGCTCTAATACGCCGTCGTATAACTGGACATTGTAATATTGGTGTGATTTCATGTAAGAGTCTAACGTGATGTTTTATACCAGAGTTTCTCAAAGTCCAGACTCGGTCCGGTTCCGGTCTGCACGGCGAGTCACCCGGACCCGGCCCGCTCCTCACATTAGGAATTCAATAATACAACGTGTGCGTATCCTCCTGTGAAATAAAACGCTTCTACTCACCAATAAACTGTTAGTTGTGTAGTCTATGTGGAGATCGTTACAGCGCCCCCTGTCTGGGATTAAGGCTAAAAGTCCCCTGATTGACACAAGACAACTTTAGGTTTTAGTGAAATCTGTCGTTACAGACATTAGGGCTAGAAAACAGTAGAGGAGTGAGAGTGTGTGGGATTCAGCCGGTATAGGATTATACAGCGTTAGTCCTGACTGTATGGAGCGGAGAGAGAGAGAGATGGAGGGGAGGAGCCTAAGAATGGATCAGTGAATATAGTAGAAGATTTGATGGGGAAGACGGAGTGAAGAAAGTCGACCTATTCACACTGACAATGAATAATAGAAGTCAGATGAGGGACACGACATGCAGGAGACGCGAACTGGATGTAGGATGTGACGCAGACGAGCAGCTGGACAAGGCAGAAAAGATAACATGTGGCATTTATTTTCCTTCTAGACTTGAATGTATTTTGTCTCGGACTTATACATAAATGTACATGGCTTATTTTCAAGTTTAATAAAAATCATTTGCTTATCATTCACGTGACGAGTTTCATATTTCACCGCTGTGTCTGATGATGAACACGGCTGAGGACGCTCGTGTCCTGTTCAGACTGAGGACATTTGATGATTCGTTGAATGAATGGATGAATAAAGTCACAATAACGAACAGCTCTGATGATGACTAGAGGTTTACACACAAGCGTTTTGGCCACAATTATACTGCAAGAAATCTATATACACACAAACATGAAAAAAGGAGGAGGTGGAAAACTTGTTTATCCTGTATGTGTCTCGACTCTATTGAGCTTAAAGAGTCGGGAGTTTTGCGTAAAAAGTGCACTTTACAGTTAGATTTTATATATTCAGGTAAATGCAAGTGATAATAAAGTGTTTCTGTTCATCTCCACTGGAGGAAGGTGGAATATTACATCTGTCACGATCTTCAATGAAAAATTTGAGATAAGTCTGTATTTTTAATTAGATTGTTTGTAAATATAATGAGATAGAAAAATGCAACAACATGATATAAGTACATTCTAAACAACAATAAGGTACATCAACTTAGTTTAGTACAGTGGAACCTTGGATTACGAGCATAATTCGTTCCGGAAGCAGGCTCGTATTACAAAACACTCGTAAACCAAATCTAATTTTCCCATAAGAAATAATGAAAACTCAAATTATTCGTTCCACAGCCCAAAATAATTGATACAATATATAAAGTAAAAATAAAATAAATTAACCTGCACTTTGCCTTAAAAAAAATTGTGTGTATGTGTGTGTGTGTATTGAATTAGCCCCTTCCCTCGCATCGTCTTACACAGTAAAACTCCTCCTCCCTCCCCCACCTCGTTTTAAGTTTCACAACACACGCACACACACACACACACACAACGGAAACACTGTTTTAACGGGAAAAAAATAAATATGTCTAATGACACTCGCGTGAGTGCATACTGACGAAATCACTCCTGTAAAGTAAAAAAAAAATGAAGCAGCATTTATCTGTCGCACAGAGCTGAGTTTTTTGTGTAAAGAAAGTGTCTGCGTGTGTGAAGCCAATAGTGTGTGTGTGTGCCGGTGTGTGTGTGTTTGTGTTGGTGTCAAATTACGCGCGTGCACACACATATGTGACGTTGATTATACCAGTAAGAGACGAGCACTAAGACCCAGGGGAGCAGGGAAGACGATTGCTCACAATTCCGCAAAGCAAGAGAGAGAAAAATCATTGGCTCAGTTGTGATCACTTGCCGCTCGGTGTCAAAATAAGAGTCGCATGCGTGACACATGATACTCGGCGCTCGTAAACTAATACTTGCTCGGTTTCCAATTCAAAATTTATTAAAAATCTTTGCTCGGTTTGCAGAACACTCGTAAACCAGGTTACTCGCAATCCGAGGTTCCACTGTAACAAGTTATAGTACACAGCTTTTTTTTTTTTTTTTTTTTAAAGTTTACTTAACTTTTAGAGAAATATGCTAAGAACAAATTACCAGCATGTACCAGTTCCACATCTCTGTTTCCCTCCACGTCCTTGTTGATATTTCAGTCAGCTGGAGTGGTGTCGGCTGTGGGTTCAGCTCATTCTGTTTCTCCGGGTTTGATCAGTCAAAGGAAGTTAGTTGTCTCCACTGATGTCTCTGGTACAAGTGATTGTTTTTCATATAAAGAACAAGTCGGTCGAACAAATAAACCAACAAAAGTCAAAGTCAGATTTATTTTTCAGACACGTTTAACACAACAGAGCTGAGCAAAGTGCTGTAGAAGATCAAAGTAAAACAAACAACAATAAGAACTCCACCCTCACTGCATAAAGTAAACAAATAAAACAATAAAAGAATAAATCAATAAGACAGCGTGTCTCTCCACGTCCAGTAGAAATGCTTTGGACGTCTTCATACTGGAGGTCTACGTCAAGTGCTTTGGGACTTCAGCGCTCGGAAAGGCCAGGCCGTCTGACCCGATCCTTCACCGCTGGGCTCTGGGCAAAGAGAACAACAACAGTCTCGTGAAGACAAAGAGCAAAAACATTTCACAGAAGATCTCATTCAGATCAAAATAAAAGATATTACTAAACGGCACCAGAGTGTGTAAAGACACAAATGTTTCTGGAATTCTAATGATGTGTTATAATAGCTATGTATTATTTCATATTCTATCAAATATCCTGATAGATTTATAATAAGGATACAAATCATATATATATATAAGTAATGTTTAACCGGATGCATGACTCCTGATGCTTTAAATCATGCTGAGAATTTGTTGATCTAATCACATTGATCATTTTAAACATTAGTTGCTCATCATTCATAAATTATCAACGTGATTGTGAATTATGAACGTAACAGATCTCCAGTTAAGGAATCTCAGTTCAGTTGCTCATGACACTTATACCACCGATACACCACAATCGCAGCTGTGTCCCACTTATACAATGAATCAGATCAAGAGAATTATGACACTTTACGCCACATTTACAAGCTAAACTGAGAACATTTTTGTTTTAGCTGAACGTGGCGGTGTGTGATATGGTAGAGAACACTACACACAAATAATCCGAGATATCCGGTGGACTTTGATGTTAGTGGATGAGTAGCAGAGTGGCTAATGTGCTAATGCTAACCACTGTAAACTTTTAAACGTTCAAGCTGTTTACGTTCACGAGCAACACTTTGAAGGCAAACGGTGCCATTACTTTTGCACAAATTGGACTCTATTTAGAATCTTTCTGTCATTTGAATGTAAGTTGCTTTAAAGTTAGAGTTGCTTTTGAACTTTCTTCGCTAATGTTAACTGATCGTTGAGTTCAGCGACGCTGAACCAGATGTTAGCGTTAGCCGCTGTCTGTCTGTATTAGCGTCTGCTTTAAACTAAACATTTACTCAATGCGGTTTTAATACAAATACCGTAAATTAACTGTCGTATCACTCATAGATACTCTGAAGCCAAACAAACACGATTTTTACAATAATATCTCTTAAATCAGCGATTATTGAAACGCTGCTACTTAACTGTTATACACAGCTTGAACTTTCATTAGCTAAGCGCTCAGGAGGCCGTGTGTGTTGACTGGACCAGGACGCCGCTGCTGGGAAAAAATCACTGCAAAACTCGACAACAAAGATGAATATGATTATGAACGTTTAGCTCGCTAGCTCGTGTAAATCTAGCCCCAACGCGTGCCTCTTGTGCCCCGCCGTACGTTATCTTCCAGTCGCCGATTTGCTGTTGCTCCAAAAATGAATACACCCCTTCACAAAAGTAAGTACACCCCTCTAATTTCAGCAAACATTTAGGTATGTATCATTTCAACGGACAATACTATAAAAATAAAACTTGGATATATTTTAGAGTCGTCGGTGTGCAGCTTGGATAACAGTACTGAAAATAACTTTCAGAAATAACATACAGACATTATTGTCAAAATAAAACCTGCCAACAAAAGTGCATACGCCCTAAGTGATAATAACAGCTGTACATCTTTAACCATATGCGGCACCTATGCGGCGTCCTCAAGCGGAAGGTGGCGAAGCGCCGTGTGCCTGACGTCCAGCAGCTCCGTGATGTCATTAATGAGGAGAGGAAGAGGATCCCAGTACCTACATGTGCAGCTCTGGTGAAGTCCAGGTCCAGGAGGATTAAGGCCGTGATAGATAGCAACGGTGCTCACACACAATACTGGCACTCTGGACACAGTTTCGACATGTTCACTCAGGGTCTACTCATTCAGACAATAAAGTCTGCATGTTGAGTTATTGTAAGAGGACTGTAAATCTGTACTGATATACAAACTGCACAGTGACGCAGTTTGTAAACCCAAAGTAGGTCCAAGTTTCATTTCTATAGTATTGGCCCTTCAGAACATATAATAATTTTGTTACTGAAATGTCAGGGGTGTACTTACTTTTGAGAATAACTGTACATGCTGAATTGTTTCTAAACCCGGACGACACTCCTGAAGGCATTTTCAGAAATCACGCACACTCTTCTAATGAAAAAGAAACACCTCGGTCCAGATCACAAAGCCGCATCCTCAGGCAGCGCGGCTTCTGTAACAGTGACGTTAACAGGACTTGTGAAGCTTCAACATCTTTTTAAGGGAAACAAGAGTGACATAGTGACATTGACCGTGAGACGTAACGTTAACGCCAGACTGCGTAACGAGCTTCTGGTGATTTTCAAATAAGATAAATGACTGTAATTGGGAAACTCGTTAAAACATTGTTTTTGTACCAAAAACAGATTATTATATCCAGACAGTCACAAGAGTTAAAACTTTAACTTTCATCTCTCTGATTGTCTGTAGTCAGGGTCACGGGGGGCCTCGAACCAATCCACACACACAGGGCACACACACACACACACACACACACACACATTACAGGCAATTTGAGGACGCCAATTAGCATAATCTGCATGTCACCTGGAGGAAACCCACCAAACATGGGGAGAACTTCCACACACACACACACACACACACACACACACACACACACACACACACACACACAGACCCTGAGGTGGAAATCGAACCCAGACCCTGGAGGCGCAAGGTGACAGTGCTAACAGCTACACCTAAAACGTTAACTAAAAACTAATATTAGCATGAATTCTACAGGAATCACATTCTGGAGCTACATGTGCTCGTACCATGAAGCCTAGCGTTAGCTAACAGCGCCTCAGTAGTGCTACGTTGCCTTATGTTGTGTAACGGTAAGCGCAGACACACCGGCCTCGTCTATAACAACGCTAACTGTTTAAAGTAACCTCGAAGCTAATCGAAACCTGTGTCATTGGGAAAAAACACGTCACTTACCTTACATCACCTCCCTAGTGCAGTGTCACACCGTCAGTCAGTCAATCTATTCGTTCATTCAGTGTGTGTGTGTGTGTGTGTGTGTGTCTTTTATCTTTTTTCCTTTAAAGTCGTCATTTTTCAGTTTTTTCTCTCACTAGTCATCATCACCTCCTTCCTCTATATATAGTAGAACTTATTGCTATCATTCTCACACACACACACACACACACACACACACACACGCTATACAGTAGTATGCTTAGCTGTTGTGTCCAGATTGCAGTTCGTTTACTGTCTCCCTGACTGTAAATCTTTGCCCCCCCCCCCACACCCTCCGTCTCTGCCTGTGTTATGTTTTATCATGTAACCCTACGCCGGTTATGTTAGTGGACTTCCGCTGTACCGTTATCCAAGAGGAAGATGGGAATGGTGGCGATGAGGCCGAGCAGGCCGAGGATAGCGAGGACGGGGATGACAGAGGTGACGGCGATGACGGCGATGACGGCGATGATGGCGATGATGGTGAGGAAGATGAGGTATATGATGCTGATGAGTTCTGGGGATTACATTTCGTTTTAGGTTTATTTACAATCCGTGATGCCGTTTCAGGAGACGGTTTTAGATATTTGAAGAAATCTTTGCTTACTTATAATCATGGCTTGGTCTCAAGATGGGAAACAGAAGTACAGAATCGAAAGCCCCTCGTTCTGGGTCTCAAACCTGTGTGTGTGTGTGTGTGTGTGTGTGTGTGTGTGTGTGTGTGTGTGTGTGTGTGTGTGTGTGTGTGTGAAATGCAATAATGCAGCCAGGGCAAAAACATTTTGAGAATGGCACAAAAGTTAATGTCTGCTGCTTCAGGGTGTTTTCTATCTTTTTGTCAGATGTTACTCTGGTACACTGAAGTATATGTACGTAAAGAGTCAATATTCGCAGGTTTGAGTTTTCTTTTTCAAGCAAGACCTCTGCAATTGCTGTCAGTCTCATTCTGGGCCACACCCTGACTGATGGCGCAGCCCGCTCTTACGTAATCAGAATTTGTGTTTGTTCTTGTTTGTCCATCCGCCTCTTGGGAATCGAGCACAATTTCTCAATGGGATTAAAGTCTGATGGGTTTCCTGGAAACGGACCCAAATTTCCGACTTGTTGCTCCCTGGGACACTTTGACTTTATGACTTTTGCCTCATGCTGATTCGTCGCATAGACCTAATGTCATTGTTAGCAAAAAACCGCTGACACTTCTGAAACGCTTGTAACTGTACTTCAGTGCACCGGTCGCATCAAAAGATCTAAACACACTGAAGCAGCGGAGTTTGTGGAAATTAATTAGAAATTTGAAATGTTGTGCTTTTAGTTTAAAGCGTGCTGTACTCACTAGTCGTGTAGTCTGTGTGCAGGTCGGTACAGCGCCCCCTGGCCGAGATCAAGGCTAAGCGTTACTGTTTGATGCTGTTGTCATGGCAACGTCCGCAGCCGGCGAGCGTTTGAGGTATGACGTCACAATCTGAGACGCGCCGGATTCGGGCAAAAAGCAGCTGACGTTAAGAGTCGGAGAGACTCCGAATGCGGTGCGGTCCGATTGGTGCAAAAGTAATGGCACCGCCGGCTGTTGCTTGTGAACCTGAAACAGCTCCAACGTTTAACACTGCAATGTGGAAATAAGTACATAAATAAATAAACGACAAGAGAACAATACTGTAGGACTGATTTTCATGCCGAAACAAATAAAGTGCGTTTGTTTCGATGCCTGAATAAACCGATTAAACGAACTGAACAGCACAACCCGACAGACACTGGGACAGTGAGATGGTTATGAGGTCACATCCCACGCATCAGCTCTGCCACAGGGTTTATTTGTGGACAAACACACGCGGAGAAGAACCGCAAACTCATCCTGAACCTCAGCTGTGATCTGTTCATCTTTATTTAAAATAGCAGAATCAGTCAAAATGTAAACCATCATTTGTGCATCTTTATTATGATCAAATACATGACCGTTACAACGAGCCCGAGTCACGTGACAACATCCAATAACATTAATGGAATACTGGCATATTAAACGATATTTCTATCTTTTATGTCATCTCTCTGAATCAGAAATAACGGATATGCACTTTCTTTCTAAATATTTACGCTCTTTTCATCGGTTTCAGCATGCATGTTTTGATATTGTTTTATATTTAAGTTCCTGTTTTCACGTGTAAAGATGTCAAAACGACGACTAACACATTTCTTTACAATATTCTGTATTACATGAGAATCCGCTGCAAAATAAATGCGACACAAAATAAATATTATATGACAATTTTAATTAATGGGCTCGGTGGCTGTCACGTGACCAGGGTAATATAATATAATAATATTTGATAATAAGTTAACAAAAAACACATGGTTGCTAAAGCAATTATAAAAGATTGACTTCATTATAAATATGAAATATGAAGAAAGAAAAATAACATAGTATGTTAACACTAAAAAAAACATCAATACTAACAACAACAATAACTATCAGGTAGGTGTATGATGTTAAGTCTCTGGATATTCATCGTCAGGGTCTCAGTGGCTCTCACACTCGGACACACACACACACACACACACACACACACACACACTGTGCAAGTGAGAGCAGCAGTGAGGCCTGCTCCTCAAATCATACTCATTTTTTCACTCTTCATTTGGGGATTTTGTGTGTGATTCCCTCAAACCGCCGCTAGAGGGCGACACCGACCTTTATTTCTGTTGTTGTTTCGGCACGGTGGGATTGTGAGCTGGTCACCGCACGGACACTGATGACAGGAGACACCGAGAAGTCTTACAACGCTTATAACGCGCTCATTGTGCCGACACTGAAACTCTATGACGGTAAACTGCAAACGCTGTCAACGTTGCCATGACAACAACATCAAACAGGGGGGAAAGTATTCCATTCAGCCTTGATCTCGGGCAGGGGGCGCTGTAGCGATCTGCACACAGACTACACAACTGACGGTTGATCAGTGAGTAGAACACACTTCTACTTCAAAGTAGGAAACACACACACACACACACACACACACACACACACACACACAGTATCATTGAATTCCTAATGTGGGGCGTGAGGTGTGTGTGAATACATCAACTCCAGAGTGTGCAGATTTAAAAACGTTTAAAAAAAATAATAATGTCATAAGAATAAATGTGTACAACTCGCATGCGCAACAGAACGTCGAGACGAAAATGTACAAGTTCTACTGTGCAAGTATACAGACTGTGATATAAGATGACCGTATACGCTTTTAGGAATGAAAGACGGTGTGCTAGATTTTGTTAGTTATTGTTAAGGTTGTGTGTTTAATGACCGTAGAGCCTGGTGAGAAAACAAAATAAAAAAGCTGCTGTTCAGGCTTTCTGTTCGAGCCCTGAGTGAGCGGAGCCTCTTGCCAGTTGGCAGCCACTGAACAGTGTGTTATTTGGGTGATGAGTGTCTTTAATGATGCGATGTCCCCAGGACCTGTCCACCGAGCGCTTGCTTTGTTAGACGTTAGAAGCCTCGCCTTCTTCACCAGTGAGGAGTTATGAGGTGTCCAGGACAAGTCCTCAGAGATAGGGACTCCCAGATACTCATAGCTGGTCACCCTCTCCCCCTCACTCTCTTCCTCTCCTGAAGTCCACCACCATCTCCTTGGTCTCTGAGACATTTAACTCCAAGTTGTTGTCCTTTGAAGGGAGAAGATTATTCTGGATCAGACCAACCACCACTAGGTCATCTGCGAATTTCACAGTGGAGTAGAGAGAGAAGATCAGGGGACTCAGGACACAACCTTGAGGTGATCCGATGATATGGTGCTTTATGAGGAAGATCGGAGAGTGGTTAGCACCTGTGGTATGTCTGTCAGGAAGCTCAGGATCCAGCAGCATAGCGAGTGACCCAGTCGCAGTTCACTGAGCTTCATGATGAGGGGACGGGACTGCAGTGTTAAATGCTGAGCTAAAGTTGTTAAAAAGGAGACTTGCATAATTGCCTTTCCCATTGTCCCGAAAGCGTCCATGCCTCTGTTTTGTCCGTAAGCAAATTGTAGGAGGATTTTGGTAAAAAAAAAAAAAAAAAAATTTTTTAAAGCACAGATAAGATCCTTTACAAGTCTCTCGGTAAATGTTCAGACCAGCAGGATTGGAACTCTTGGGAACAGTAATGATGGTGGATTTCTTTAAGCATGTAGGCACTGTGGACAGGACAAGGGACATATTAAAGATGGAGGTGAACACTGGAGAACACACTACTAATATCACAAGGTCCAGTTATGGTGTACTGAAGGATTTCTGTGAAAATAGTTAATGAGGACCTTATCTCACTCACACATTTACGTGTAAAGCATTTGGCAGACGCACATATTCAGAGCGACGTACTGTACGTTCGATCCCATTATACTGTACATCTGAGCAGTTGAGGATTAAGGGTCTTGCTCAAGGGTGTTGCTGGGGTTTGAACCTGGGACCTTCAGGAGCCCAGTGCCATAACCACTGAGCTACTGCGTCCAAACTGGGCATGCATGCATTTACTGGTCTGAGACGCAGGACTCAGGGGCTTCAGATTCTCACCTTCTGTTCCCATCTTCACTCATCACACAGACATGCTGCAGAGAGAGACAGAGACCGAGACAGACGAACCGAGTTTCAAAGACATAATACATGGTAAGCACGGCACTTCTTTGAATGTCTGAAACGTTTGAATGTCTCCTGAAATGGTATCTCAGATTTTAAATAAATTTAAATAATAACTATAATAAAAAGATAAAAATAAAAAAATCTCAAAGAAAATGTAATCCCCAGGGCTCCTCGAAACCTACCTCATCTTCATCGCCGTCCTCGCCGTCATCGTCTTCATCTCCGTCATCCCCGTCAACCCCATCTTCCCCACCATCATTCTCATCCTCATCATCGCCAAGATTGGTACAGCACTGATTTACTAAACGTTACCACTGTAGATTTACTAGTCACTGAATATTGTCAGAAGCAGGAAGTGATCTTACCTCTTACCTCTCCAAACTCAACATCTACAGCAGAGCGAGAGAGAGAGAGAGAGAGAGAGAGAGGGGCATAATAAACATCGTAACACTGTATAATATCCTGTACTTCTTGTTCATATCATCACTCATCACACAGGTCTGCTGGAGAAACAGAGCTCGGACGAGAGAGAGCCAGAGCCAGACCTAGAGAATGACATGATGACAAGTAATCAAGGACTTCTTTAAATATCCAAAAGTGTTTAATAAAGATTAAACAAAATGTAATCCCCAGGCCTCCTCGGCATCTACCTCATCTACTTCGACTTCCTCGCTATCCTCGCCGCCATCGCCATCATCATCTTCCTCGGTATCGCCCCCCTCATCGCCATCATCGCCTTCATCGCCGGCATCGTCTTCCTCCTCAGGCCTCCCGGTACAGCACAAATCCAAAAACATAACCACTGTAGATTTACTCATCACTGAATAGAAAGAATGATAATAAACATCATAATTAAGATACTTACAGTCAGAGACACAGAGAGTTGGGGGGGGGGGTGAATACTTACAGTCAGGGTGAGAGAGAGATAGAGAGAGACAATCAGGACACAACAGTATTAATTATAATACTGTATAGTGTGTGTGTGTGTGTGTGTGTGAATGAGTGTGTTGATGTTACTATATTTTATTATAAATAAGGGGAGGAGGAGACAGAAGAAGAGGAAGAAGAAGACGAGGAAGAGGAAGCAGAAGCAGAGGTAGAAGTCAACCAGTGATGGAGATGATGGGAATTTATTTAATTGGGTTAAAGACTTTACAACTGGAAGAACCATTCAGGTGAAAATAGGCTCAGCAGTATCAAACCAGTGTAAGGCAGAAAATGGGATTCCTCAGGGGAGAGTGTTAAGCCCAACTATGTTCTCTAGTATGATAGATGATATTTCTAGAAATATTTCAGCAGATATCTTTTTGCTGACGATGGAGCTTTATGGAAACGGAGAGGAAATGTTGAACACATAACCTGGAAACTGCCAAGTGGAATAAATGATGGTTGAAAAATGGAGATTTTGTTTTTCAGTAGAAAAAGACAAAAATTCATGTCATTTACAAGAAGGAAAATCGAGGAATGTAATCTAACAGCGTATGGAAAAAGTCTGAAGAGAGTCGTGTCTGATACGTGTATGTAACATGTATGTTTTGATGTGAGATCGACATGGAGAGAGCGTGGAGAGAGAGTGTGTGCGCTGAGTTCTGAATATAGTGCAAGCTCGGGCTCTAAAAGTGTGTGTCGGAGCAGTTAGCACGTCCCCGGTGTGTGCTCTCCAGGTTGAAGTGGGTGAAATGCTCTAACACAGTTGCTGGTTAATTATTGGATCGATCTAAGAGGGCATGGAGAAATCCACCCAAGGGAGTGTTGGGAGAAGGAAAGGGCTCAGAAGGAAAGCTCTGGTTAGAAAGGGGATCAGCTAGCTGGGTGTGTGTAGGAAAGATTCTGGTACAACCCCCAGTGTCCAGTGTCCTGTTAGACGTGTCTGGGTTTTAGAAATGCCAGATGTTGATTTGAAAATATTAACCTTCAAGCATTTTGACAGTCAAGTGAATCCTATGGATATATCGAACAGAACTGTGAAGATAGCGTACAGGTCTTCACAGATGGGTCTATGGACCAGGAATCAGAGAAAACGGGAGCCGCAGTTACTGCACCTAGTTACAAATTCCAGAGTACCAAGAGAACGTCTGACCGTCTGAGTGTTTGTACTGTGGAGCTGATTACATTACTGATGGCTTTAGAATGGACTGAGAAATACAGTGACTCAGCAGCAGCACTTAGTACATTAGTACAGGTAGCCTACAGCCCGAAGCCACCAGGATCTTGTGTACGAAATCTGGTTAGAACTCAAGAATGGTTAGACAAGGGAAGAAAAATGTTCAGTGTCCGTGGAAATGAGAGAGAAGACAGATTCCTTTGGCAAAAGAAGCAGCCAAAAACGTCAACATTGAGGTCAGTATCAAATGATCGGGGTCAGAGGGGAAAGGTCTAGTGTGGAGGAAAGCAAAGCAACATAGTGAACCAGAAGTGAGACATTTGCATTTTATACTGGACAAAGTCGATGTGATAAGGAGAGGGGGAAATAAAAGGAGTTTGCACTGTTCAGATGTTTTACTGCGACTCAGAGTCTCATCACCTAACTGTGACTGAAATCTTCTGTACGCCTTCATCCACCAGAAATTTAATTGCAGGTCCCGGTTTGATTTGAACGCTCCTCTGTTAATATCTTCATTATACACTGACATAGGACACACTGGTCCTTCACACTGGTCCTGAAACCCAAAAATGGCTCCTGGTTTCCTTAAAATGTTTGAGTTCACTCAAAGATTAAGTTATCTGAAGGCTCCGGTGTTCCTGAAAAGATCTCAGGATCTCAAACTGTTCATCTGGTTTAGATTAAAAGCCCTAAATCATTGATGGGGTTTCTGTGTTTCTGTATGAGTTCCTGAACCCTGGAGAAGTATCTGAAGTGACAAAGTTTTGTTTCATGTTAATGCTTCTGAAAAAAATGGTAGACCCCTAGAATCCATAAGCTGCTGAGATCCTGAAGAGGGCTTATGACTCTGAGATTACTGAATTGGCTCCCAGGTTCTATAAATAACCCAGATAGCACTGCTTTGTCGGCCCAACGTCAGCAGAATTATGGTAACCTTTTGTCAGTGCTCCAACGTCGGGCCAAAGTTGGTCAAAAGACGTTGGGCCCATTTTGGCATCAGTGGTTGGCCCAACGGCATTTTGTCCGTGGGGCCAAAGGTAGATTGGCCCAACATTGGTTCAGTAGATAGTGGCAAGGTTGGAAGTTGGAAATTGAAAATTTTATTATATTGCTTTAGCTTCGTGCAGCAGGCTCTCTCAATGATGCCATCACATCAGGAGCTCACATGAGGGTTTAATATTTTTATGAACTATTAAATTCATTGTACTTTGTGCTCAACTGTGAACACTGTCAAACAGGTCACTAGATGGCGCTTTAAAAGAGATGGAACCTAAAAGGCCAAGGAGGACAGGTGCTGCTGATTAAATCCCACAGCCAAGCTAATCATAAGCTAAAGTTTTGTGCCTCTTTGCTCCTAACTACAGGTGGGTTAATATTCTTCCAAATGAGATGTAAATACACTTGAGTAAGACATACGAGTGTTGAGAATCTGTGGTGGTAACATGAAAGCGCACAGTTAGTAGTTCTGCTAATCGACCTGTTGCAAGTGAATACAGTAGCATACTGAGCCATAGCGAGGTTATAACCGTAGGGATTGTTGCCATAGTAACGCCAGAAACGCTAAAGGGCTAATGTACAGTACATATTTTTTTGCTTTAGGGCTGCATTTGTGTATGTTTATGCGGTTGTTGAATATATGTACTAAGGTAGTCAGCTTGTGAAACATATCTTTTGACAATTTTGCTAGTTTATTTACTGTTTGAAGTGCTGTGTTTACTTTGTCTCATCTGGAGAAAAATATGTGTGCCGTAAAACTGGACCTGTTGTTGAACTGAGTTGAGCCAAATGTGGAAAATGTTTGTTTTTCTCATCATGTTTCTGGTTGAAAATAAATATTTTGAAGAACATATTTTGAAGTACATTTTAACGTACAATACTCAAATTATTGATGTATTTACACAGACTAGAGTCACAGATCTCCTCACAGATCTCCAAAGATGAAGTAATGTTGTGCAAACGTTGGGCCGCTGGACAAAACGACATTGGACCAACCACGTATGCCCTGCCGTTGGCCCTTCGGCAGTGTGCTATCTGGGAAGTATTGGACAGTTAAAGAGGTTCCTGGGTTTCTGATGTGGTTTCTGGGTTCCTTACGTGGTTCCTGGGTTCCTGAAATGTTTTTTGAGATCCCAAAGCAGCTCAGCAGTTCCTGAAGCATTTCCTGGAATCCTGTAGTGGTTCCTGGTTTCCTGAAGCATGTCATTGGTTCCTAAAGGGGTTTCTGGGTTCCTGAAGTGGTTCCTAAGTTCCTGACGTGGTTCCCGAGTTTCTGAAGGGGTTCCTGAAGCCGGTCATTGATTCCTAAAGAGGTTCCTGGGTTCCTGAAGTGGCCTGTGGATTCCTGAAGCAGCTGAATGGTTCCTGAATTAATTCCTGGGTTCCTGAAGCAGGTCATGGGTTCATGAAGCGGTTAATTAGTTCCTGAAGCATTTCCTGGGTTCCTGTAGGGTTCCTGAAGCAGGCCATTGGTTCTGAAAGCAGTTTCTGGGTTCCAGAAGTGTTTCTTTGATTCCTGAAGCACGTCATGGGTTCCTGAAGAGGCTCATGGGTTCCTGAAGCAGGTCTTCGTTTCCTAAATCAGTTCCTGGGTTCCTGAAGTGGCTCTTGGATTCCTGAAGCAGCTGCACGTCATGCACGTCATGGGTTCCTAACGTGGCTCCTGAGTTCTTGAAGCACATCATGGGTTCCTGAAGTGGCTCCTGAGTTCTTAAAGCACATCATGGGTTCCTGAAGTGGCTCCTAAGTTCTTGAAGCATATCATGGGTTCCTGAAGCAGCTCAACAGTTCCTGAAGTGGCTCCTGGTTTCCCCTAAAACATTCTGCATTTCTGGGAGAAATAAATTCCTGGGATTTCTTTATGACATTTTTAAAAAGTCTGTGGAATTCCAAAGAGTTTCAGGGTTCCTGAACATTTCTTGGTCTCTGAAAGGTTCTTAAAGAGAACCGTCTCTATAAACCATTGAGTTTATTAGTGCAAATGTGCTGGAGGTGCTGTATGTACACTGAGGGGAATTTTTGATTACGGCCTCCGCCCAATCTCGTCATCATCACCACCACCACCACCACCTCCAGGAGCAGCGGCAGTGGAAACAAAAACAGTGTTCCTGTAAACCGGTGTTTAAGGCGTGTTTGCGTCTCGGCCAGGTGAACCACCCGGGAAACGTCTACAGCATTCCAGACGGGCTCGTGATTATAGACGTGGAGAGTGTCGACTCGCTCTCGCATTTCGGTCTTCATGTAAACGTTGCAGGATTTCCAAACCACACACGGGGAATTTTCGTGTTTTTTTTTTTTGTTTTTTTTGCCCTGTTGGATTTTTTTGTTTTGTTTTTGAAATACTCCTTTCTGGATTGTGGGAATCGGTTTTCCTGTTTCTGCGCTCTCGTGTGTCGAGTGCCTGATCCCCCAACAGAACCCCCCCCCCTGCCGCCCAGTGATGTGGTCGTCCACAATGGAGCTGAAGAGTGTGTGTTAGAGAGGCCCATTCACACACACCTGACACATGACTCCACTGTTTGAACAGAAGGACGACTGAGCTCCATGCTGCGTGTTTAACATTGCCAGGTTGGGTGCTTACACACACACAGACACACACACACACACAGACACACACACACACACACACACACACACACACACACACACACACACACACACACACACACACACACATGTTAATCATACAGGGAGTGAATAAAACAAACACTGTCACTAACAGAGATCTGAAATAGGTGGAAAAGATCAATCTGGCAACTTACATCTTTCTATTCAGTGTGTAAATCTGTGTATGAAGGAATAATTCCATGATTATTTCATTTTACTTGAAATGAAATCATGTTATTGAAGTTAAAAGTTTGAGTAGAAATGAATCAGCGACATGTGCATCAGTTTACTGTGACATAAAAACACGCCTGTGTTCTTTTTTTATTATTATTGACAAAATTATGCAAAATTCGTTTGTTTTTATATTTATTTTAGGACGTCCACGAAGCGAGCTAGTCCCTATTAGCGCTTATGTAACAGCAGCTATGAACTCCTGGATTTTATTAAAAACATGACTAGTACAAGATGAGCGCATACAAGGTGAAATTTTACGATTTTACATTTTTATCATTATAAAATATCGATTTTCATGAAAAAAAACTTTTTTGAGAAAAAGATTTGACTATTAAATCTATGCAAACTCTAAGCCAGATTAAAAAAAAATATATATATATATATTATATGTGTCAAATACAATTTAAATTTCAAAAACACTTTATTTTTAGAAGACATTTTCATGAATATTTTAAAAACCATCATCGTTTCGAAACCTTGTTATTAGGAGAAAAGATATTATCATTAATTTTTTTTTCTATATCATGAGAAAATGATTTTTTTATTGTTTCAAAACAATTCTTTTTTACAAAACATAAATCTGAAACAATCATCCTATTATTACAAAATATAATTTTTATTAAAACAATTATTAAAAATCATTGTTGTTATTAAAAATGACATATAAGAAAACATTGTTATTACAAGATAATAATTTTGTTATAATTAAAAAAGCCCACATTAATACAATAAAAAACATTTTAACATTAGAAATATTTTGATATAAAGGGTTTTTTAAATCAAATTTTTGCAAACTTGTAATTAAATGTGTGATAAAGATTCAGGAGTCAATATTGGTGTTGAGATCAATATTAAGCTCCGCCCCCATCCTGTTAAATTAACAATGTTTCAGAAGAGAATAAAGCAGTGCATTCGGCGGTATTTGATGAAGTTAACGTCAAACCCTGATGAATCCGTTTGTAGATGTTTCCAGATGGTTTCCCTCCGTGATGCAGTGAGACAAAAGTCCCGGCTCCTAAATCCCCTTGAACAGGTGGACGCTCCTGAATGAAAGGAACATTTGTCCGGTTCCAGACGCCCACAGAAACTCTCCTGTTTCAGGTTTTGCTCTGTGAGGCTCGGAATCTGTCAAGGCTGTGAATCTCGTACACCTGATCTCCTCAACAGGGTTTGCTTTAAAGCACGTCGACATTCTGACCTACTGTACATCAAGTCTGTCCCTGTGTCCTGCTTTCTAATAATAAAAAAAAAAAGTTTGTAAATATATTTACATATATATTTATATTTGTAGAATATTTTTTTGTTTTTTTAAGTTCCCAGAAAATGATGATGGGCTCGTGAAAAGCGACTTGAAAGACCTCTGGATTCTGAAAAGTTCCTTTGGGTTGAAAACAAAACTCCTTGATATTCTTTGATAAAGTCTCCGGATTTCTTCCTGATGTGTTCCTTAAAATCTTCTGGCCTTACCAAAAATAAGATTGTTCCTAGAAATGTCGCTGAAACATTCCTACCTCTCTGCAGTGGGATATGGGGTTCTTGAAAAGGTACCAGAAGGGTTCCTCAGTTCTTTTGAGTGTTGCAGAAGTGAGTTCTGGGGTTCCTGAAAGCAAACGAAGGTTTCCGCCAGAGACACAGGATGTTTTTCAGGAACCCACAGACTGTTACAAAAACCCAGGAACCTTTTCTGCAACCTAGGAACTTGAAGATTTTTTTTGAGCTCGAAGAACCCAAGAGCCTCTTCAGCAGTCCAGGAACTCTAATCAGTCTAATTCTAACTCTCCAGGAACCGTCTTAAGAATCCAGCAGCTTTCTCAGTCATTCAGGCCTTTTTTAAAAAAGATTAATGAACTGTTAATGGATCAAATTGTTTGAGGTATCTTTCCAAGAACACAAAGAAAAATGGTTTTAGCTATTTTTTATATTTGACTTAAATCCAATATCTGTTCTAAATACTGAAATGAAGAACTCTTTAGCTTCCCATTGACACTTGCAGGGGTTCAGGAACGTTTTGTTTTCAGGAAAGCAGGACGTTTTTCAACAGCCAAGGAACTTTTTATGGTTTGTTTGCGGAACACAAGGTCTTTTCCTGACCCTGGGACTCTCGAGGCACCTTTTTTAAACTGGAGAATGCAGAACTTCCATCACAAAGTTTCCAGGAACCGACAGAGCCCGGCGCTGGTGTATTTTTAGCCGTGATAACAAGGATAGGGTTTACACGCTAGTGCAGGCTCAGTCGTGTAGCACACAATACATGCTAATATAGTAACCCAGTGACAGATGAGTGGCTCTATCCGGCTGAGGAAAGGCAAAACTTTGAGGGAACACTCAAACACACACACACACACACACACACACACACATTCCACAAGTCCTGCCAGCCGCATGCCGACCCCGCTTTGAACCGACAGCGGCATGTGACTCGGCTAATCTCGCCAAACAGCTGCTGTATTTACGCCCGAGACATGGAGAGGGGCGGGGTGTTAGCATGTGCAGGCTAATCAGGATGTGGAAAATGTCAAAGTGGGAAACTCCAGTGGAAACAAAACTTCCTGGTTAACAAAATGGCCGCACTTTAGCAGGTACTAGCGGTGTTTTACACGTGAGATAAAGGCGTAAGACTCTTAACCAACGAGCACCTCAGTCTGAACAAACCAAAGCACACACCTCAGACCAAAGGTAACGGCGTGTTCGCTGAGCTCAGTTAGGGTTTGTTCTTTTACTTAGATACAGTAAAGAAGAAAAAGCAGAATGTGATTCAGAGAAATTCGTGATTGAACGGATCAATGAGTTAATAAATAAATATACTGTAGAAATAGTGAATTAAATGACATAGAAGCATGAATGATGGATGATTGGATAAATGAATGAATTGATGAACGGATGGATGAAAGAATGAATGATTAAGTGAACAGATGAATCTGTGGATGGATGGATGAGTTCATAAACAAAAAGTGGATAGATGAATGAATGGATGGATGGATAAAGGGATGAATGAATGACTGCATGCATGAATGAAAGTATGAATGAATGAGAGAAGGATGAATAAATGGATTAATAAAAGGATGAATGAATGGAGGAAAGAATGACTGAATGAATGAATTGATAAATTGTTGAATAAATAGGTGAACATTTTAACGAATCAGAACAACAACAAGGAAGCAGATAGATGAATGAACGGATGAATGAATGGATGAACGTGTGGAACAGCATTCTGCATAACCACCATGTACACTCCGACATTAATGAACACACCTCTTATCTATCTAACCATTCCTTATTTATATAAATTGATAAATGTCTTTATTTATGAACAATTCCACCTTGACGTTATTTCATTAATAAATCTGTGATAGAGCCTCATCGTCTAATGTACTGCTGAATACGTTAATCAAGTATTACTCTGTCATTTGTATATTTTAATAATATTTAAATAAATAAAAATATAAAAACACATTCAATAATATAAAGAATAACTTAAACAACCATAAACATAAACATAATAATAATAATGTTATTTTAGAAAGAATAATATTTTATCGAATAAATAAATTTTGTAAGATATATTTAAAGATGAAAAAAAAAAACTTTGTAAAACAAAACTGAAGTAATAAATGTAACAGAAACACACAGGGAGAGAAAATGGCCGATTGTAACGCCGTTTCCTATTGGCTGGAATTCAAACCGCACGGTGTGTACCGCGGCCTGTGATTGGCTGGCGTTTCCCAGGATCCCGTGGTGGAACCCTCGAGCACAATTCCAACATTGTTCCGCGCGAGTTAGCAGGCTGGCTCGCGCCCGCACCACATAAACTTTTTATACCGCACGTGTATCTTGTAAACCTTCCGCAAACTCAGGATTATGAGATTATTCTCACTCTAACGGGTCGCACGGAGGAGTTTTATTCCATTTTCAATGGGAGTTTGGTGTGACGTGAAGTTCTTTCCGCGCCTTCATTCCCAACAGGTAGGCTGGAGGCTAGCGCTAGCTTAGCTTAGCACAACCGCCTCCTTCTCCTCCTCCTCCTCCTAATACATGTTTAGTTATATTTATTAGTTCACTTATCCGTTTGTTTGTTTATTATAAACTTTCTCGACAGGTCTGTATTCACCATGTCGACATTTCGGTGTTTGATTTTTAATCTTTCATTTAGAGAGTGAACTTTGTCGTCTTTTGATATTAATGTTTGTGAACAGGGCTGTGTCTCAAATCAGGTGTCAAGTGCGCTACGTAGGGTACCGCGCGAGCCTTTCCTTTGCATCCTAAGTAAGCGCGCGTGTAGGGAAGTTGCACGGGATTTGAGACGCGATCAGTCGAGCAACGTCAAGCCAAGAAAGTTTTCCAAGGCGCTTGTGGAAATGTTGCCAGATTGCGTGAATTAACGTGTCGTATGTTTAATTTCCCAAAGCGGAAAGGGGAACACTTGTAATTAATACGATCTTGTTCTATGATTAGGAAGACAAGTATGTATAGATTATTAGGTAGCGTTTTCGGAAAGGTTTTAAACTTGTTAGGAGATTCGTAGTAAATCAGGCAACCCTGCTCAGAGTCCTATTTAGTGTTTGTCCTTTTTTGTAGGAAGTGTTTTAAAGTAAAAATGAAACTTATTAAAGGTCCAATGTTACTAATGTATTGATCTCCGATTATATTATTAGCTAACTATTCAAAGTAGGTAAATAAATAAGCAAATAAACAAATAAATACACTTAAAACATTAGTACAGGTTAAAAGCTCTCTGTGCACTTTTCCCCCCCCCAAGTTATTGATCTCCTGATTGTTTTTATCTCCTGATTTGGCTTATGTTTAAATGAAATAAAACTCTTGTTTCAGGCCATTTGGGTGTGTTTTATGGTGGTGGTGGTTGTTTGTTGAGGATCAGCAGGGAGTCTCACAGCCATGTGGCGCTTCAGTCAGCGGACAAAAGTCAGAAAATAAAAGAGGAAAAAACGGAAAACTATGATGTATGAAAATATTTGAAAACAAATGTCTAAAAGAACTCATTTCCAGATTTGAAAAATCCTAAGGATAAAAAAGCGTTTACATTGTCACCACATGAACGAGCTTTTGCTAACTAAAATAATGTAATAAGAAAAACTGTATTTTTTTTTATCTCAGTCAAAAAAATGCAGTTTCAAATGCATGTTGTTTAAGATTAAAGATTACTTTAAATTCATACCAAATGTTGTGGATTTACAGTTAAATAAAAAAGAAGCTGTTTTTACAGAATTATATACAATATACAATTACTTTTTTTTTTTAAGTATAAATAATATTGGTTCGACATTAAAAACGACTAACGTTCTAAATATATTTGGTTAAACTCAGTCTCTGACCAAGTTATATTTTAAATAACTAAATAATTTATCTACACTATTCTTCTATTATTGTATTAATGTATTTATTATTCCTAAAAGGGTATGAATATAAAATAAATTTTTTGATGCCAAATGACGCATTGTGCTTATTTTTAAAGGTTTATCTGGTGAGGTGTGCATGTATCGTGTACCTTAGGAGTGATATATTACTTATTTAATAAATTTACATCTCATTAGTATGATGTTTATACATACAGTTCTTTTTGTTTAGGAATAAAAAAGAATAATAAATCGGACAGTTCTGCGTATCCTGCGTAATTTAATTTACGTATTTTATACATTCCCGTTTGAATGATATTTCATTGTAACTTTGTAACTCTGTAAATTGTAGATTTGTCCATTTGTCTCAAATCTAGATCTTAATTCCCTGTCTTTCTGTCGTCTTCAGAAGACGCAGGAGATCCGACTCTGGACGATTTGAACGAGAGTTTTATTTGTTGGAGGTAATTGTATATATTTTTTTATTCTGCGCAGGACACGGGGAGTCGGGGCAGGATGGACGTCTGCAGCGTGATTGGATCGGATTAATCTGACGCTCCTCTCGATGTGGACTGTGTGGAGGTGAAACCATGGCGACAGGTTGGAGGAACGATGAGGACGAGGCGGGGTACGGCGTTACCCCCCCGCTGTGTGAGGTACTACATTTGCACCCTTTGTGAAGATGGGTTTCCTGCTGCAGCGTCCCGTGCCCATGTGCCGCGGTCCATGACGCTGATGTGTGATGCTAACCCGCGCTGACGTGATATTTGTGTATTGCATAAGGAGGTGATGTGCAGATGAGTGTCCGTGCTGCGGACCAATCAGAGGCCTGCATTTAGTTTGTGTGCGTTTCCGTTTTTAATCTCTCTTGAGAAAGTTGAGAAAGATGAGAAACCGTACGTAGACGAGAGCGTAACTGGTCAGAAGTGTAGAGCGATACGATACAATGTTGACCCAGCAGCTTCTCAGAGCGATATCGTAACATAAAAAAACAAAAAAATACAAAACGAAAGAATTGAGATCCGACAGCTTTACATTTTTCTAATCTATTTCTTGACTTGTTGAAATATTACTAAACAGAATAGAAGGGTTTTCTAGAAATATATAAAAATGTTACAGAACACGCACACACACACACACACACACACACGTTGTTGTGAAACCCAGGCCATGCAGCACGTGTGGTGTAGAGACACTTTGGCGTATCTCGAGGACTTGAGTGGTGTGGAAGTGTGTTACGCGGGTGAGCGTGACGCTGGTGGCTGATTTACATCTGAGAGAGAGAGAGAGTGAGATGTTATCGCCGTGGTAACTGGCCGTTTCAGAGGTGCCGGCTGGATCGTGATAAACTCTTGTATCGCCAGGTTGTGTTTTAATAACAAAAACAAAAAAGTTTTGCAGCAGATTTAACTTTTAACGTTGCAATTATTATTATTTTTTTTGTGTCGTCTACTTGGTTAATCATTTAATTATAAATATGTTCATAAGTTTATATATATGAAACTGAAAACTGAGTTTAATGCTTTTATTTATTGTTGATATAAAACACCAATAATTATAAGGTTTTTTAATTTCAAAATAAATATATTTTTATATTTTCTTACTAAAATAACAACATTAAATGTTTAAAAAAATTCTATTTTTTTTTTATTAAAATATTTTTTTTGCATTTCTTCATGGGTTTACATTTTTTATTAATTAAATCTTAAATTTATTGCTTTAAAAAAAAAAAAATATATATATATATATATATAATCCACATTACACTTACAGTATAAATGAGGTTTCATGTACTCGTCATGTCGTCGTGTCGCTCCGCCTGTATAAATAAACCTGAGCACATGAAAGTATTTTTTACAGCTTCATAAAAAAAATAAATAAATAAATCTGAGCATCAGGTTTATGAGCTCTTATTATAATTTTTTTATTTTGTAAGTAAAGTTATAAAAAAAAAAATCAGATCAAACTCGTGAGCCGGAGGAGGAGAGAGAGAGAGAGGGAAATTCTCCGGAAGCTTCTGAAGGAAGCCACTCCTCCTCCTCCTCCTCCTCCGCAGTGGCGTGCGGTGTCGGTCCGAGTGAAGGCCAGGTGAGTCACGTGTAGATTCCCAGCTCCTCTGCTCTCCTCATCATCTCTGCACTGGTTCACACACTTCTGCCAGAAGAGATCTCTCTCTCTCTCTCTCTCTCTCTCTCACTCTCTCTCTCACTCTCACTCTCTCTCTCTCTCTCTCTCTCTCTCACTCACTCTCTCTCTCTAACTCACTATCTCACTCTCTCTCTCACTCTCTCTCACTCTCTCTCACTCCCTCTCTCACTCCCTCTCTCTCTCACTCTCTCTCTCTCACTCTCTCCCTCTCTCTCTCACTCTCTTTCACTCTCTCTCTCACTCTCTCCCTCTCTCTCTCTCACTCTCTCCCTCTCTTTCACTCTCTCTCTCACTCTCTCACTCTCTCTCTCTCACTCTCGGTCTGTCTGTCTGTCTGTACACCCACTTCGCTTTTCCGTCTCGGGCAGCTGGAAAAACTTCCGTCACGGTACCGTAGGTCTCTCTTTCTCTCTTTTCTACCTATTTATGCTATATATTTGTTTATCTCTGATAAGGAGAAAAAAGAAACATGATGTCTGCAAAAATTGTTTTATTTGTAGCATTTAAAGAAAGATTTTTAGATATTTTAGGAAAAAAAAAAAAAAAACTTAACCCGCAAATTTTTTTTTAAATATAGAATTCTTTTATTTGTAATTGGTGATTGTTGTTGTCGCGGTCGTTGTGTTGCTATGAGAACGAGAGCGCCGGGGGTCCCTGCGATGCGATGCTCTGTCAGAGGGAGGAGAGGAAACGTGTTTCCCGTCAGACGGAAAGCTGCACTGAGGGGGCAGGAAGGAGGCGGGAATCCGGCGGCGTCCACACGCTCGTGACCGGCGTTCCAGTAACGCCGTCGACCATCATCACTCGCACTGCAGGAAACAAAACACTTGGTTATTTAAAATAATATACAAGTTATAAACGTATTGTAAAAACATGTCTCGTGATAATTTATTACAGTATCGGCGTCACGTCGTCATATCGCCCGGCCCTGACCGCCATGTGGGGTGACGTCACCTGGTCGCTCGTAGATCCTGTGCTGTTTTGTTTATTTATTTAATAGATGTATTTATTTTATTAGTTTTGGTCACTTGGTTTGAAATTTGGGAGGATTTATATCCTTAAGTATTTCAGAGTATCAATAACGAATTTGGAAATGGTGGAAGATGCAAATAGTGCAGTTATCACTACGAATCAGGAAGCCGATATCTGGGCGAAAATCGGGACGATTGTCCGTCAACTCTAATCGGGATGTTTTTTTCCCCTTCCACTTTTCCCAGGATGCAGTGCACCCGCACCTGTCGTGTTATTGAAACGGTAGTTTACGTGTTAGCTGTTGTCTCAGTGAATAATTAATAGAGAGACGATTCATTGTAGTCTCAAATCTTTAGTTGATTTGAACACGGCTCATTCTTTTTTATTTTAAAAATGTACATCTTTACTTAAAAATGTAAACTATAGTTGGTTGTATTTGTGTGCTTTTGTGACGGCGATGGATGTCCCCCACGGAGACGTGTGTGTGTGTGTGTGTGAGAAAGTCGAGACCGTAAGCCTGCTGTGTGTGAATTCCAGTCTGGAGCGTCAGACGCCTCTGAAGTGACTCAGCTCCTGAAGCGGCGCTCCTGTGTCCTGTCCTGTGTCCTGCCCCGCTCGTCCTCATCATCCCGCGCTGATTATTAAACCGCAGCTCGAGCGAAACGCGCACTCCTCTCAGTGAGCTCCTATCTTAGCTTTGAGAAAGTCCTCGCTGGGAGTCCTAGACTAAACGTGATTCAGGAAACTTCTCAGAGTAACTCCGAGTAAGGAAAGCACATAAACCTTGATCTTAGTGAGCTGGTGTGAATTACTACATCATCCCGTTGCTAGGACTGTGATTGATTGGTTGATAAAATAAAAAAAAAACAACCTCTGACCCCTGTAAAGGTCTTGAGATGCGCTCTTCGTGAAAATATATTACATGATAATAGAACAGACAGTGACATCATATTGTTTGTATAATCAGGACTACAGGCTACTTTAAGTTTCTGTTATAGGCGAAATGTCTTAAAGGTAATTAAACAGCCAGATGTTGAAAAAGTGTCGCAACTAATTTCCACACAGTTGTTAGGATATTAAAGTTCTCACATTTATTTACTAAACGGAGCAAAATGTCTCGGCTTTTTACCAGTTTACATGATCACAGGACAGTTTATTTGAGTTACACTTTTTTTTAATGCTATGTAGCCAACAATCCAAAAGAGATGGATGGAAGTAAAACCACAAGAAAACCAGACTGGACAGAAGAGCAGCGTTTACGTTCAGTGTTTGGAGAATATTTCTTCTTTACACCATTTTCTTCTCTGCTGTAGAAACTCTTAAGCCTCGTGAAAGTCCTCCTCTCCACCCGGAACAGTTTCTGCCTTAGGAGGTGTTTTTATGATTAAGATGTTTCGTGGATAATTTTTATCTTTACCAAATTCTTAAGAAAATGTCATAATTCTAGGAATTTTCTTAGAATTTCATCACTAGGAGCGTTTTTTTAGTCTTAGGAAGCTTTGTGAATACGGGCCCGGGTGTGTCGAGTTCTCTCTGCGAGCGGTGCGCGGGATTAATAATCTCTACCGCATGTTTACTCGGAGCGCTGCGGCGGAGCTTTAGTGCCTTTAGCCTGGCTGCGGTTCTGATGAGAATGATGAGGCGATATCGGAGTGCGCGATGTGCCTTGAATGTGAATTGAATCGCTGATTTTTTATTTTTTTAAAGACAAAATTCGATTTTCGATTTCAAAATTAGTTTTCTTAAAATTTATTACAAATGAATAAAACACTAGAGAGTGTAGGATTTTTTAAAAATATTTAAGCAAAACAATATAACCAGTTTGGACTGTTTGTATAATATGATTATTTGGACTAAAAGTGCAAACTTGCCTTCACAAACAGGTTTTCTTGTTATTTTAGAAAAACTGTAATCATACAACACACACACACACACACACACCTCTTTTTTCGGGATTG
Source organism: Clarias magur (assembly GCA_013621035.1). NCBI lineage: Eukaryota > Metazoa > Chordata > Actinopteri > Siluriformes > Clariidae > Clarias > Clarias magur. The sequence continues at coordinate 292,836 of QNUK01000676.1, forward strand.
ATGACGTGTAAACTTTATCCGAAGAACTACGGAAGCTCGCGGTTTCGTACCAAAGTGAAATTGTAAAATCAACGTCGACATAAACCATACATTTTCATTATTCATTAATATCGTAGATGATATCATAAACGATGAGCATGTGCTAGTCACTGTGTGTGTGTCTGTGTGTGTGTCTGTGTGTGTGTGTGTGAGTGTGTGTGTGTGTGTGTGTGTGTGTGTGTGAGTTCTTTGGATGTTTGTCTGACAGTTGTTTGTCCTTCTTTGACGTGTCGTGAGACAGTGTGTAAGACACCGGGATTCCCGCAGTAATGAAAATACGGCAGCCGCCAGATGATCAGCTCAGAGTCACAGAGTCTAATATAATAGTGTCTGATGCTCGAGGCGAGGCGAGGCGAGGTGGTGGTGGTGTTTGTGGTTGATTGAGGTTTTTGGTCTGGATGTTCGTATTGTTGTGGTTTTTTCTGTTCTGATTGTTGTGCTGGTGTGCTGAGGTGGTGTTCAGGTAGATGCTGCGGGTTCGGGCGTCTCCTGTGTGTAAACGCTGTAAATCAGGTGATCAGATAGAGAGATGGGAGCTGCGTCTCGTCTCGTCTCCCCCAGCGTGTCTCAGACGGAGTGCTTTTTTTATTTTTATTTTTTAAATTATTTTTTTACTTCTTGCCTTAATACATTATTAATCCGAATCTTGGAGCGGGTATCAAGGCAAAAGGTGGGACGAGACGGGGACGGGCGTGTCTCACACCTCCGCCTGATCCAGTTCAACACATTTACATTTAAATGCATTATGCAAACTAACACCTACAGATACTGACTGTTAGAGAGAGAACGTCTCTTTCTCACACACACACACACACACACAGAAAAATAATGGAGAACAAGACGATGCAGGATCTTCACGTGGTTTCTTCAGGACGGAGATTAATAATAAATAAATTCTCTCTCGAGTCACACAAACACCACTTTGCATTTTCTCCTCGAGCGCCGCTCCATCTGTCACCTGAGCCGTAGCAAGTTTTTGTGTGTGTGTGCCTGTGTGTGTGTGTGTGTGTGTGTTTGTTGTTTTCCATACACCTCTTACTCGATCTGAGACAACACACACACACACACACGCGCGCGCGCTGTTGCGCAACATTTTAACGGAAGCTGTTTAATCTCCTTGAACTCTCAGACTCTCTGCAGCTCGCGTTCTCCTCTCTGGAGATCTCACGCAGTCGGTCTGAATACACACACGTCGCTGTCCAGATGTTTACTCACATGTTTATTTTTTCAACGGGATTCTGTAATTTATTTTGTTTCCGAGTAGACGTCTTCATTAACTCCCTGCGTCGTCACGCCGTCACACCGAGGTTTATTCAGCACACGTGGAGGACGAGGACGACGATCACGTGACGTACCGAGGCGCCGTACACCGGTTCGAAACGCCCGAGGAAACGTAGTCTGTCGGATCACACAAGACTCGACTCGTTCCTGGAATTTAAAAAAATCCTTTAAACTTGTTTTATTTCTTGGGATCGTGTGGGGTGAATCAAGGAATCGACTCGGCTCGATTCAGTAAATAATCCAGAAAATAAATACTGGAAAAGTGGTGAATGAGTGAAGAGATGAACGCGCTGGTGGACTGACGGTGGACTGTGGAGGACGGAGAAATTAACAAATAGAATTAAGTAAGAGAGAAAAAAAAAATAAGGAAGAAGAAGAAAAATTCATTGGAATAGAGAAAAAAAAACACTTCCTGTTTTTAAAGCCGTGTTTATTCATGAACAGAGAGAGAGAGAGAGAGAGAATAAATTAAAGAGACTAGAGAAGAAGAGAATTAAAGAAGGATGTAAAGCGGAGCGAGGAAAAGGATAAAAAATAATAATAAAACAGAAGATCTCTGAAAGTGAAAACAAGAAATGAGAAGAGAGACGCATGAGAGGAACGGGAAAGAGATACACGAGTGATAAAACCAACGAAAGAGAAAACGAAAGAGAGAGAGACGGAGAGACACAGAGAGAGAGAGCGAGAGAGAGACACACAAAGAGAGAGAGACACACACACAGAGAGAGAGAGAGACACAGAGAGAGAGAGAGAGAGAGAGAGAGGGAGACACAGAGAGAGAGAGAGGGAGACACAGAGAGAGAGAGAGGGAGACACAGAGAGAGAGAGAGAGAGACACAGAGAGAGAGAGAGAGAGACACAGAGAGAGAGAGAGAGAGACAGAGAGAGAGAGAGAGACACAGAGAGAGAGAGAGAGAGAGAGAGACACAGAGAGAGAGAGAGACACAGAGAGAGAGAGACAGAGAGAGAGAGAGAGACAGAGAGAGAGAGAGAGAGAGAGAGAGACACAGAGAGAGAGAGAGAGAGACACAGAGAGAGAGAGAGAGAGACACAGAGAGAGAGAGGGAGACACAGAGAGAGAGAGGGAGACACAGAGAGAGAGAGAGACACAGAGAGAGAGAGAGACACAGAGAGAGAGAGAGAGAGAGAGAGAGAGAGACACAGAGAGAGAGAGTGAGACAGCTGTGGAGGAGGAGAGGAGTGAGGGGAATGAACTGACTGGTGAAGAGGAGCTCAGTAAACGTGTGTGTGTGTGAGAGAGAGAGATTACTACAGCTGCTGCCTCACGTCACACTGTTTACACAGCAAATGACATCATGAAGCTCATGCAAAGCACACACACACACACACACACACAGAGACAGTCACGTGTGTAAGCTGTGAAGAGGGCTGTAAAGAGACGGGCGTGTACGGCGAGGAGGGTTCAGACTACAAATGTGTGTGTGTGTGTGTGTGCGCGCGCGCTCCCCCTGCTCCTGAGTCACACTGTAATTGTGACGACGTGATTTCTCCCGGACGTGAGTGTGCGGCGCAGAGGGAGTTTTTACACACGATTTCGTCACGCGTGTTAAGAAAGCGTGAGCTCGGCTGTCACGCGGCTCTTCTGCCGCAATCCCCCCTCGTCTGTGATATCGGCTCACACACACACACACTTAGAACTGCAGTTCAGAACTCTTTTTTTCCTTTTTTCACGAGGACGTTTGATGATGAGTCTGTGGAGTGAGTCGATTCACTCAGTGCTCTACATTTCAGTCGAAAAAAACAAATGACCTTGTGCGACCATGAAACTTTATTCAGGTGCAATCACTTGTGTGACCGGCACGATCGAAGGTTTAAAAAAACAAACAAAACTTCCACACACCCTCATGTACGTGCGTTCCGTATCAGCAGTGACGTTCCGTATTGCGATTGTTTGCTTTCAACTCTAGTCAACCAAAAAAGTCGAATCTATCAGAAAGGAATCACTTAAATAAACATGAATCCATCAAAAAGGAAGCAGTTACTGAATCATTCTTATGAATTGGTTCATTGGAATCGTTTGAATTCAAGTCGATTCAGTTTTATTTGTATATCGCTTTTAACAACGGGTCAGTGTCGCAAAGCAGCTTTACGGAATCAAAAGTAAAAGAGTGAAATGTGTATGATGTCCACATCATTTGAATGAATACTTTCAGTGAGTCAGTTGAGCGAATCAGGTCAGTACGTCCTTGATAATTCATTGAATCAATGAGTCGGTTGAATTATTGAATCATTTGCATCAACTGATTGGAAAGGAATCTTTCGAATGAATCATCTTTGCAGTTCAGCATGATTAATCTGTTAAAGGAATCTGTTTAATGAGTCAGCCGGGTATCAGAAATCATTTGATTGATTCCAAGCGATGAATCGTTCAGAGAAAAACACTCGACTGAATCGGGAATTTAATCGGTGTAAAAATAAATCTGTTAATGGAATCATTTGAATGAATCCTTCTAATGAGTCAGTTCAGTGAATCAGGTCAGTTTGTCTAAAGGAATCGATTGGATGAATCGGATTCACGAATATTGAATCGTTTGCGTCGACTAATTGGAGAGGAATTCTCTGAACGAGTCTGTCTTGCAATTTGGTTTCGATGAATCTGTTAATAGGGCTGGGCGATACAGGAAAAAAAATTATCACGATATAATGTTTCATATCATTCGGTATCGGTAATTATTGAATATTTATTAATGAAGAACAGCAGAAAAAAAGTTTTCCTGAAAAGAATTTAACCACTTTATTTTAATTTACCAACATTACTAAGGCAAATTATTTTAATAGTCAAAAACAAAAAAATTTGAACAAAAATATCTTGTCTCTTACGTCCTATAATAAACTAAATCTAAGTGTTGAAGAGACTCTTAAACGTAATAAATAAAATGTTACAAAGTGTGTGCAATTGTAAAGAACACTAAAGCAAACTTTGAGGTAGATCAACATCTGTAAGATGTCAATAATAACAATATACAGTAAACCTCAAACTCTGTAAAACAAAACAAATGATAATAATGTCAGTCGTGATGCACACGTGGAGCAGCGCATCAGCTAGGGTTTGCGCAATTAACCCACCCGTGGTGTTTCCGGGAGAATATGCAGCGTCCAAGCATTTCCTCTTTAGATTCCAGTTGTCATTAAAATGTTCACTTAAGCTGATGACGGGTCACACGTGTCCAGACGGCAGCTCGCTCTCCACTGTTTTCCTACACTTTGTAGTAATTCTTTGGCAATGTAGTACGCGATCGCGTGGCTTATATCATTGTATCGCTTGGAGGTTGTTGTTTTTTTTTTTTTGGATTGCCGAGTCCCTCTCCATCGCACAAGCAAGTTCCTTGTGTTTCCATCCTTGGCCGGGATGTTTTTTTTTTTTTGTTGTTGTTGTTTTTTTGCAAAGCTTACACACAACATTGTTCTGGTGTTGATCAGAAGAAAAGAAACCCAAAAAACGGTGAGCTGATGCATCATTTTTGATTCACAATCTCATCCGTACTGCGTAGCACGGCACTCATTTTCGCGTGTGTTATCCTGACGCGAGTTGGTGATGACACAACGCAGAGTGGCTGCGCAAGCTTATTGGCTGTTTCCTGGTCACTCGTGCCGCGCTCATTCATCGGGAGATCTGATAGGCTGTTGAGATTTAGGCAAGGCGCACGCTCAGTCAGCCAGCCGCAGTTTAATAAAACTATAGCGCTTCATACCGAATGTTTTTTTTTTTTTTTAATCGTTATCGGCGATGGTCTACCGTCAATAAATACCGATACCGTTTTATCGCCCAGTCCTATCTGTTATCATTTAAATGAATCTGTTCTATGAGTCGGGTGAGTGAACCAATCCTCCAGAGAGAAAACACGGTTGAATCAGTCCAGTGAATCTGTCGAATAAACGACTCAGATGTCAGATGAATTGGTTTTTAATGAATCATGTCTGAGTGAATCGATCAAACGAATACTCCTGTTCTTTTCTTTATTCTTTAATCCTTTGTATTCAGTTCAAGTGATGTTTTAGGACCGCTCGCCTCTTCAAACAAATTTATAAGCTTATTTAAACTTGAACTTTTTTCACCACACACACACACACACACACACACACACAGATGTCTCTTATGATAACGATCTCTTTATGTCAAAATCCATGATTAAATAAAAAAAATAATTATTTGCTTTAATTTTATCGACTTTACTTCAAATGATCGATTTCACAATTTTTTTTTTTTTTGTTGCATACAATTTTTTACTAGTTAAAGAGATTAAAGAGATTCATGTTAGTTGAATTAAAGTAGTGTAGATTGTTTAAAAATAAACGCGGTGTAGACGTTTAAGAGATGTGACCGTGATGTTGATGTAACTGTGGTTTACAACGGTGTGGACGTTAACGTTGAGCCTGAGAGACGCCGTGTGTTGTAGGGATGTTTTTAAACAGCCGTACAATAAATATAAAAACGTGTAATTAAGTAGACGAGGTGTTTAATTTTCTGACTCCGTGCGTTGTTGTGTTTTGCAGGACGCGTGTGAGCAGGCGGACTCTTTGGCGTCCATGTTGCAGGCGGAGGACGAGACGTTCTCGTGGCCCGGGCCGAAGACGGTGCTGTTACGGCGCACGAACCAGGGCTTCGGCTTCACGCTGCGTCACTTCATCGTCTACCCGCCAGAATCTGCCGTACATTCCACTTACAATCAGGTAAGCTCCCCTCGCTCTCTCTCTTTCCTCTCTAGGATTTACCCAGAAGGCATTGTGGCCCCACGACTCATTTACAGTCACGGATTAACTTTGAGCTCTTCACTCTGTTCTGCGTTCTGATTGGCTGATCCTGTGACAAATCATTCATATACAGTATATAAAACGCTCTCCTTCGTTTCCATGGCAACAGTTAAAGTGAATAAGCGACTCTGACAGCGGACGTATTAAACCCCCTCCTTGATTTCTCAATAATAAGAGCGTCAATGAGCTCTTACCTGTTCCCGGTAGCTCCGCCCCCTGGGTTTTTTGTTTTTTAAGTGACGTTGCTCGTACACACTTATCATGAGAGGAGTGTGTCTAATCTCCGGCATGCGTTTTCTCTCTCCGTACTTTCCGCTGTGTGTATTTCCCCCGTGTGTGTGTGTGTGTGTGAGAGTGTGAGTGTGTGCTGTAGCATGACTAACTCTGCTGAGTTTAATGAGAGTTTATAAAGTCACTTTGTTTGTGAGCTAATCTTCATCGCCCCCCCCCCTCACTCCCCCTCCCCTCCTTCCAGTTTTTCAGTGTTTATTAAAGTGAGTGAACAGATCTGAGTGATGTTAATAACGAGAGTAAGAAGCTGTGTGTGTGAGTGTGTCAGTCAGACGGACGCTGTGTCTCTAACCTTTTCCTTCTGTTCACAGGACGAGGACGCAGATCACAGAGGTAAGAGCTGAAACCTTTCACACCGACCTCACGCACCGGAGTTTATTTTATAATATTTTTTAAAATGTTATAACATTTTCTGTTGCACTTAATACGTCTGCTTTCATTCATTTATTTATTTATTTATCTATTTATTTCACTTAAGTTTTTGTTTATAAAATATTTTTTTTCCTGTCATTATTTATTAATATATAATTAATATATTTTTTATCTTAAACTGTTGTTTCAATATAATTTTTATTATATTTTATCTGAACTAATTTCACTAAATTTAAGTCATTTAGCAAATTTTCATTGACAAAAATAAAATACTTGTTTTTCCTATGATGTGGTAACATTTAAGTGGTCAATTTTTTTTTATTTAAAAAAAAAAAAAGATGTATACATTCAAAAGTTTTATAGAAAACAGTTTTATTATTTTAAGGTAATTAATAATTATAAATAAGTTGTTTTTGTTTAAAGTTTTTATTTTACATTTTATTTTTTTTTCTTTGTAATTTGTATAGTTAATTTAACATTTTAGTTCAGCTCATTTTAGTGTTGCAGTTGTGTGTGTGTGTGTGTGTGTGTGTGTGAGTGTGTGTGTGTGTGTGTATAATAATTCAGTAATTAAAAACAATAAGAAAAATATGTTTTTTTGAATAATTTGAGTTTTGATTTTTTTGTGCCGGCGCTTTTCCCCAGGATCAGGATAATGCATGTGGATGTATTTATCATGAACCATCCAGCATCCTGCTCTCTGTCTCTCTTTGTCTCTCTTTCTGTCTCTCTCTCTTTCTCTGTGTGTCTCTCTCTCTCTCTCTCTGTCTCTTTCTGTCTCTCTCTCTGTCTCTCTCTCTCTTTCTGCCTCTCTGTCTCTCTCTCTCTCTCTCTCTCTCTCTCTCTCTGTCTGTCTCTGTCTCTCTCTCTCTTTCTGTCTCTCTCACTCCCCCAGCATCCCCTCCGCCCCCCCGGGCCAACTTGCCAACTAGGCATTTTTGTGGTGTGTGAGTGTGTATTTGTGATTGGGACAGAGAGACGTCCTGGTGGTCACTTGGGTTCAGGATTTAGTTTTTATTTTAAAGACAATGGATTTATAACTAACACAGCAGCGCCCCCTGCTGGACATGACGCACACACACACAATGCACTGTAACAGTTATGGTAGAAAGGTGTGATATAAATGAAGTTTGGACATTTGGATGTTCATGTGTGTGTGTGTGTGTGTGTGTGTTTTAACAGTTGTATTCTGTGTGTTTGATCAGGACGAGCGAGGAATAGACTGGAGCCCATGGACACCATCTTCGTGAAGCAGGTTAAGGAGGGGGGCCCCGCGCACGGAGCCGGGCTCTGCACAGGTGCCTATACTTTTGTTGTCCAGTAGAAGAGTTGACGTGTGTTAACCGAGCTGATGAAAAAGATTTGTTGACCGTGTCCTCCCCGTCCTGTCTGTCTGCAGGAGACCGCATCGTGAAGGTGAATGGAGAGAGCATCATCGGGAAAACCTACTCACAGGTCATCGCTGTCATCCAGAACAGGTCAGTGCAGGGGTGCAGAAGTCTGTCTGTTCACCTTGCTTGTTTATTTGCTTGTTTATTTATTTATTTTTGTTTGTTTCTAGTGATACTTATCTGGAGCTGAGCGTGATGCCTAAGGATGAGGACATACTACAGCTGGTAAAGTTCTGCACACAGACCACGCCACTTTTACTCACACTGACGGAGGCCACGCCCCCTTTTTTGCGCACACTGACGGAGGCCACACCCCCTTTGCGCACACTGACGGAGGCCACGCCCCCTTTGCGCACACTGACGGAGGCCACGCCCCCTTTGCGCACACTGACGGAGGCCACGCCCCCTTTGTCCAGACTAAACAAAAAAGATCCTCTTTTGCTTACACCAATGTGTAGGCCACGCCTCCTGCTCTCAGACACTTGTTAATAATAAGGTGTTGTCATGGTGATAAACAGTCAGCTGTCAGGTTTTTTATTTGCGCGTGTCCACACTTGTTTTATGTGTTCTCATTTTCCGCATCTTTTTGTTTATTTTATATATTTATGCTATTTCTGGGCCTCCCAACCACCCACCACACCGCTGTCCGAATACAGCACAGACGGATAAACGGTTACGAAGCATAAAAGCGTTGTTGCGAGTCACTTCAGAAACCGGAAGTAGTGATGGTCAACAGGAAGTAGTAGTATGTTTATGTTTGTCTGGTACGGCTGTACAGTTGTTTCCTCATTTGATTGACATTTGAAAGTAGAAAAATAAAAAATGATTTCTTATATGAATTTACATTGATGCGTGTGCTAGTCCAGATATTTGCTAGGTTTTTATCATGAGCGAGAGAAAGAGAATGATCTAGAATGAGCGAGAAGGAGCGTTGGTTTTCTGGCAGGTCCGGCTCTGTGCAGTCTCTCTCTCTCTCTCTCTCTCTCTCTGCTCTGATTAATCTCTCCAGTTGCCAGATCTTACCCTCGTTTTCTGAGAAGCGCTGATTCATGGTTATTGTTCTGAAAAGTACTGACCCGGTTCTGACTCGGTCCGCGTCGTCTCTCACACTGGTAGCTCTCTTTAGAACAAAAATCCGGGACACTGCAGTTAGACATCACCGCTCTAATTAATCGGCTGTGCGAGAGTTCGGGGCGTGGCCCTCTCGTGCCCGATACGGCTCCGCCTTGTTCGTTCCAGAAGGTTCTTAACATAATAAATGACCAGTGAAACAGTGTAACAAATTGCCTGGTGTTAGACAATCTTATCAGAGATCCACGCCCCTCCCCCACACCCAATCTAAACGTAGGATGTGACCTCGCTATCGAGCGGTAAAATGTTTAGAATCCTCTGCAGTGGCGAGTAGCAGCAAGATCTCTGAAGCTGAAACTTCATATGGATTTACTTTGAACAAATCCAAAGTCATGCGATTGTTAACGTAAGTGTTGCTAGTCAGTGCGCCGCTAGCTAGTTTGCATGATCGCTTTCGCGTAGCCTGGGATGTTAACGTACGAATCAAACCCCGGTTTGTGCGCGTTTTCTCTAGGGAATTCAAACACTGCGGTTCATTCGATATGCGTTTTAACTACAGGTCATACACTGGAAGGCACGCCCCCTTTGGGTGGGGCCTGCGTGTTACTATTTGTGTTGTATTTATTTGATGACGATATAATAAAACAAATAATACAAATAAAGATGAAATAAAGAAAGAAAGAAAAAAGGAAAAAAACTCCTCGATATCCTGTTGAGATGCTTTGTTGCAATCTGTTACTATGGAAACCATAACGAGCTCGTTAGTGTACATTTCAGAATAAAGGAACTCATTTTGACCTTACGCAAGTCGAGCATCGTTAATCGCTTAAAAGAAGCCCGTGCTGTAAACATTCCCTCCTCCTCCCTTTTTATTTCTCTCTCTGTTGCACATCTGCTTGCTGTGTGTGTGTGTGTGTGTGTGAAGGATGGAGGGAGTTATTTAACTATGTAGTAAGGCAGGGATGTGGCTTGTCCAGATGAGGCGGGAGGATTAAAAACGTTTTTTTTTCTCTCTCTCTTGAGGGTGACGGAGAGAACGGCGCTGGAGACACCCTTTTATACCCACACACTGCTTTAAATGCACAAATAAATAAACGAACAGGAAAATATTATATAACTGACGTTGTAGAACACGTTGTATCTGGACAGCTGATCACTGTGTGTGTGTGTGTGTGTGTGTGTGAGAGAGAGATTGAGGTGTGTGTGGGAGAGAACGAGAGAGTGAGAGAGACAGAGAGAGGAAAGCAGAGGAGGAGGGGGAGAGCACTGCCATCTGAACAGAATGTATAATCAAGCCTCTGTCATGTGAACGGTCGCAGAGAAGAGAAGAGACTGAGCTGAGGGTGTGTGAGAGAGAGAGAGAACGAGAGGGAGAGAATGTGTGTGTGTGTGTGTGAGAGAGTGTGTTGGCGGCTAAAAAAATGGAGCGAGTGGAAAGAGAAGGAGAAGCGTTCGGCGCTCGAAGGACGAAACGGCGAGCGCGAGCTGGTGGCATCGCCTTATTTTTAGCGTCTCGTACGCTGTTACGTAACGACTACAATACACCACTTTAATATTTTCCCTCTCGCTTTTTCCTCCTCTTCACCACCTCCTCGTGACTCCCTGTGCGATCTAATGGCTGCAGCTTTCACGGGAGATCGCTCGTGCGGTAAGCTCGAGAACGTCGCGGTTGCACGATCCGTTTCCCCAGACGTCGTGGGTGTGTGTGTGTGTGTGTGTGTGTGTGTGTGTGTGTGTGTGTGTGTGTGTGTGTGTGTAACAGCCGAGCGTCTGATTAGCGTGCGTGCACCTGTTTGATTTCCAGCCAGCTGGCGTGTTTGTGAAAGCCTCGCCCTTTTCAATTCATCACCGGCTCGCTCTCCATGAAGAACTTTGACCTCTGGAACTTGACAAGGGAGGGGCGGCGAAGCTCGCGGCTGGCGAGGCTCTGCGTAACGCGACTCCACAGGTATGTCAGGTGAAAGTCCGTTGCTCTGGTCTCGTCTTGTAGTCGGCACTAATCGGGGAAGGGTTTGAGGAGTCACCTGAGCCCTCGCGATGTGACCCCTGTAGCGCTTTAGAGTCTCAGAGATTATGATTACGGAGGTGAGGTTTAGCGCGGTGGTGAGCGGGGGAAACCGTTCACCCCTGGTCTCTGTTTCTCTCCGGACGCGTTTGGTGACCCAACAGGTGGGTATGGAATTTTTTACTCAGCGCTGAAATGATATTGACTCTGGCTAATGTTTACCTCTGGCATGCTGGTGTGGTTGTGTTTTTTCTCGTAGAGCTTTTAGCGTCTGGAATTGCGGTCGCCGTTAAAGGGAAGTGGCTACCTGTTTGTACACCAAGATGAGATTAGAGAACACGCGAGCCGAAGCCTGACTGCTTTTGTTTTATCTATTTTCTTTTCTTTAAGCATTTCTAAATCGTTCCATGCCCATGTTCTTATTATAAATTATTAGAAATCGAGACTCCTGAGCTGTCAGAACCCCCCCACCCACACACACAAACACACACAGACACAGTTACAGCACCCACACGTTCTCGTTAAAGGTTTTGTTCACATCGTTATCTGACATGAGTCTATCTCTCCCGCAGGCATACTCGCAGGATGCCTACCTTAAAGGTCATGATGCCTACAGCGGAAACGCTCGCCACATCCCCGAGCCTCCTCCCGTATGTTACCCCCGAGTAGACTGTAAACCTCTCGGGATGGCCGAGGCGACGGAATCCACCGCCTCGGGGGCGTCAGACTTGGGGTATCGCGTAGAGATCCCCGTACCCCCTTCGCCTCCACCGAGGATCCCGAAGACTCAGACGGCGGTGTGCGTGTGCAACGAGAGTGTCCGGACGGTCGTGGTGCCGACGGACGTCCACGTGGCTCACATGGTTCCAGGGGAGTACGCTCACGCGGGTCCGGATCCTATGCTGATGCGAACGAGGTCGTACCTTCATCCACGCAAGCCCGACCTGTATTCACAAGGTTACCCTGCAGATTCGTATGCCGTCCCACCGCCTCGTTTTCTTCCGTCGTCTTCCAGCGTCTCTCCGGCTTCCCATCAAAATATCGACTGGCGGACTTATCAGACCTACAGGGAATACATTGACCACAAAGGCCTCCACGCGTACAGTCGGACCATCCAGGAGCGCCTGGACAGCTTGCGCGCTGCCGCCGCCGCTTCACAGGTCTCTTCGAACTTTACGCAAAAAGCCGCTTGGGGCAACAATAAAATCCGACGCAGGAGTACGTCGCACGACCGGTCCTATCAAGGACCCCCAATGCTTCCTCCTCGCAGTGCCTCCCAGGATCGGATGACCGGATTGGAAAGAGCATCTCGAGCACAAGACTGGCCTCCCCGGAGTGTTTCCTCAGACGGGATCCTCCGGAACACCCGGTTTCATTCCGTGGACTATCTCGAGCACGGTGACGCGCCTCCCTGGCCCGTCGATCGGAGAGGTTACGGCAGGGCGGAGCAAGGACCCCGTCCCAATCGGCAGCCCGTTCCCCAGAGACCCATCGTGTATCCGCGTTCCTACGGAAACAGTGTCCGAGAGAGATCCGGTCCACATCAGCTGAGCTGTAGAACGGAAATCCCGCCCCCTGCTGTCCCTTCAGACAGAATCTCGCGTGGGGCCAAAAATCAGCCAAAGGATTCGCAGGCGGGTAAAGACCAAAGACTTTTAAGTAATCACGTTTCGGTTTCGGCGGGCGGGCAGCAGGCCAGGACTCGCGCCGAGACCCTGCAGAGTCCAGAGCCGGTCAAAGAGGCCTCGGTGGGACAGAGGTCCACCTCCTGCTCTGTGCCCACGCCCCAAAGGCAGGCGCAGCCCGGAGCGCAGAGGGCGCACCTGTGGGATCTCAAGGGATTACCGGTGAATGGGTGCAGCCCGGGGGAAGGCGTGGTGATGCGAGAGAAACCCTCGGGGGGGAAGGGCACGCCGCTACGCCACCCGTCCTACATCCAGGCGCAGGAGCATCAAGACTCCCTGTTCGGCTCTTCTGACCTGAACGAATCGCTCGACTCGATCCCCTTCATCGGTAAGTGCCGCCGACTCCGTCGCCATAGCAACAGGCTCAGGGAGCATGTGTGTGAGATTTGTGGAGGAATATTCGCCAGGATTGAGTCAGTGATTGGAAAAGGCAGGAGGGGAGAGAGGTTCATCTCACACGATGGTGTCGGGGGCGGACTACTGGAATATTTTTAATTAGGTTCGAACGAGTTTCTACACACTGGAAGTTTCGCCTATTTTATATTTATGTATTTTACATTTTAATCAGTTGATTTGGTTGAGTGTTGAATAGTTTTAGCCTTCGCTATTATGTGTGTGTGTGTGGTAATCTTTCTAATGAGTGAGAACAAAACGAAAATGACAATTACTGCGAAAATTGGTTTCTTTTTCTATGCAACAACTCATGAACTGTAAACTAGGAAGCTGGAGAAATAATTTTTCAGATTTATTCTGTTTAATATCAAATGATACAGTCGAAGAAGATCAAATAGTAGTTAAGACAAAACTGGATACATTTCTTTGTTACAGTGTTAGATTTAAAATTCTTTTATGTAAGTCGTAACTGATTTTTTTGGCAGCACACCAGCGTCTGTTACAAAGCACTCGTACTGGAGACTCCTTCCCTAACAGGTTAATTAAATCTCAGTCACGTCGTCTGTGTTTCACGTTATTGCACACGTCTCTGTGAACGAGCCGTTACTATGGAAATAAGAATAAGGCGAGCATTTTATTCCTAAAGTTCTCGTGATGCGCCGTGTGTGTCGAGGGGAAGACTTTCAGTCGTCGTGTCAAAACCGGCACGAGTCGGGCGTAATTGATCGGCTGTATTTATTAATACACGTTAACGTTGTGTAACTGGAGCTCTAAGGACTTCATTATGTTTTGCTGTTCTTTAATCAATAAGCACTCGGCTGCCTGATGGCTCTCACTGGGGTTCTCTTCATGTGCAGCTTTTACTCTCTCGGTAGCGGCCCGGTCCGGAGAACGAGCTCGCAGGCGCAGGGGCGGCGATTAAACTGCGCCGAAACCCGTGGAAACTGGGTCACCTTGGATGGGGTCGTGGTTTTCTTGATTTAGGCGTCTTTTCAGAGATTTAATCAAGCTTTTCAGGATTGATTCAGTGAATTCGATCGATCAGTCAGTTTTTTTTTTTTTTTTCCTCTCCGATTCAAGTCACACTTTTTAAACAAACAAAAAAAATAGACATTGCGTAAGCAAAAATATTCCAGTCTCTGCAGAAAGCGCAACCCGCTCCCGTCTCAAGTTAGGCTTAGCAACACAAACTGGCTGTCTTTTCCTCTTGTTGAATTCATGCGAGTTTGATGTGATGCCGCCACCTACAGGACTGGAGTGGTGTTGCGCAGAAGATTGTCAGGGGGAAAAAAAAACAATTTCTTTGTACAAGACGTGACGTTTAAACAATAAACACCAGACAATACACGGTGTTTCAGTGTTCATTAGACACTGTTTATTAGTAGTATGGCGCTCTGTATTTAAAGAGTTAAAGCCGAGAAGCGCTTAAGACAAACGTTTGCGCTGTTGAATTGATGGTTGTTTTTGTTGCTCTGGTAAGCAACTAATACGGCTACAATTAATAATAAGTGATTTTCAGTCTTAGTTTGTAGTGTTTAAACGCTGCTTTTGGGTTTTAAGTGAGAAAACTGATGTTATAACGAACGGGCAATATTTAATTACCTTTTTAAAGGTTTAAAATTGTAACAAAGTCAGTTGAAAATGTGAATATCGAATCAGGAAGTTTATAAGAATCGCAATGAGTGTAACTGATGAGTATTGCAGTTGTAATCGGATCGGCACAGACGTATTGTGTACGGATCTGTTCATTCACAGCGCCAAAAACTTTCTTATTATAATGAAGAAAAATCAACAAAAGTATTTTAAAGAGAGATTTTTACAGCTTCCAGGATTAATTAAACTAAAAATTATAATTACAAGTAATTATTTAATTTTTTTAACTAAAGAATTAAGAAATTAAGAACTTATTCATCATAATGTTCATTTTAGAAATGTTATTATGTAAGTAGTTTGTATTCAGCTTTTTTTCAGGAAATACAAAAGATGAACATGGACTCGGCTTCCTTCAGTCACGTTATTATTTTACAGGTTATTTTTAGTGATCTCTTGCTACTGGTTCCTTTATGACGCTCAGGGCTCAGCGTGATTGTGGTGTTACTGCGCCGAGATGATGGTGATGACTCCAAGTGTTTCTCGGCAGCAGCGTGATCCCGGGCCAGCAGGTGGCGCCGCAGAGCACTGCACTAGTTTATTTATTTATTTTCCCCCCCACACCTCGCTCCTCTCCGGCCGCGTCTGGAACTGGGGCACGCGGTTTAATTTTAGCCGCCGAAGCCCCACGGCGCAGAGCAGCTCTGCACTCTGGGCTTTTTTAGACTTAGAAAGTTTTTCAGATCTTCGGAAAAACAGGACACGGAAAAGGACGAAAAAGCCTGTCCTCATTTTCAGAAAAGTTTCACTCGTGAAAGCGCCGCAGCCGAGCATGCAGAACGCTCGTTTAAACAAACAGAAGTTGTGTTTATAATGCACACCTACACACACACACACACACACACACACACACACACACACACACACACACACACACACACACACATGCACACAGAGAGAGAGCAGAACAAAACAAACGCCCTGAGAAGCAGTCGGTCTCGGAGGTGAGATCGGATTACTGTGTACGGAGTCGAAGCTTTCTGAAAGTTTCTCTCTCTCTCTCTCTCTTTTATGACGTTCATGAATCCAATTTTCTCACAAAACTAGTTTCTGAGAATTTAAAGAAAGAAAAGGAAGAAGAGGATGAGTGTAAAATAAAGGAATAAATAAATAAATTAACTGAACAAACTTCGTCGTGTGTGTGTGGGACGTTGGGTGTAAACCTTCTGAAGGAAGCTTTGAGTCTGTTATAACGGACAGAGGTGTGTGTGTGTGTGTGTGTGTGTGTGTGTGTGTGTGTGTGTGTGTGTGAGAGACGCCCAGACTGAGTGAAATCCAGGTCCCGGTCTTCTGCAGGACGCTTCAGAGCTCGAGCTGAGGATCATTAGATCGTTTGTTTCTGTTTGTTTGTTTATTTATTTATTTATTGTTCTGGCCAGTTTCACGTCTTCAGATCCAGAGTGACTAATCCTGAGAGGTGTGGAGGCGTCTTGATAAAGCTCTAGCCGTCTGTGCACTCGGACTCGCTCGGCACCGAGCACCGCTCCTGTACTGACCATCAGAATAATAATATTAATAATAATAATAACAACTTGTATTTGTGTGTCCCAGTATCTTTGTTTCTCTCTCATTATCATTTGTCTAAGTGTTCGCTTTGTCTTTCTGTTTGTCCATATGTCTCGCTTTTTCCTCTCTTTATCTTTTTCTTCTCTTGTCACTGTCTCTCTTACTATCCATATTTCTTTCTGTTCTTTTCTCTTCATCTCTCTCTCTCTCTCTCTCTCTTTCCATATCTGTGAGTATGTGTACCTGTCTCTCTTTATGTCTGCCTGTCTGTTTTTCTGTGCATCTGTCTGTCTGTCTGTCTCTCTCTCTCTCTCTCTCTCTCTCTGTTTCACTGTCTGTAAATGTTTATTATTATTATGTATTTATATACATTTATTTCCTCGTTCCCGCAGACGAGCCAGCGAGTCCGAGTGTGGATCGAGACGCCGGTCACATCCCTGCGTCGGCGGTGATCTCCTCGACTCAGAGCGCGACGGCCGAGTCTCAGGGCACTGACACGCCCAGCCCTCACCTGCGCAGACAGCTGTCTCATGACCAGGGTGAGTGACGGACACGCCCACCTCTCACCTCCTCTCCTGCTGTGGAAACCTGCCTCTCTTATCACTCTCACAACCTCTGTGTGTATGTGTGTGTGTGTGTGTACAGAATCTCTCAGAAGCTCTATTCTGGAGCAAAGTGGGAGCAAAACGGAGCGCTCCAAATCGTACGACGAGGGTTTGGACACGTACAGGGAGGACGGCCGACGGTACGCCCTCACGTCTCTGTCTCGCCGTATTTACACGTTTATGTTTCTGTACTTAAAGTCTTCACACACCGCGCTCTCTGCTCTCGTCTCTCCAGGCGTTCCAGTAAACCCAGTCTGAAGGTCTTCAGGAAGGTGAGGCCGTCATTACACATCGTTATTCTGACAACTCGTTAACTTGTATCCCAGCTTCTTATGCCACTGTTGCCATAGTAACGTCCAGCTTAGTGGATTCTGATTATTTCTAAATAGAAAAAAGATTTTTAGTGAGTTCCATTAGTATTTCAAATGTGTGAGGAAGGAGATGTGATGTGATTGGTTACTGAGTAATTTAGGGAAGGAATTATGTGATTGGTTACTGAATAATTTAGGGGAGGAGTCATGATGTGATTGGTTACTGAGTAATTTAGGGGAGGAGCTATGATGTGATTGGTTACTGAGTAATTTAGGGGAGGAGCTATGATGTGATTGGTTACTGAGTAATTTAGGGGAGGAGTTATGTGATTGGTTACTGAATAATTTAGGGGAGGAGTCTTGATGTGATTGGTTACTGAGTAATTAAGGGAAGAAGTTATGTGATTGGTTACTGAGTAATTTAGGGGAGGAGTTATGTGATTGGTTACTGAATAATTTAGGGGAGGTGTCATGATGTGATTGGTTACTGAGTATTTTAGGGGAGGAGTCATGATGTGATTGGTTACTGAGTAATTTAGGGGAGGAGTCATGATGTGATTGGTTACTGAATAATTTAGGGGAGGAGCTATGATGTGATTGGTTACGGAGTAATTTAGGGGAGGAGTCATGATGTGATTGGTTACTGAGTAATTTAGGGGAGGAGCTATGATGTGATTGGTTACTGAGTAATTTAGGGGAGGAGCTATGATGTGATTGGTTACTGAATAATTTAGGGGAGGAGTCATGATGTGATTGGTTACTGAGTAATTTAGGGGAGGAGTCATGATGTGATTGGTTACTGAGTAATTTAGGGGTGGAGCTATGATGTGATTGGTTACTGAGTAATTTAGGGGAGGAGTCATGATGTGATTGGTTACTGAGTAATTTAGGGGAGGAGCTATGATGTGATTGGTTACTGTGTCATTTAGGGGATGAGCTATGATGTGATTGGTTACTGAGTAATTTAGGGGAGGAGCTATGATGTGATTGGTTACTGAGTTATTTTAGGGGAGGAGCTGTGATGTGATTGGTAACTGAGTCATTAAGGGGAGGAGCTATGATGATTACAGACTCATTTATGGCTGGTGATGATGATGCGCGACAGATGTTGAGTCTGTGATCTTCCCTGCCGCAGGCTCTCGATGGTCACAAGTCGTCAGACGACTCGAGCTCCAGAAGGGACTCGTGCTCAGACATCTTCACGGACTTCTGTAAGGAGGGCTGGCTGCACTTCCGTCAGCTCAACACCGACAAGAACAAAGTACGCCCGACCGTCCGCGCCGAGCCGCGTTTTATTCATAGCCCTGATGATGACGCTATGCTAACAGTATGCTAACGTTCCTCTCTGTGCAGCGTGTGGGTGGAGGCATACGGGCGTGGAAGCAGCTGTACGCGGTGCTGCGGGGGAACTCGGTCTTCCTCTACAAGGACAGGAAGGAGGCTCACGTGCACTCGCAGCTGGACGACGAGCCGCAGCAGGTGAGCATCAAGGCGTGTCTGATCGACATCGCGTACAGCGACACCAAGCGCAAGAACGCCTTCCGGCTCACCACGTCCGACTGCGAGTGCCTGTTCCAGGCCGAGAGCCGCGACGACATGCTGTCCTGGATACGCGCCATTCAGGAGAACAGCAACCTGGACGACCAGGTGTGTGTGTGTGTGTGTGTGTGTGTGTGTGTGTGTGCGTGTGTTGTACGACTGCGATAAAAACTAAACTCATCCTCACTGTTTCTCGTGCAGAACACCGGCGTGACGAGCACCGACCTGATCAACAGGAAGATCAAAGAGTACATCTCTATGAGGTGAGGCGTCTAAAGGTGACAAAGGGCTGTGCATAAGTATTCACCCCCTGTGTTCCTTACCCTGAAACTTAAATATATCAGCAGTCTACACTAACTCCAGACTTGCGAATGAGTTCAGTTCCAGGAGTTTCTAAGTCTGATATGTTCTTAAGTCGGACAAACTGACCAAAAATCGTAACCGCGCCTAAGGAAACAAATTTAAAACAGTGTCGCCTCTGTTTTCCGAAATGAGGATTATTCACCATCAGGACAGCTTTACAGGACAGACATTTCCTATCATCGTGCTCCCGCGTGAGCTAACCGCGTTCCATTTGCATCTGCGGTTACAAACTCGTACCTGGAATGTTTGTAAGACGGTGACGGCCTGGATTCACTAATGTGGAGGTGAAAATCATCGGTCGGTTTGCAGAAGCATATTTCAGAAATAAATCATATATTCCCTGTGTGTTATTTTGTCGCAGCGCCCCTACGAGTAAGACGGAGCCTTCACCGAAAGTTTTGCGACAGTCGCTGAGCATCAAACACACACTGCTGGGGGTGGCGGGGGGCAGGAGTCAGAGCACACACTCCCCCCGGAGCGAGCAGGACAGGAGCAGCAGAGGTGATGGGTTTAGTGACAGAATTCTGAAATTAAACAAACGCACACGCGCGCAAGTCATTTTTTTTATTAACATAATGCACGCTTTGCGTCTCAGACGACTCGAGTCCGCCGCGGGACAGAGCCGCCTGGAAGAGAGGGATCCCGGGGCTGAAGAAGAAGACGCAGGAGAAGAAGCCCGCGGCGGGCGTGACGTTCGGGGTGCGATTGGACAACTGTCCTCCTGCGCACAACAACCGGGTGAGCGTCTCACACACACACACCAGCATTGCTCGCTACACTCCACGCTCATGTTACACACTGCAGCCGCACGCACGCTTGCCTGGACGTATTCTTCAGCACAGGAGCTCAGTGGGCGGAGCTTAATACATACTCATTTATTCTCCTCACCATGCTTTAGATGCTTTTTGTTTTTTGCAATTTTAGCACTCTGTCACAATATGTTGTTAATCTGTCTGAGTGTGTGTGTGTGTACAGTTTGTGCCCCTGATAGTGGATGTGTGCTGTAAGCTGGTGGAGGAGCGCGGGTTGGAGTACACCGGGATCTACAGGGTCCCCGGGAACAACGCCGCCATCTCCAGCATGCAGGAGGAGCTGGACACCAGGGGCGTGGCCGACCTCGACCTGGACGACGACGTGAGTGACACCGGCGACATCGCAGCGCCTCTCAGTCATGTGACTCTGTAGCTTTCAGATCACTCACATGGGACGAGTGTCAATGGAGCTTTAATCTCTCTCTCTCTCTCACAGAAATGGCGAGACCTAAACGTCATCTCCAGTTTACTCAAATCGTTCTTCAGGAAGCTCCCGGACCCTCTGTTTACTAACGGTACACACGTTCTCCTGTTTACTCTGTTATAAATAACGTTGTTGTTGATCATATTAAGCATCCTTTAGTTTAAAGCTGTAAAATCATGGAATGCATAGAATGTAAGTGGAACAGCAGGAGACAAATAAATAAATAAATAAATGTCTCTTGATAATCAGGATGGAATTAGACTTTTATTTAGATTTTGTTCACCACTAGATGGCGCTGAGCAACCACAAATTGACATGTTTATTAAAAGGAAACCATTACATGGTCACTTGCGGGGGGGACAAAAACAATCAGGCACACAGAGTCCAGACTGTAGATTTATTCATTTATTAATCAATTCAATCAGCTGGTTGTAGTAGTACAGATCAGCAGCTCCCCCTAGTGGACCGTGCGGTTCATGGCGCCCTGAGTGTAACGCTGCCGTCTGTGTCGCGTTACAGAGAAGTACTCGGATTTTATCGACGCTAATCGAACGGAGGACGGCGTGGAGCGACTGAAAGTGCTGAAGAGACTGGTGAGCTCCAGAGTTACTGTAACTATCATACAGGACGCGGTGCAGGACGACAGAACCGCTCACCTCCACGTGTCTCTGTCTCTGTCTCAGATCCATGAGCTTCCTGAACACCATTATGAAACCCTGAAGTTCCTCTCTGCTCACCTGAAGACCGTCTCTGAGAACTGCGAGAAGAACAAGGTACTGCTGCGTCCCTGCTCAGGGACACACGGACAGACGGACAGCAAAGGATCTCAGAGTCCCCGTGTTTTTTTTATTATTTTTTTTATTTTTATGTTTAGATGTAGAAAATGTTTACATAACAATAATAATTGTTAGGATGTTGGGAAAACAAGGTAAAGATGTCTCTCGCTCTCTTTTAAATTTTGATTTCCTTTCTTTCTTTTCATTTTTTCTTGATCCTTTTTATTTTTTGTCTTTCAAAAATTCTGAAAGTGTAATTCAATTTTCCACTTCTGACAGGAATTAATGGCACTGGGACTTCCTTTCTTTTTCATTTCTCTTTTTCTCTGTATTTTTCATTTTCCTTTTTTCATCTCTTCTCTTTCTCTTTCCTTAAATTTGTTTTTTTTTCTGGAAAATAAAATAAAATTAAAGAATAATAATGAAAATAATGTCCATCTCCCTGAAACTTCTTCAATTCCTTTTCTTCTTTTTGGTCCTAACCTCAAAGAATTTAAAATATTTTTTCATCTCACTCATTTATTTTTTGGGATTATGAAAATATATTTTTTATAGTATTTCTTTTTGTCCTTGTTAATTTTTTCTTCTTAATGTTTTTCTTAATTTTATCTTATTTATTTTTTTACATTATTATCTTCCTTCTTTTTGCCCCTGCTATTTCTTTTCCTGTCTCTTTGTTCCTTCCTACCTGAAACTTGAACTTTTCTTCTTTCTCTTTCTTTTGGTCATAAACTTTTTCTTTCTCTTTCTTTAACGTTGATTCTTTTATCCTTCCACAAATCCTGCTTGATTCTCTTTCAAAAATAAGAAAAGAAGTGTAAGTTGTGAAAATAGTCTACGTTTTAATCAGACTGCTTAATCTGTTTTTTTTTTGTTTTTTTTCTCACATAAATATATATGTATCAGTTACTCAGTTGGTGTGTGTGTGTGTAGATGGAGCCGCGTAACCTGGCGATCGTGTTCGGCCCGACGCTGGTCAGAACCTCGGAGGACAACATGACCCACATGGTCACACACATGCCGGATCAGTACAAGATCGTCGAGACGCTCATTCAGCAGGTGTGTGTGTGTGTGTGTGTCCCATCCCTCACTTCCTTCATTCTTTTTTCTTTCTCCCTTTGTGTTTTCTCTCACTCCTCCTGTCTCGTCCCTCTGTTTCAGTTTTTTGACTCTTTATACAGTTTGTGTTGTCAGTAGCCGGTCATGTGACCTCAGGTTCTCTCTCTCTCTCTCTCTCTCTCTCAGTACGACTGGTTCTTCTCAGAGGAAGGAGAGGAGGAGCCTGTAGTGAGTATTGCTGTGGAGAACATGCGCGCATACACACACACACACACATATACTGGGGGGAAATTGAGAGAAGAATAAACACCATGTGTTTTTAATATTTCTCGTGTGTGTGTGTGTGTGTGTGTCAGGTGTCTGTGGAGCAGGAGAGCACGGTCCAGTCTCAGCCCGTCCCCAACATCGATCACCTGCTGAGCAACATCGGCCGCACGGCGCCCTCTCCTGGTGACGGCTCAGGTACGCCCGCACCCCCCTCCTCCCCCCCGTCCCTCAGGTAGACAGGAAGTCTCGAGCTCGCGGTGTTTAGCTACAATAGGCAGCCACACACACACACACACACACACACACACAATGTTTGCTTGTCATGTTTCAGAGCTTGAAAATAAGACCGTCCGGGTTAATGTGTTTAATAAAACTTAACAACTTTCTGTAAATTTAACACCAGAATGTTCGTCCAACAACGTGTGTGTAATGTTTTCAACATGTACGAGACGTGAGGTGTGTGTGTGTGTGTGTGTGTTACCTCAGACAAGGAACCTGGGGGGGGGGGTGTTGAATTCTTTGCAGAGGGGAAAAATAAGTTATCATTTTTAAATTCTTGAAAGTAGGACAGAACTAAAATCAGGTTGTCGTGTTTTGGTCATCAGTGCGGCGCCACGCTGACGACCTCATGACCTTCCTCATTCACTCATTTCACAGACATTTAACTTTTGTTTATTCTCTACTTGTTTTTCTTCTTTCCTCTGCACTTCCCTTTCTTTTCCTTTCCACTTTTGTTCTCTCGCTCTTCCTGTTTCTGTTTTTTCTTCTCCTTCTGTCTTCTTTCTTTACTTTATCTTTTTCTTCTCCCCTTCTCTTTTCCTTCCATAAGTCTTCCTCCCTGAAACTTAGATTTTCTTTACATTTTTCCCTCCTTTTTGGTCCTTCTTCTTTTTTTTTTCTTCTTCTTCTTAAGGTTCTTTTTCTCTCTCTCTCTCTCTCTCTCTCTCTCTGCGTTCTTTCATTCTTTTCTTGTAGAATTCTCATCTTTTTTTTTTTATTACTTTCTTTGTTGTTATATATTTCTTTCTTTACCTTTACACCCTCTTTCTTGATTGACTCTTGTCATCTTTTTTTCCTTAATTCTTTTAATGACCATTTCCTTTTTTTTATACTCTCTCTTGCATCATCCCTTTTTTCTTCTTTTTTTTTAATCACACTTCTCTTTCTTCCCTCCTCTTGTCTTTGCTCTCTGTCAGTCTCGAGCTCAGTCAGTGTGAATGAAGAGAGCGCGGTCACCTGACGCAGGTGTGGGCGGAGTCTCCAGTGTCGGTGCTCGTTGTTATTTATTACACATAGGAAACATAAAACGTTTGTGTAATTCAGTGCAGTGTTGGAGTTCTTGTCTGTTGTAATCACACACACACACACACACACACACACACACACACACTTTTGTACTGGGGCGGAGTTTCCAGCTCTGATGTTTGCTCTTTCTTTCCTGAGTCAGAGCTTAGACATCAAACCTGAACTATTTTAGCAATTTTACTCTGAAATTTTTAAATGTATTTTAAAAAGAAAAAAAAATTGTATAAAATAGTTCCTGTAGCAGTGTGTTAAGCTTTTGTTAATATATTTATTTATTTATTTATAAAAACATTTTGGAACACCACCATTTTATTATTAATTTTTTTTTTTTTTGCATTTTATTTCTTGATAAAAAATATTTACATTTTTTAAATAAATTTTATTATTATTATAATTTTACCCCTTACGCATCATTTCCCTCTTTGTTCAGCCTGCGTTACGACTCCACTCCTCCTTTGCGTTCGGTTCTGTTCCTCCCTTTTTCTCGAACTAACCCGGCATTTTCTTTCACCTTAAACAAAAAGAAAGAAAAACAAAAAAGAAAGAAAGAGATCAAAATGAAATGCAAATTCATGTGACGTTATGGCTCACCCGTCTTGTCTCCAGTGTTTTCTCCCCCGCCCCACCCCACACCCCTCCCCCTTCACCCCTTCTGTCCCCCCCCCCCCTCTTTTTGTCCAGCCCTGCTCACACATTCCCCAATCTTGACACAGGCCAAGTGGGCGGCGTCTATCACTCGGTGATGTCACTGATGGACTCTGTAATGTCTGTGATGGACAGCTGGGACTGTAGGAAGAAGGAGGAGTGTTGTCCCCAGTGTAGCTGCCTAGTCTGCAGAAACCCACGGTTCTTGTAAACGTTCTCGTTTGGAAAGAAAGAAAAAAAAAGAAAAAAAAAAAAAAGAACCAATCTGAGAAAGAAAGAGAGAAACGAGGGGAAAAAGAGAGAGAGGGAGAGAGAAAGTGTATAGAGAGAGAGAAACGAGCCACACCCTGCTCCTTGTGAGTGAGTGAATGTGAGAGAAGTCTGGGTTTCTATCTTTTTTGTCATCGTGGTGTTTCTTTGCACGTTTCATATCTTATAAGATGATGATGATGATGATGATGATGAGAGGATACAGAGCAGTGCTGCTGTCATGTGTCTCAAAAGCCTCTCTGCTGTCTCTCGTTGTCTCCGAAGCTGACCGCAAGGATTTCTAGCATGGTACGGTCTCTCCGCGTTTCTCCTCCGCCTCCTGTGGCGTCTCTGTCCATCCTGTGTGGGGGGAGGGGGAGGGGGCGGGGCTAAATGCCACACAGAAACACCACACACTCATCATCATTGTGATGTTTAATGTTTATAAAAAATTTAAAAAAAGAAGGAAAATACAGCGTTAAAAAAAAAAAAAAAAAAAGCGTTAATTTTTCACGTGTCTTTGCTCCCCCTGCTGGCGATCAGCTGAAACGCGTTCTGGTGTGGAGGAAGTCGTAGCTCGTTAAGAGAGCTTACGTTCGTCGCGTGCGACACAACACAACTTCTAATCATCTAACAAGTGACTGCTCGATGACACCACACACACACACACACACACACACACATACACACACGCGCGCACACACACTGTTGTGAAAAAAAAGCAAAAACTTTTTCTTCTCTTATTTCTTTCGAGCTTGTTTATTCTTCTCTTTTTCTTAATTGCTTTTCTATGTTGTCTTTTACTTTTTTTTCTTTCTGGTCTAACTTATTTTTCTTTCTTTTTTTTTTATTTGTTTGCCTTCCCCTGTTCTGCCTTTTTTCTCTTTCTTTCTCTCTTTTAATTAATATTTTTTTCTTGCAAATTTTTTTTATTTTACTTTTGTTCTTTCTTAGCTTATGGTTTACTTTTTCTTGCTTTCCTTTTCTTGTCTTTCTTGCATATACTTTTTTTCTTTATTTATTTTCTTTCTTGCTTAGCTTGTTTTTCTCGTTCTGCCTTTTCTCTCTCTCCTAATAAAATTTAAATAGATTAAATAAAAAATGTTTCATTTTTGCAAAACATTTTTTTACTTGTTTGTTCTTTCCTGTATTTCTTTCTTTACTTTTCTTTCTTGCTTGTCTTGTTTATTCCCCTTCTTTTATTGTTTTTCTGCTTTGTCTTTTTTTTGCTTTCCTAATTTCTCCAACTCAACATTTGTTCCTACTCTTTTAGGATTTATTTTCCCCTTTATTTTACCTTTTTCTCTGTCTTTTAATTACTAATATTTAAACTTTCTTTTTTCTTTTGCTCGTTCTTGCATTCTGTTTTCTGTCTTTTTTTTTTCTTTCTTTTTTTTCTTTCTTTCTTTGGCTCTCTCTCTTTTTCTTGCTCTCTTTCCGGCATCCCATGCTGTAGCTCTTGAGTAACTGGACAACATTCCCAACATTCACTGGACAGAACAGCGAGAGTCACACGACAACCTTCATTTTATTTTTTTCTTCCCACGTTAACATTTCCGCATAAAC
This sequence comes from Clarias magur, assembly GCA_013621035.1. Lineage (NCBI taxonomy): Eukaryota > Metazoa > Chordata > Actinopteri > Siluriformes > Clariidae > Clarias > Clarias magur. The sequence goes on from QNUK01000676.1 coordinate 319,214, forward strand.
GCTAGAGTTTGTGGCCTGAGGTCCACTTTAGGCCACGCCCCTTGGCTCAGCCTGCAGACGGCGTGGAGTGAGTTTAAGAGGAAAGACGGCGACGCGATGACGTCACTTTTCTGTATGAATCCGTTAGCTTGTGTTATCTGCCGCGGTGCAAAGCTTGAGAAGCAAATGTTAGACGCTGGACGTGTTTAAGCTGATCCGAGTCCACGTGGGGTAACGACGTACGAGGAGACGGGGCCGAGTCAGTGGCCTAAAACTGAAATAAATAAATGTCAGACATAAAGTCGTACAGACCCACACGCGCTTCCGGTGTACGTGTTTATATTTTAATTCATGAATAAACATGAAGAGGGGAAACGCTAACCGAGTCAGGGGAAACGGAAATAAAAACCCGCTTGTCTGTTATCTGTGTGTATCGTTGGCGTGGTGTGATGTCACTCAGCTGGGGAAGACTGGCTTTAGACGTGTGTGTGTGTGGTGTAAGTGCGAGTGTGTGCATGAGCTGCTTCCTGTGTCAACGCAGCGCTCATCTCTTCTCATCCCTCTCTCTCTTTCTCGCTCGCTCTCTCTCTCTTGCTCTCTCTCGCTCTAACCGCACTGCCTCCATCACTCTCATGCGTCCGTGTCGCTCGTGTGTTTAAAAACGTCGCAGCTTCTCACGTCGCCCCATCAAACACCTTCCCTCACTCACACACTCACTCTCACAGATTCTGATTTCTTTTCTCTCGTGTCGTTCCTTCTCCAGATTCAGCCACCAGTGACTCTGCCAGATCAAAGGTGAGTGACTCCTCTCGCACCCAGGAGGCACCATCACATTGGGTTTGATCTTCGCCTTTGTGTCATTTTTGTTTTCTTGTTGTTTGTTTACTCTGATCCTGACGTGTGTGCTCGGTCCCCCAGCAGGGCTCCTGGGGCTCGGGTAAAGACCAGTACAGCAGAGAGCTGCTGCGCTCGTCCATCTTCGCCAGCCGCAAGCGCAAAAAACCCAAAGACAAACCTCAGATGAGCAGCTCGGAGGACGACCTGGACGCCAGCTTCTCCAGGGCGGAGCTTCGGGACGTGATCGCGCTGAGCGACGGGTGCAACGAGGAGGTCGAGAGCGAGGCGGGAGTCCTAGAGAAGTCCGACGACGCAGATCAGAGATCGGAAAAGAGCGGCGGCGCCGACGTTCGGGCCGAGTTCAAATCCGACATCCTGCCCCTGAAACCGCTGCAGTTCGACGAGTCGACAGGCGAGTCCCCGAAAAAACACCGCACGCAGAGAGAGAGGGAAATCCTGCGCCAGAATTCGCTCTCTGATCCGCCGTCGATGTCGTACGACGAGGGCTGCGTCTCGGACTTGGGAACGCTGAACAGCACAAGCTCGCAGGCGTCCGGCCCCAGAGTCAGGAAGGGCAGGATTCCGGCCCCCTGGATGGAGAACGTCGGGGCGGAGGTGTGCTCCATCACGTCGGACTACTCCACCACGTCCTCCATGACCTTCCTGACGGGGATCGAGTCCACCGCGCTCAGTCCGGCTCACGACGCCGACGACGAGCGGAGCGAGCTCATCAGCGAGGGCAGAAACATCGACTCGGACAGCGAGAGCAACTTATCCGTGTTCGTGCTCGCCAGAGACGATGGCGCCTCCGAAGACGTTTTATCCGTGCGAGAAGGAGGCGGGGTCACGCCTTTCCCGAGCTCCCCCAGCCTCCTGGTCTCGCAGCGCATCGTCGCCGGCGACACGTTAGCACGGAAGAGAGGGAGCCGGCAAAAAACGGACAGCGAGTCGTCAGCGGACGGCGACAAGGAGTCGAGGATTTCCAAGATGCTGGACGTCGTCAAGACGAAAAACGGCGGCAGCGAAAACGAACCCATGTGGCGGATCAAAATCACCGACCGCCTCAAGTGCCGCCTCCGCGCCTCCGCGGACGACATGTTCGGCGTCGGGTCGCAGCGCACGAGGTCCCCCGAGACGCGCAGCAAACGCAAGACCAACATACGGCGCCGGCACACCATGGGCGGCCAGAGAGACTTCGCGGAACTCTCGGTCATCACCGGGGCCGAGCTTTCCGCCATGGACCGCCTGAAACCCAAGTGCAGCTCGCAGGACTTCTCCATCACAGACTGGATCGTCAGGGAGCGCCATCGCACGAGCAACCCGGAGGTCAGCCTGGAAAACTCAGACCTGTTCTCCTCCCGGGCCTCGGGGTCCAGTCTGGGGGTGTTAAACGGAGAAGCGGCGGCTCAGTTCAAGGGCTTCAGTCTGGCCTCCGATGCTCATCCGCACAAACTGTCCGGGGCGCATGTGGTGCGCTCGCGCTTCTATCAATACCTGTGAACAGATGGATGGATGGATGGAATTCTCATACGGACTGATTGTGTGTGTGTGTGTGTGTGTGCAAGGTACTTCGTACAGCGAGCTGTTTTTTTATACGTCATCATGAAAAGCGAACAATGACGGTACTGACGCGGCTTCCTGTCAGTCAGGAGGAGGAGGAGGAGCGACGGACGCCGTTTGTTCTTCTCCTCCCTCTGACTCACGGAAGCGTCTTTTAAAATATTTCCTCCGTCTAAAAGCAAAAAAAAAACTAAAAATAATGAATTCTGATCCGACTCGAGGTCTCTGGTGAAGAGGAGCGTCTCTCGCTGTTAGACCTGACGAAGCCCTGGTGTCGCTGGACGGATTGACGATCTCATGATTCCACTGGAGTGAAGCTGGGAGAGAGGGGGAGGGGCGACCTGATGATGATGATGATGATGATGATGGGGGAGATGGTGTGCTAAAGATGATGATGATGGAGGGGGGCGGGGAGGGGAGTGTTTGTGAAGGTAAACAGACGGTGTTGCGTTTTCGGATGAGGTGGAGATGAAAGTGATTTCTGCAAAGCTTTTCAAGACGACTTGTTCTCGCAAGTGTAAGAAGGTCTCAACCAAAATGAAGAATGTATCTAATTTGTGCAGTTCCTCTTTTTATTATTTGTACATAGCCTTTTTGTTTTAACTTACTTGAAATTTCTGTGTAGTGTTTTTATTATTATTATTATTTTTTAAGTATGTATGTAATTAAGACGCCTCTGGTTTTGTCCATCAGCAAAAATGGTTTAAAAAAAAATTGGAATACCAATAAATTTCCGGCGCTAATTCTGACCTGATCTGTATCCTGGCGGTGCTGGCAACTCATTTCCATTCAGCTCCAACAGAGGGCGCTGTTTTGCCTTTTAAAGTGATATTGTTCCTTTTTGTCTTCAGTGTAATCTCGGTCTCCGCTGCACGGTTTAGACTAAATGAGAAACGTTTTCCTGCGTCGAGAAAAAAATCGGAGACCTCGTTCACTTTCAGCTCGCTTGTAACAGAAGCGTAAAGGCGGGCGGTCAAATTTTTTACAGTTTAAAGCACTAGAAGGTCAGGAGTGCCTCAGTTCCTAATCTGACAAGTGTGCACCTTAAAGTCAGATTTTCACACTGATCAGTGCGCGTACAGCTAACTAGCTTCAAAATACAGCTATTACTTCTTAAGAAAAAAAAAAAAAAAACAGGCCACGCAAGTGACGTTTAAAAAAACACAACAAAAAACAGGACGTGTTTGTGCGTTTTTCCCGGTTTTGTTTCTCATTGCGAAGGAATGTGACGCGTTTCTCGTCCGCTCTGAGATCGTTTCCCTCCGCGCAGCAGTGAGGCTTCAGATCTCTCAGAACCTCAAAACCTCAGCGCCTCGGTGTCTCAAAGTCTGGAACCGTTTTTTAAAGAAGTGCGTCTTTTCAGTCCGGCGCGCGTTTGTGAGGAAACGATACGACACGGAACACACACACCTTCTGTTTCTCTTCATGCATTCCACTTCGGTCTTAACACTTTATTTTAAAGAAAAAAAAAAGAAGAAGAAAAGAAAATGCAAGAAAGGAAAAAAAAAACGAGAGGGTTTTTTTTTTTTTTTTGCATTTCACTGTTCGAGGTTTTTGTAGAGTAACTGCAGCGTTACGTCTCTCGCCTGCTCTGTGCTGCGCGTACAGGACCAGACCATGTGCATCATCTCCGGGGGGGGGGGAGTTTGTGAGAGTGTGTGTGTGTGTGTATGTGTGTGTGTGAGAGAGAGTAAGAGAGATGTTTTTTCTATCATGCCTTGTCTGCTACAAATGTGGACAAATAAAACACTGGAAACTATTAAAGTGCTTTCTGTCTCAGCCGGAGTGTGTGTGTATGCTTTCTCTTTTGATGTCTCTCTCTCAAACACAAACACGCCCACAGTTTCGACAGACACCGGTGGGCGGAGTCACAGAATGTGAAACACACTGCCCAAACCAATACACTCACCGTGTCCTCCCACTGCGCCTCTTAGGCTTGAGAGAGTTTAATTCATGTGGTTCAGTTCATTCTATAAAGCCTGATTTTGGCTCAATTATTTTACGCCTTTAAGCATCGCCACCTACTGGCCTGGAGAGCGGAGCAGAATACAGGCAGAATATTCTCACACATCAACACATCACGGCTCGGACCTTTAAACAGTCAACACCAGTCACAGCTATGCAGTGTTTATTAGAGACTTCAGTAGTTTGGAGAGAGGTCCGGCTTTGGATCAGGAGGCGACACCAATTTGAAACCATTGATTTATTGATTAATTTTCCAAGTTATTATACTTTTTCTTTTTTGGATTTTCCCAGATTTTCTCCCTAATTTAGTCGTGTCCAATTCCTCCCCCTGACTAGGGGCTCAGATATTAAGGCTACTCATTCGGGAGGGCCGAAGTCGTTCTTATACTTTTTACTTAAACACAGTAGAGTGGTAATCCTGTTAATGAAAGTGTCAAACTTTTACTGTAACTGAGTCACACATTGATCACTACAGTAACGGTAGGCGGCGGCGTCCGTCAGGCCGAGCTCAGCGCCGCTGAAACCCCGGACCAGACTGGAGAAGTAAGGGGCGCCGAAACATTGGAGCAGCGTGAGGAGCGGCAGAGTTGACCCGATGTATCGAGCGGAGAATCGTGTTGGAAGAGATGTTTAAAAGATATCAAAGGTTTTGTGCAGAAACAAAACGATTAAAATTTTACTAAATATTTGAACAGCGTTTAACACTTTAGAATAAATTTTTACGTCTTCAAAAAATTTTTTTTATAAACAAGTTTTAGCATCGAACGCATTTCGATTCCAGTTTTAGTATTGTTTAAAACCACTGAATTGTGATTTTGGTGACGCGGTGGTGTAGCGGTTAGCACTGAGGCCTTGCACCTGCAGGGTCCGGGTTCGATTCCCACCTCGGTGTGTGTGTGTGTGTGTGTGTGTTCTCTCCGTGCTTGCTGGGTTTCCTGCCTCAGGCCAAAGACATGCAGATTAGGTTCATTGGCGTTTCCAAACTGCCTGTAGTGTGTGTGTGTGTGTGTGTGTGTGTGTGTGTGTGTGTGTGCCCTTTTAAAGCAGTGAAGCATGCTTTAATCAAAACAATAAATTAATTTTTAACAGGAAATTAACAAAAACTAATGTTTTGCTGAAGAAAATGTAAAAGAAATATTTTAAGTGGTGAAATAAAACCCAAATTGGATGGATTTGACAACAAAAATATGATAAATGATGTGTGTGTGTGTGTGTGTGTAAAATAACAGCGAGGTCAGAAACAGGGCCAGGAGTTTAATCAATATAATTTTTAGACTGCATTCTCACACTTCACCACTAGATGGCACATGAGCGGGGTCCTATTAAACTCGTGTATTTTTTTTTTACGTTTAATTTATTGATCCAGTTGAAGAAATTGATTGATTTGAGTCCTTAATTATTTAATCATGTAACAAAACAGTGTAAAACAATTAGTTTTTGTGTAACATGAAGCTTTAAATCTCATGTTTAACCTATTGCTTCACCTAGCATGTTAGCGAGCTACTGAATAAGTCATGGTGAAAAGCTTCCTGATGAAGCGCACACACACACACACACACACACACAAAACCAAACCCACACAAGCTTTCAAAATGCTTTATGTACAAGTTGTGCACATCAGGAAACAAAACAGCTGGAGTGTAATTTACAGCTGGAGCGCCGGCGTTTCTCTCGGCACGCGAACATCGACGTGGGACACGACAGACACGTTCAGGCTGTGTGAGGTCACACCACGACAACACAGAGCTTATTTAATACAGAGGAGGAGGGAAAGAAAAGGAAAACAAACACTTCCTAGCATGCTGGATTCAGAACAGACAAACAAACAAACAGCAAGCTGACGTTCTGTACACGTGGACTGATGGTGAAAAGTTCTCGGAGACTTGCTGAGCGTCGGGAGAGCCGCGTGAGTGTGCGCATGAGAACCACCGGGGAAATGTTAATTATTACGTAGCGGCGGGGCTAGGCGATACGGCCGCGGGAACACTGCTAGCCAAGCGAGCGCCAGGCGCGTCTCTTTTTTTAACGCTGATCGCTTGTCACGTATCGTTCTTTGTAGAAAATGGGAAACGTCTCCGACGTCCCACCGCGACGATTTAACTACTGCGAGTCGTCATATCCGTCAGCCCGGCTTCACACACACACACACACACACACACACTGATTTTTGGAGCCCGTGTAAGTACTCCAGTAAGGCACAGTAACTAAAACAGTCACATTACTGCTTTTATCCCGCGCGCTCTCACACACTCGCACGTTTGAAATCTCGCTGCTTACGTGACAGAACACGAAGCCCCGCCCTAACCCTGGTCTGCAAGCTGCTCCGAGACGTTTATTATTACTGAGCCGCTGGACTGGAACAGGACGATCTGATGGACGAGAGAAGCACAAGGAACGATTTAAATATCCGCCTCTGCGTTAGCGGACGTCCCGGGATCCGCGTCGCGGCGCTTTTGCACTGAAGCTACGAGGCTAATCAAGCTCCTGTAACTCTCACAGCAACAGCTTTTGTTAGCAGCGTTAGCTCCACCGCAGTCCCCATCTCCTGTTCGTTAGTGCTGTTTGTTAGAACTCCGCTCTTTTAGGCTCCGCCTCACAAAGACGAAAACTAAGCATTGTGAGTGAAGCCTAACAGCTGATGCTAAAATCAAACCTGCTGAGTGTTTATACAGTCGTTTTGTTTGTTTTCTTTCCCCAAAGTGGAAGATTTCAGGCGAGACGGACGTCCTTGACTTGTTCGCTAACGTTAGCATCGTCGCTTCAGTGCCAAAGTAAAGACAGGAACATGACGATGGAAGAGATGAACACTGGTTACGTAAGAAACTCCGCAAGTTTGCTACAGTTTAGTGATTTGTGCTGCGATTAAACGTTTAACAAGCGTAATAATTACACATCTGGAGCGTGCGGTGCGCTTCGTAACTAAGTAGCCGTGGTTTGCGTTTTGTGCTCTATTGATCCTCCGTCACGTCACTACCGGCTCAGTCCACATGAGGGCGCTGTACAGCGTTGTCAGGTAGGAAGGTGAGGAAGAAGCTCGCCCCTCAGTCAGACAGACTGCCGGGCTGCGGAGGCAAGGCGCGCCCGGTCCATGCAGATGCTCCGCCCCAAATTCGAGATGACGACGACGACGAGGATGACGAGGATGATGAGGATGAAGAATTACACAATGCAGGTTTCTATTTTCAGGGAAGCAGTTTGTGTTTCTCGTGGTTTTAGCTGTCGTCCTCGTCCTCCTGCTCCAACTCGTCCTCGGGGATGACCTCCGGCGGCCTGAAGCACGACTCGAAGAAGCCGACGAGCGACTGGTCCAGGTGCTGCCGAGACGCCTCCGAGTGCAGGAAGTGCCCCTCGTCAGGGTAGATCTGCACAGAACAGAGGGGGGCGGGATTAGTTACACCTTTGAGAAACACACCTCCCGATAGGTCAGCAGTGGGCGTGGCCTGGCGGGTAGAATTATACTGACCCCTGAACCGTCTTATTCACAGGTTTTGTCCCGCCTTCATTCTCAGACTAGCTTAACTGTACTCGCGATCTTCGCTGCTTTCTCATCGCTTTAGTTTCCTTGTCCTCACACACACACAGTATAATCAGTCTGAGGAATCATTTGTTTTGCTAAGTTAATTGAAAACATCAGTATTTTAATTTGCATAAACCTGAGAATCGCATTAAATAAAACCATCGCTTGCCTTTTCGCTCGGTTAACCGCTATTTTTCCTAACGCCATGCGTGAAAATATTTCTGATGCACTACCAATTTAACAGATAATTATATTATTCTGCCACACACACACACACACACACACACACACACACACACACACACACACTTACCTGCAGCGTGTAATTAGCCTTTTTGTTTATTAAATAGTTGATGAATTTGGCGGTGTGCTGGAAGTGGACGTTTTCTGTGAACACAAGAAGACGAGGGTCGCTCCTTTAGTGATTTTAATTATAAAGGGGGAGAAAATGAGGAAGATGAGGAAGAGGACGAGGCGTCAGACTCACCATCCGCTGTGGGGTGAATTATTAAAAAACTCTTGTCCTCTAGCTGACCTGCTCGATGAGCCAAACTCGACATCTATGAAAGAAGCAAGAAAACACACCGTGATGTACAGGCTGAGAGGAAATGAAGAAGAGAAAGGTGTGTGTGTGTGTGTGTGTGTGTGTGAGTGTGTGTGTGTGTGTGTGTGTGTGTGTGTGTGTGTGAGTGAGAGGATTTACCTCATACACTCTGGGATTAGATCGAGGAGATCCTAAATAGCGCTCGGAGAATGCAGAGGCTGTGGGAACAACACAGAGATTAGACACAAGACTGAAATAACAGAGATGGAGTGTGCGGAGTGTGTGATGATGTGTGTGACGATGTGTGCGGAGTGTGTGATGATGTGTGTGACGATGTGTGCGGAGTGTGTGATGATGTGTGTGACAATGTGTGCGGAGTGTGTGATGATGTGTGTGACAATGTGTGCGGAGTGTGTGATGATGTGTGTGACAATGTGTGCGGAGTGTGTGATGATGTGTGTGACGATGTGTGCGGAGTGTGTGATGATGTGTGTGGAGTGTGTGACGATGTGTGTGATGATGTGTGCGGAGTGTGTGACGATGTGTGCGGAGTGTGTGATGTGTGTGATGACGCATAGTGTCGTGTGTGATGTGTGTGGAGTGTGTGATGTGTGTGATGACGTGTGTGGAGTGTGTGATCAGTTCCTGTCATTAATAAATGATTTAATTAATGACATGACTAAAAGATGATGTTTACTTTT